>CM051030.1:66264339-66864339 GCA_027627225.1 Congeria kusceri
TCTCACATAGAAGTGTTGTTATGACTATTTTTGTACATCATCCGTAAAGGTGCAATAAATGTAATGCAAAAACAACATAAACAGTAATACCAACTATGAATTTTTATTATTAGGCTGAATACATAATGTCCATGTGTGCAGCCTAATTTTAAATACTAGTTGGTATGATTGTTCATGTTTCTTGCATTACATTTTATTGATAGTTTTATAAAAATCAACTGTTCTTTATGTGACTTGTTTTGCCGCAATGATTTTTACATACAAAAATGATATATAGTCAACAATTATTATGCCCCAATTTAGTTCTTAACCATACTCAAAAGATATGTGTAAAACGGTGTATATTTCAGCAATAGGAAAATTTATAGCGATTGCTCGTAAATATCCACTTAAACATTAATTGAAATACCAGACTGACAAATGTACGAACCGACTGGGTACGAATTGTTTCGACGTAATTGGTTGTATAATTCAAATAATTAAACAATTGACAACGCATATGCCCTTGTTTAACATATAGGATCCATCTTAATACATGCAATATATCCCTACTAGTGTGTCGACAGCAAATATATCTCAAATATTGATATTTCTTCCGTATTCACGGTAATGTTATTCGTACACACCGCCGCCATCTTGGAATTGCGTTCAGTTTAACATGGGTTCGGAAAAGACCCATAAACAATAACTTTCCGGTTAAATTCGTTCTAAAGAAAGGTAGCATTTAATAAAAACCAAATTCATTGTTAAATATGTAGCCTGAAATCCAGCGAAATCGTCTTGTTTTTAAGAAATATTGGATTTTACACTTTTTCTGCGGAAATTTCGTATCTAAAAATAATACTCACGTGGATTCTTTTATGGTTTCCCTGGTATTTCATCATCGTATTACTATATGCAAAGTAGATTGGTTCCAGAAATTTACGTTTTATATGAATGTAAGACCGAAATAAAATGGTCCCAGCACTGGGCCGCTTTTCGCTACTAATTAATATTCATGAGCTTCCTCCAAGGGACACTACTCTCGCTGCTTTGGCATCGCTAGCTTGGGCAGCAACATCTTCACGGTGTTAAAAATAATCCAAAATTCCCCCTCTCCGTTACGGTACCTGCCCCTCTCCATTAAATCAGCAGGTTTTGGTATACGGAGGCATCGAACAACACAGAAAAAACAGTAGTTGTGGGGTTAGTTGCTTGAAAATTTATGGGGCAAGCTATGAAAAAGCATGTTTGTATGTTGTACAATTGCAACAAGGAACTGAAATGAAAGAAAACAATTTCAGACAGTCTTCATACACACATTAGCATCCCCAGCTAAATTTTTTTATTCCAGATGTATTAATTAAATTATTATCACATTAAAGTGCACATGAAAACAAACTCAAAACACTTTGAATTATTCAAATATCTCTATTACTTCCAAAGTTAATAGGTTTTGAAGTTGTGAAATTTTCGCAAAATTTTGCCACTTTTTTGGCAGGTTTTATTCTGTAGAAGACTGATTTCTCACAAATTTGTGGCACCGACGCCACTGATATTTTATTATAAATCCTTATATTTTTTTTATTTATTGAAATATCTTCATGAAAATTGGTAACCGTATGTAAATTTACATGCTCTTTTCATTTCTAAGGTCCATTTTGGTGTATCTGCAAGTGCAAACATTTTTTCCCATAAAAAGTGTGTCCTCTATAGTTTTTTTTTCAATCAAAATGTTAAGTTACGTTGCATTTACATGTGATAATATTGTAATGTCACTCTTCAATTGCTTTCTTGGTGATTAAAATTCATAAATCTTAGTGAACTTATTTAACATTTCAAAGACATTAAACAAACATGTTGTTTTTATTACATATACACACATCAATGGCATAATGCAGATACATTGTTCACTGTCAACTGCTCTAGGACTGTCTGTAAATTGTTGAGCAAGGGAATTCACTTCCTCCTTTTGTGCAGAATTTGTAACTGCCTCTTTGGTTGGATTTTCCTGGAACATGTGCTTCTCTGTTGGCGGACCTGGGAAGTTAAGATGATCCGATGCCATCCTGAAATCATCCTGTCGGAGTCAGACTGGCACGTTGCACTTTACAGGGAATAATAATGCACCTGAAAAATAATAAAGATACAGTAAGAAATAAAACAATGTAAAGCAAAAAGAAATCAAATAATTTTAGAAAATAAAATAAACATATTCAATAAATTTGTTAAATTTACTATTATTTACACAAGTATTGGTTATTTGTTTACTGTTGTCATGATTCCTATTCTCGTACCATGACTTCAATACATATATGATACAACCAATATCCTAAACAAATGACATTCTTTACACATACACTTTACAGGTTTGTCGACTTCATAAAATATTAACAGTATTCTGAATTATTTAATTTGTATGAATTACGTGCATAACAATAACAATGCGCTAGTGTAGGAGTAGATAATGTGTTTTTATAAAACGATGACCGAAATGCTGCCTATCCGAAACTATACGTACAATTGTTTACAAGCATTTTAAGTTTTAAACGTATTTATTTAAAAAACAAAAACCTCTTAGCATACCAGCGAAATTGACAAATATATTTTAAATTACACATACTTAAGCGTTTTTCTTGTGCTTATTGGGGCTTATTACTGAATATATTGTTCGTTTTTTGCTAATCGACAGAAATTCAAGATGGCGGCCATTGCATCGCCAGAATGTATTTTGGGGTTTTCCTGAACTTTGAACGCAAATGCGGTCGAGTAAACATAAACCGATTTAATCGTAATATATATCAAATTAAAGCTTAGAAAGTGTATTTTTAAATGCTATAACTTTCATATTAACATATCGATTCAGGATCCGACAAATTCATGTAGACTTTGGTCATTTGTAACACGCTTGTTTACAGTCCGATTTTAACGGAAGTTGTATCATCATGAAGGGAAATTCCTCCTCTGATTTACATCACCGCATAACCTGTGGAAAATACCCACCGTCTGCGTTGATGGACTCAATAGCGGAGGTGTGAAATCGTCGATAATCCCCATTGTTCAATAATTAAACAATGATAAACAACACTTATCCTTTATGGATTTTCATGAAATAAAAACCATATTAAACAGAATTTTATTGTGATTAATCTGATATATGGTTCATTAAAATATGTTCAGTGCAAAGCACCTTTTTCATCCGATGAAATATACGACCGTCAGAAAATCGGCCCCATTCCCCTGCTTAAAAGGTATATATTTTTCCCCTATATTAATCTTAAAAATTCTCCTCAGAATGTAAGCTTTATTTTGAAAAAAAAAGACCAAAATGGGACAAAAATTGACTAATTTCGTAAAATGTCCTGGCAATTTTTCATCAAACCAAGTTAAAGCATTTTACCTAAGTTATAATTTGTAGCAAAACATTTGATTAATTAATGTTTTGTAACAAAGTATAATATAAACATGTAAATTTACTATTAAAAAAATAATCCCCTTTTGCCGGAAAATTCCCCGTCTGAAGGGCCCCGCCACCTTTCCCCCAAAGGTTAAAAAAACACTGGCATGATGCAACAACAAGTGTATTTATTATCTGTTTGTGGCCTGTTAATGACCTTCGCAACACAAAGAAAATAATTGGGTTAATTTCTCCTTTTGCTTCATTTTTTCTTTATTGTATATTGGTTACAATATACTAATTTCATCTCTAATGTCCATTCAAATTAGCTATTTTTAATAGTAAAAGTTCATAAAGCATATATAATAATCAAAAACACACTATGCAATGTATTTCACAACAAATTTAGTTCAGAAATGATCCATTTAATATCTTCATTCTATTGATACGTTGATTATGTATGTTAAAACGAAACAGGAAAAAGGCTACACATGTATCATATACGAAATCCAATATTTCCCAAACAAGTTGGGTGAGCCATTCTTTTTATTAATGTTTTGGTGTAAGTATACATTGGTGCATGTCTGCGAAATTTTAAGAAAATCTGTCATTTGGAACAAAATATGCATTTGATAAAAATGAAGTTTCAGAAAGCATTATAAGTTCTTGACATACTTAAACGAAGAAGAACAATACTTAAATGTCCAGTCAAATTCATTATTTAAGCAGTCAATGTCAGTAAAACTTTTTTATTATCAACATACACATGTATATTGCCAAACAAAGCATGTACAAACAAATCAGTTGAAAGAACCATAACCTTGTTTGAAAAATAACTATCCTTTATACTTAAAACATTGATAAAAATCCAAACTGAAAAAGGGGCTTTGACAGGTACCGTATTCAAAACCCAATATTTCCGGAACAAGGCCGGTGAACCCTATTTTTTAAGACTGTTTTAGTTTCAGTATACAATGACGCATGTATGTGGGATCTTTTAACAAAACCTGTTGTTTGGAACAAAAGATATTCGTATATTTGATAAATTATTGATGTTTTCACAGGTAAATTTAATGCAAAATTCACCTTGTTAAGTGTCCATTACAAGTCATTTGTTAAATGATAACTGTAGATAAAGTCTTATCATTAAACTGCACTTGTATAATACAAAACGAAACATATAAAAAAAAAGATGGATTTACAAATCTTTATCTTTGTTTGAATATAAACGCTATTCAACGTTCTAAGTAACACAAACTTAAAAAAAGGCTTCGACAGGTACCGTATTGAAAATTCAATATTTCCGGAAAAAGGCCGGTGACCCCTATTTTTAGCTCACCTGAGCACAAAGTGCTCGTGGTGAACTTTTGTGATCGCCCGTTGTCCGGCGTGTGTGCGTTAGTGCTGCGTGCGTGTGTGCGTCGTCAACTTTTTATTCAAACAACATCTCCTCCTAAACCGCTTGGCAGATTTTCACCAAACTTCACAGGAATGATCATTGGGTGAACCTCTTTCAAAGCTGTTCAAATCTTTCTCATGGGGGATCACATGGTTTATATAGAATAAATAGCAAAATGACTTTAAAAACTTCTCCTCTGAAACCACAAGGCCCAGAGGTTTCATGTTTGGTTTGTAACATCCTATAATGGTCCTCTACTAAGATTGTTCAAATTATGCCCCTGGGGTCAAAACTGGCCACGCCCCTGGGTCACATGGTCTATATAAACTTAAATAGCAAAATGTATTTTAAAATCTTTTCTGAAACCGCAAGGCCCAGAGGTTTCATATTTGGTATGTAACATCCTATAGTGGTCCTCTACAAATATTGTTCAATTTATGCCCCTGGGGTCAAAACTGGCCATGCCCCGGGGATCAAATGATTTATATAGACTTGAATAGCAAAATGACCTTAAATATCTTCTCCTCAGAAACCGAAAGATCTAGAGGTTTGTTATTTGGTATGTAACATTGTATAGTGGTCCTCTACAAAGATTCAGTTTTTTGCCATGAATTTGGACTATTGGGGACAAGGGCCCTCTTGGCTTTAAAAAGTGGGGACAAATTACAAAAATGTAGGGACACAGACAAAAAAGTTGTTCACCTCATGAATATTCCCAAAGCAGATTTTTGTTTTGAAAAGTACGTACTAGCTGTTTTCATTCATGTTTGTTTTTTTATTTTCAGTTCAAAAAAGGATTAATACATAATACTGTGTTCTTAATTAATTCATAACATTCTGTTGATCAATGTTACACTGCATTCTTAAATACCTTATAACCTTGCATTATTAATTTTAATTTGAACAAACAATAAAATCCGTTATAAACACAAGGCGTTAATAATGAAACCTGTTAAAACTACAAAGTGTAACAGTGTTACATCATCAATTAGCAGGGCTTCCAAAACTGTAAGCCGTTAGCAACACTCATAGTAACGGTGTCGGTAATTCGACTTCAAAAGTCTTTGATGTTTCTGCCGAAATGCAGCTGTCGTCCAGCAGTTTATCGCTGAAAAGCGTGTTTCACGCTTAGCATGTGGACCGCGTGTACAATTATCGATTGATACTGCTGTGTCTGAACTGTTCAAGCGCTGCCGATAAAGCGTTAATGAATTAGTGTTCTAGTGAAAAAATTGGTTATAAATTGACGTCATGATCAATGTTCTAAATTTTACTAAATACACCGAATGATTTACTTGTAAATTGTGTGCGCCCGCGGACCCGCTTACGAAAATTTGGTGGGGACAAATCATTTATTTTTGCGCCAATGGCGCAAGGCCGCATCCACGGCAGAACACTGAAGATTTTTCAAATTATGCCCCTTGGGTCAAATCTGGCCACGCCCCAGGGGTCACATGGTTTATATAAACTTAAATAGCAAAATGTCTTTAAAAAAACTTCTCTTCTGAAACCGCAAGGCCCAGAGGTTTCGTATTTGGTATTTAACATCCTATAGTGGTCCTCTACAAAGATTGTTCAAATTATGCCTCATGGGTCAAAACAGACCACACCCCAGGGGTCACATGGTTAATATAGAATTAAATATCAAAATGACTTTAAAATTCTTCTACTCTGAAACCGCAAGGCCTAGCGGTTTCATATTTGGTATATAACATTGTATAGTGGTCCTCTACAAATATTGTTTAAAGTATGCCCCAGGGGTCAAAACTGGTCACGCCCGGAGGGGTCACATGGTTTATATAGACTTAAATAGCAAAATGACTTTAAAAATCTTCTCCTTTGAAACGGCAAGGCCCGCAGCTTTCCTATATTTGGTACGTAACATTGCATAGTGGTCCTCTTCAAAGATTGTTCAAATTATTCCCCTGTGGTAAAATCTGGCCACTCCCCAAGGGGTCACATGGTTTATATAGACTTAAATAGCAAAATGACTTTATAAATCTTTACCTGAAACCGCAAGGCCCAGAGGTTTGTTCAAGGTTGTTCAACTTATGCCCCTGGGATAAAAATATGCCACGCCTTGGGGATGCAAATTCCAATTGGGTTACAAGGTCTCTGGTGAGTGTCCTAGGGCGCTCAGGGCCCTCTTGTTTAAGACTGTTTTAGTTTTAGGATACATTGATACATGTTTGTGCCATGCTTTACGAAAATCTGTTGTTGGAACAAAATTGAAGGAGATTGTTGCTAACGTCTTTAACAGTGATTCGATAAACTATTTAGAAGCGTTTTGACATATCTATCGAGGGCTTAGAATGATGCGTTGTATCGTGAGTTTAAAAAAAATAAAATAGGTACACATACATGTAAACGAAATAACGCGATAATACGTAACAAAAGCACTGTATTCGTTAAACTTCAAGTAATTAACACCGCCACACACGCTCGTTTGGAGTTTTGCTTTACAAAATAAAATCATTTAGTACGGATTTAGCTAAAGCGGAATGGCAGGGCGGCCCGCCCTTCCATTTTTTCCTCTGCCCTTTTAAAAATGTTCCCGCCCTCCTGAGTACTTTTTAGCTCACCTGAGCTTAAAGTGCTCATGGTGAGCTTTTGTGATCGCCCGTTGTCTGTCGTGCGTGCGTGTGTGCGTGCGCCGTCAACTTTTCATTTAAACCACATTTCCTCCTAAACCGCTTGGCAGATTTTCACCAAACTTCACAGGAATGATCCTTGGGTGGATCTCTTTCAAAGTTGTTCAAATCTTTCCGGTCCGCTGCATATGTAGGTCACCAGAGCTAAAAATAGATTTAAAAAGTGAAAACTTAAAAAAATCTTCTATGAAACTGCAAGGCTCAGAGCTTTCATATTTGATATGTGACATCCTCTAGTGGTCCTCTACAAAGATTGTTCAAATGATGCCCCTGGGGTCAAAACTGGCCATGCCCCGGGGGTCACATGGTTTATATAGACTTGTATAGCAAAATGACTTAAAAAATCTTCTCCTCTGAAACAGCAAGGTCTAGAGGTTTCATATTTGGTATGTAACATTGTATAGTGGTCCTCTACAAAGATTGTTCAAATAATGCCCCTGGGGTCAAAACTGTCCACGCCCTGGGGGTCACATTGTATATATAGACTTATATATCAAGATGACTTTAAAAATCTTCTCCTCTGAAACCGCAAGGCCCAGAGGTTTCATACTTGGTATGTAACATTGTATAGTGGTCCTCTACAGAGATTGTTCAAAGTATGCCCCTGGGGTCAAAATTGGCCACACCCCGGGTGTCACATGGTTTATATAGAGTTAAATAGCAAAATGACTTTAAAAATCTTCTCCTTTGACACCGCAATGCCCAGAGGTTTCATATTTGGTGCGAAACATTGTATAATGGTCCTCTACAAAGATTTTACAAATAATGCTCCTGGGGTGAAAACTGGCCACGCCCCGGGGGTCACAACTGGCCACGCCCCGGGGGTCACATTGTTTGTATAAAGTTATATAGCAAAATGACTTTAAAAATCTTCTCCTCTGAAACTGCAAGGCCTAGAGGTTTGATATTTGGTATGTAACTTGTATAGTTGTCCTCTACAAAGATTGTTCAAATGATGCCCCTGGGGTCAAAACTTTCCACACCCCAGGGGTAACATGGTTTATATAGACTTAAATAGCAAAATGACTTTAAAAATCTTCTCTGAAACCGCAAGGCCCAGAGGTTTCATATTTGGTATGTAACATTGTATAGTGGTCCTCTACAAAGAATGTTCAAATGATGCCCCTGGGGTCAAAATTGGCCACACTCCGGGGTCACATGGTTTATATAGACTTAAATAGCAAAATGACTTTAAAAATCTTCTCCTCTGAAACTTCAAGGCCTAGAGGTTTCATATTTGGTTGGTAACATTGTATAGTGGTCCTCTACAAAGATTGTTAAAATGATGCCCCTGGGTGCAAAATTGGCCACACCCCGGGGATCACATGGTTTATATAGACTTAAATCGCAAAATGACTTTAAAATCTTCTCTTCTGATACCGCATGGCCCAGAGGTTTCATATTTGGTATGTAACATTATATAGTGGTCCTCTACAAAGATTGTTCAAATGATACCCCTGGATTAAAAACTGGCCAAACTTTGGGTGTCACATATTTTATATAGACTTAAATAGTAAAATGACTTTAAAAATCTTCTCTGAAACTGCAAGGCCTAGAGGTTTTATATTTGGTTGGTTACATTGTATAGTGGTCCTTTACAAAGATTGTTAAAATGATGCCCCTGGGTTCAAAATTGGCCACACCCTGGGGTCACATGGTTTATATAGACTTAAAAAGCAAAATGACTTTAAAAATCTTCTCTGAAACCGCAAGGCCCAGAATTTTCACATTTGGTATGTTACATTGTATAGTGGTTCCCTACAAAGATTGTTGAAATAATGCCCCTGGGATTAAAACTGGCCACACCCTGGGGGTCACATGGTTTATATTGCCTTAAATAGCAAAATGACTTTAAAAGGCGTAGAGGTTTCATATTTGGTACGTAACATTGTATACCTTAAATACGCAGTCATAAGTCAAGAAGTTAAAATTCATTCCAGAAACGTATTTCTAATAATAACCATTCCATAAATCAAGTTAGAATGATCATAAAACACCATCTGAAAATTGGCCAGAGTATGCCCTATAAGTAGGTATATAGGTACACAGTAAATGCAGCGGATCCGTGGTCTAGTGGTAACGCACTGGCTTCACAACCCAGGGGTCGCAGGTTCGAGCCCCCGCTACACCCTAACCTACTAACTCGTCTTTCGCATGAGACGTTAAACCGAGGTGCAGTGTACTAGGTGCTTCACACCGGGCACTAAAAGACCCAGGGTCTCCTCTGGAACGGGGCGTCTCCTGTATCTTGCACTATCCCCCATAACCCAACTAACAAGTCTTCTGGGGGCGATGGCCATATGGGAGAAAATCCCGGTGCACTCGATAAAAATGTACTACACACACAGTAAATGCCTTGAAGTGTGAAATCACTGCCTTATCCTCTTTGACAGGTCTTGATGTAGACAAAAACCGGTTCCAGCCAGTTTAATTAGCAAATGCTATGCACGAAAATCATGGGTTTCGTCGGCAGGTTTATTGATTTTTTTATTGGTGGTTGATGGTCTAGCTAGGGCCTAAAGTGGGGGAGTCAATTAAAATAGAGTAGATAGTTTCATTCACAGTTTGCATCGTATTTAATAATGAAACAGTTATGCATTTCGTCTTAATTGTCGGTAATTAATAGAAAGGGCAAACTGTGATCATTATGAATGGATTATAGTGTGAGGATTAGCAAATATGCAGGTAAGAAATAATATGCATTTGACAAATATTCCTATATAATATGCCAAGATTTTTTGTGAACTGCCTCATAAGACAAATGTACTTTATAACTACGATTTTAGAGGCTTAAACTCTTGACTTATGACTGAGTTTTTGGTCACATGGTTTATATAGACTTAAATAGCAAAATGACTTTTAAAATCTTCTTCTCTGAAACCGTAAGTACTTTATAACTACGATTTTAGAGGCTTAAACTCTGAGTATTTGCGGTAGTGGTCCTCTACAAAGATTGTTGAAATGATGCCCCTGTTTAATTAGCAATATGCTAAACCGTAAACCGTAAGGCCCAGAGGTTTCATATTTGGTACGTAACATTGTATGGTGGTCCTCTACAAAGATTGTTCAAATGATGCCCCTGGGGTCAAAACTGGGCACACTGCGGGGGTCACATAGTTTATATAGACTTAAAAGTTAAATAGCAAGATGACATAAAAACCTTCTCCTGAAACTGGTAGGCCCAGAGGTTTTGTATTTGGTATGTAACACTGTATAGTTGTCCTCTACAAAGATTGTTCAAATGATGTCTCAGGGGTCAAACTGGCCCTGCCCTGGGGGTCACACTGTTTATATAGACTGAAATAGCAAAATGACTTTAAAATCTCCTCTGAAACCGGAGTGTTTCATATTTGATATGTAACATTGTATAGTAGTCATCAACAAAGATTGTTCAAAGTATGCCCCTGGAGTAAAAAGTGACCATGACCTGGGGGTCACACGGTTTATATAGACTTATATGGCCTTAAAAATCTTCCTTTTCGAAACTGTAAGGCCCAGAGGTTTTATATTTTGCGTGACACATTGTGGAGTGGTCCTCTACAAAGATTGTTCCAATGATGCCCCTGGAGGTCACATGGTGTATATACATTTAAAATCTTCTCTGCAACCGCAAGGCCCAGTGGTTTCATATTTGGTATGTAACATTGAATAGTGGTCCACTACAAATATTTTTCAAAGTATGCCCCTAAAGTAGAAAGTGGCCACGTCCTGTGGGTCACATGGTTTATATAGACTAAAAAACTTCTGAACCTGCAAGGCCCAGATTTTTATACTCAGGTAAGGGGTTTAGTGCCATTTTGTCCGCTTGTTATTAGCCATTATGATGCCTTAAACTCAGGTGAGCGACCTAGGGCCACCATGGCCCTCTTGTTGTCATTTGTGTCAGCACAGACATGCCCTAACGCAATTTTAATTGGTTACTTCGGCATCTTGGCAAACACATCTTGGCCTAAATTATCATTGACATATCGTCGCGACATGTATCATTAATCAGCTCGTCGTGGGCATGCGACATCAATTATCACTTACCGAATTAATGGTAATTTAGTGCCGATTGCGGTGCTTCTGTAAAATATTTTTTGCAGCTGTTGTTTGTTTAATTCCTTTTTTTTTTAATTATTACCAAATTTTATCCATGTTATTGTTGTTGGTGTTCTGGAATTTTCCACTTAATTTACTTTCTTAAAAAACGTCATCAATGCAAACTAAATTTCAGATACGCAAACATAATTACCTTGCGTGCAAAAACACATATATTAATCCAAATTGAATTTTAATATTCCACAAGTTTTATGCTGTACACAATTTCCAGTTTAAGTCCAATACATGTATATTTCATCACTCCCTTTTAAATATCCATTTTATCTCATGCAACAAAACACCTGTCTGATTCTTCTGACACCCTTGACATTTCACCTAAAATGTTGATTTATTAATGCTCTATTGATAGTGCTTGCATTGTTCAGGTACAGTAGTGTTGATTGATGCTTTCGTTCACTGCTACAAACTGCTAGAGAATGGCCCCAGCCCTGCAGTCACATCAAAGACTTTTGAAGTCAAACCAACACCCATTGCTAAGGACGTTACTAACAGCTTGCAGATTTAGAAGCCTGGTTAATTTATGACATGGCACTTTCACTCTTCTCAGTTGTAGAGGGTGTAATTGTCAATGACTGTATATTTAACGGATTTTATTGTTTGTTCAATATGATTGCAAGGTAATTAGGAATTGATGCAGTGATTTTTTTTAAAGAAATAACTATGAATTTAATATGAAATAAATATGAAAATATAACTAAAAAAACAAACAAACAAAAACACGCATTCCAGTGGCATTTATGTATGTAAATAATATATATGCTAAAATCGTCATAATAATAATAATAATAATAACATTATTTTTATCTTTTGAAATGAAAAGTAAGGATTGCTAAATATGATTATGAATATTAGTATTAATCATATTAATTACGAATTAATAATAATAATAAATTAATCAGCTCGTCGTGGGCATGCGACATCAATTATCACTTACCGAAAATTAATGGTAATTTAGTGCCGATTGCGGTGCTTCTGTAAAATATTTTTTGCAGCTGTTGTTTGTTTATGTCTAATTATGTTATTTTACCAAATTTTATCCATTTAAAAATTATTACAGTAACATTTTCCCAAAAAATGAAAATGTATCATATTATTGAGTTTATGTCAGCTTTTATAAAACAAATAAATTTGACATCGTATAATAATAATAATATGAATATGAATATATTATTTGCTTATATTTTGTACGTAATAAACGCGCCTTGTTTTCATTATATCAAATGCTAAAGCTTGACCTATATTTATTTTCTAAGCCTCAGGGGATAAACTTCCTCCATCTGGGCACATACCATGTATTCTTTACAGGGATCTCACTAGGATTTTAAAGTAGGAGTCCTGGGACTCCTTCCCTCTGAAAAGTAGGAGTCCCAAATAGAAAAGAAATAAAATTTAAGTGTGTGGCGCGCGCAAGTGAATGGAATTTTTACAATTTATACATTTATACAATATATGACAGTTAAAAATAAAATAATAATCATGATAATAATAATAATAATAATAATAATTATTATTATTCTTTATATTATTATTATTCTTTATATTATTTGTATTGGGTTATGTAATTATAATGATAATATATAATACTTAATCATGTTTTATAAAACAATATTTTTGTACCAATAATTAATTTTAAAACAGGTAAATTCTGGACAATTTGCAATTGATGGTCTCAACTTGTTGACTGAATTGTAATTTGTAGGCCTAGTAAAAAGTTATGATGCGGTGATTACAGTAAAGCATAAGTAACTGTCAAGTAGAGAAATTGTGAAACAGGTTAACAACACAAAAATGTAAAAAGGAGCAATTATTGGTGATATTAAACACCAAAGTATGTGTTTGCAGGTGTTTTACAAATGTTTGTGACCTGTAAAATCGGTGACGAAAATTTTCGCGTGGTCGCGAAAAATATGTGACGTTGCAAAATTGTGTACTTAAATTACCGCTAGTATTGATAATTTATGTCTTGTCATAGGTGTTATCTATACCAGAAAGTTCCTTTATGTGTGATTATTGATCGATGCTTTTATACTCCTGTAAAAATTCAGCCCTAGATTTTCTTATAAAATTTCTGTCAAAACAAAAACTGCTATCACCGCATTACTGAGATTTAGTTGTTATTTATGAAATAAATTTGGCAATATAAATTAATGAAATCAGCTGAAGCTGTTTTTCATTCATTTTAACAATGTTGTTTGTTTCAAGTTGTCAAATATGTTCAAAACTGTTCTTTATTGAGGATTCCTTTTGTCACATTTCGGCGATTTCGCAAATTCTAATTGACTTGTGCATTAAAGCACAGCAATGAGTGACTATGTAATTTACCAATGAAAATTAACAGTAACTGTCTGGAATGATGTGGGCGGAGCTAAGGGACTGCTGTGGGCGGAGCTAAAGGACTGGACTTTGACAGCTGCAGTGTGTACTGGGGCCGATATTGATTTTATCGCGACTTCTGCCGAGTTTACTGCAGGCACTCATGTATATGTGTTAAGTAACAGGGTATACGCAGTATGCCAAACAGCATGCGTCCCAAGGACTCTTGGCATGGGTTTGACATGCGTCCTTTTGAAAAAACATGCGTCCAAATACGCTTGATTTTGCGTTTCCGAGATCCCTGCTTTATATCCCTAATTATGTCCCCCTTCAAAGAAGTGGGGGTATATTGCTTTGCAAGGCTTGCATTAAGCAAAGTTTGGGAGTAATTTACTCCCAGTTTTTGTCACAGGACTTCCAAAATTGCAGGGCCTTCCCCAGGCAGTTTTAGCGCCCTGGTGCCTGGGCGCTTAAATTTTAACTTAAACATGTATGGGGCACCTAAAACTGCTGTTGCGCTTATAAACATCGCCCAGGGCACGTATATTTTATCAATTAATTAGTTGTTTTGACTGCAGCAGACCGACAATTCCTGCTGTGAAAGCTAATCTCTTACGTCACGATGGCCGTTTTTCACTCCAGAAACATGAACACCCACTCAATCAAGTTGGTGAATGATCGAAGTGAGTGTCACTTCGCCGAACATTTTAACAATTAACAGTTATTCCTAGGGCTGTGGAGCGTTCGGTAAGTGACAATCCGATTCGATCCACAAGTCGGGGTTTACGATTCACAGATCGAACCACGAAGCAGCTGTTACACATTGGGATACAGGAAAACACTCATGATTCATGAAGACTAATAATTTTATCATATTAAACCAATTTATCGCCTCCTTCTCGTAAATTTTTTGAAATATCGAAGTAATTCCGCACTGGGAATGTAAATTTTGCTGGTGGTTTGCGGTATTGTTGTTCCGCCATATGTCATGTACTTGTGCGTGTATGACGCCGTTGTTTTGATAGGAGTTTCGCATTGATGTTTTTTTTTATCTTTTTTAATTGATTTGGGATTTACGTGCACCAGCGCATATTTAGGCTAACCTTGGCAAAACTTACCTTATTTCTTGTTGGTGACTTGAAAAATTCAGGTTTTGAAAAAACATTGAATGTAACAGCTCTACTTGTCATGTGACTTGGCGTAATGCTCTGGTTAAGGTTTGTGTGCAACAACTCCATATCTCTTTAACTGCTACAGATATTAAATTGAAACTTCACACATCAACAAATTCAAGCATCATAAACCCATTTTTAGCTCCACTATTCACAGAATAGTTTGAGCTATAGTACTCACCCGTTCGTCTGCGTCAGCATTGGCGTATTGCTCTGGTTAAGGTTTGCGTGCAACTACTCCATATCTCTTTAACTGCTACTGATACTAAATTGAAACTTCACACATGTCTTCGGGGTCGGGATTTTAGGTCACTGACCAAGGTCCATAACTCTGACCTGCAATTTAGCAGAAATATGCCCCTTTTTGTACTTGGCAGGGTCGTTTCCATTTGTCCGTGTTCGTAAATGTCTGTTTCCCTGTCGGCATCAGTGATGAATTACGCAGTGAGCGATTTTTACGAACACGGACACATTGACGGGCGAGTGGTCGACTATCCAGGGCCAATATTTATTTAGGTATTATAAATTTGTATATTATATATGATATATTGTCTTAGTATAGTATACAATAGATATTGTCTTAATAATATTAAAAAATCAAAGATTATTTTGTAAATCAAGATTATTTTACTATTTATAAATAATAAATACTATACAAGACTGTAAACATATTATCATATTACGCACTAATGTTAAAAAATCGAAGATTGTTTCGTAAATTAAGATTATTTTACTTTTTATAAACAATAAATACTATACAAGACTGTATACATAATATCATATTACGCACTAAGTACGGATATGCGCTCATGAAAAAGCTACATCTGAACGACGGATACGATCACAGACAAGGATATGGATAATGGATCATGCATACATGGAAAAGCGGCCCTGCAGTTTCTGAGAGGCTATAGTTTAAATATTTTTTCTCTTCAGAAAGGTGATACACTGACACTGGCTTTGACAAAGACCCATTGTACAAGACACATTTGATTTGTCTGCATTTCCTTAAACACTTGAACTACTTGACAACAAATAATTAATGTACTAGTCATAAAAACTTTTGTTTCTTAATTACCAATGCCATGATCATCACTGACTATATGCATGGGATTTGTAGCCAGGCCTACTTAGGGCAAAACGACAAACACTGTTGACAATATACGAATGTTTTTGCAAAACATGTCCGTCAAACAATTAAGTCCTACCTTTGTGATAGTCAAACAAATCTTGTCGTGTTCAATTAATATGTGAACAAAATACATCTTCAAAAACCAATTATTCACGATGTCTAAATGTCCAAAAATTTTGCTTCAATTATATCGTAATTAGCTATTTCTTTCCATTACTACATAAACGTAATCACCATCATTTATGTTGATAGTTGGCCTCAGATTTCTTGTTGAAAGATGGGGCTTGTTGAAATTCCTTGGGCTGTGCCCAACTCCTGTCTGTTGTAATCTTGTGTCATGACTGCTATGAAGAATCTTAATCTCTTTGAACATCATGTGTGAGCTACCTGCATGTAGTAGCGCTATTTGTGATCATTCGGCGACTAGGCTTTGTACAATACTTAGCTTAGTGGCTGAATGATTACAAAAAGAAACTTGTAACCGCCGCCTCTTAGTACATTTCATTAGAACTCCGTTATTTCAAAGTTGTCGGTATGGGCGAAAAACCTTCGAAATAACAATAGTTCCGTTTTCACAATTTTAAAACTTGAAACCTGCACCGGTCACATTTTGCTTTTAATCCACATACACGACGATAAATGAGCTTAATAGAGTTCCGAAAATAGTAAATAAAATACTTTTAAAATCAAAATTCTTACAAGGGAACATGACTTGGTATAGAGATATTTTGTATGGGTATACTGTTACACTGCTCATGGACAGCTAACCGGTTTGAAAGTCTTACGCTGGCTAGACACCAATAGGGAAGTAGTTTACCCAGTGTTTATCGCGTCCATTAGCTAATAACAGCCAATATTTTGACGCAAATCTTTTCATCGAAGGTGTGAAAACATTGAGTTCCAATCAAGACTGCGACTTCGAATTAACAATATGGAAATACGTGTGAAATATTCATTTGGGACCAAATTTTATACTTTGAAATAATGATAATTCGAATTAAAAAAGTTCCAATTAAATGTGTTTAATTTTGTTAAATAAAGAAGAAATAAATTCGGGACCAGAAAAAACGCTGACTTCAAATTAACAGAGTTCTGCAACACTTCCTACAAGCTATTGTGAAGGCTGTTGTATGATAAAAGTGTGTGTCTTATATGAATTATTTTGTAGATAAGCACATAGACATGACAATATGACTTGCAAGCAGATCGAAACAGAAAGAAACACTGAAATGTGTTTGTATCATTTGTTAGTGTTGTGTAGCCTAAAACAACTGTCAACACAGCTTATATGCATGTATTGTATTGTTTACTTTATAGTGAAACATTGCCGTTGTTAGGGATTAAAAACTTGACAAATATTACTTTTTCAGCAAAGATTGATTCTTTTTAAAATGAGTATGTAGGATCTTAAAACAGCCGTAGTGGCATAAATAAAAACAACCCAAAATAATTGTCATCAACTTCAATTGAAAATGGAATGAACAACTTTTGCAAATTGCACAGTTGTCTTAAGTTTGTATTCATCACAAATAGTTTTTGATTGTACGGCCGAAAACTCCAGTACATACATGATTACCGGGGTACTTGACAGTTGTTTTTGGTTACACAACACATTTAAATGAAGCAAACGTTAACACACCTGCTTGTTTATTTATTATTTACATATTAGTGGTTTCTTCGTTATTTTCATGTTGCTCTTTCTGATTTTAATGTATATTAATATATATTTCACCTGCATATTATCAAATTCATTGATACCAAAAATCGTACATACACACTTAAACTTTTCATTCATTTTTAAATCGAAATTTGTTTTAGATAGTATACTGTTCATGACCTTCAATTTACAAAGGGTGTTTTGAAACTTTAAAGAAAAATATAAAAAATTAGTTAAGATATCTTTTTGTCCAGAAACTTTCTGAACACTTTCTGTAATCGTATGTATTATAAATGTGTGTGTTTCCAGTGTTCTTCTGACTGTGCTGTATTGGTAACCATAGTAACAAATGGCCTTGTGGGCTCGGACTCAGCAGCTGCCTCCGGAGGCGCTCAAACAACTGCAGTATGCCTACAACAACTACCATAGCTTCTTCCCCATAGAAGTGCGCCATTTCTTTGCACCTTGGATTGAGGACCAGAACTGGTAAAATCTGGATCAGTATTATTTTATGCTACATTTAGACATTTAGCATTCATTTGGCTCTACTGATAAACTTTAAAAAAATATATAAAAAATAGGGATGGGACGGAATATTAGAATATTCGAATATGATATAATATTCGAATATAAAAAAACGCAAAAGAATATTCGATTTTCAAATTTATTTAAAGAACAAAATTTCTTTAAAAAATCAAGTTTTTTTCCAGTTTGATTGCAAAGTGAACATGAATTCCAGTCGTATGTCCTGCCTAGCAGGTGGGCGGGGGCAGTGTAACGTTTTTACAAAACGTGCCAAACATGTCCAATTAACGACAATTGATAATTGGCAGGGGGGCCACGTCTTTACAAGGGCCGCGAATTAACGGTTTCTAGGAGGCGCGAATGACGCATTGTATCCACAAATAACATAACAGGGCCATGTTGTGATAACTGTTTCACAGTTTGCACAAGGCGTACATTGTTCCTTAAGTGACATCTATACCGTTAACTTGTTTACTGTAAATTACAATTACTCTCTAAGTAAACCAATCAAAATGAGTCCATTATCAGCCAATCAATTTCTTTAACACAATTAGCATGATCTGGTCAATCTTAATATACGTCACTTGTAAATTATTATCCATTATATCAACACCGTATATTATAAAGGGTCTTTATTAATAAACAATGCCATCATCATGTGCTTGGAAGTACTTTACGCGGTCATTAGACAAAACCCGGGCAACGTGTAATCTGCACAGCAGATACAAGCTTCATGGTTCTGAAAAAAACCGTAACGATTAACAAATTAATTAACAATACATTTAACAATATCTTACATTTCTTTATATTTGCCTAACATTCACAAAGTTATATCGCTCATTAGCACTGAAACAAGGTAAAACAACTACGTACACGTAGTATACATATTTCGGATAGGTAAATATTCAGACAGAGTGCTGTATACAGTAGTATATAGTAGTATTTACAAAACGAATATACGAATATATTTGAATACCTAAAACGAATATTCGAATATTGATTTCAGTATTCGGTCCCATCCCTAATAAAAAACTAAAATTCACTAGTGGTTTAAATGCCACTTTACATTGACATTTGTTACACTCCCAATTTAATGATAATCTTGCAAGTTTTGTAACGTTCAACTTTCTCCAATTATTTTATTCATAGTTCAATGTTAATGGGACTGAACTCCAGATGGTCCAATATAAAAACGAAAGAAAAAAAATGGTCACAAATACACGATTTTCTTATATAACCATATAGAACACATTAAAAAAGTAGACATGTATGTTTTATTTACCTAAAAACACAATGATTTTCTATAGTTTTTGTCCTTTTTATCGTTCTAAAATGTATAGCATCTGTAGACGCTATAACACATCGAGTAATTTAAAAATAACGCCATGTATATTTAACCACGTGGCAGTTTAATTGTGTTGAGTCGCTTATGAATCTTGAATCGGGTGCATCTATTGCGGAAACACGCTATATTTTTAAATTGGGAATACCAGGTTCAAGGAAAGTGCACGCTAACTCAACTTTTATTTTTCAATGACACAGTTTGTGACAGTATTTGATCATGTTCTATATTTCAACATGAGATACACCTTGGGAAGGAGCCTCAAGTTAGGATAGATCTACAGTGAAATGCTGCACCATGCTTCTGTTATTTCCCCCATGCTGCCCCTCTGGCCTGGTCAACAGAAAGTAGAGTTTTAGTTCAACTATTCACCAAATAGTTCGAGCTATACTACTCACCTGTTTGTCGGCGTCAGTGTAATGCTCTGGTTAAGGTTTGCGTGCAACATGTCCATATCTCGGTAACTACTACAGATATTCAATTGAAACTTTACACGTGTTCGGGGTCATTATGTGAGGTCACTGACCAAGACCCATGACTCTGACATGCAATTTAGCAGAATTATGCCCCTTTTTGTACTTATCAGGTTAAAGTTTGCATGCAACACCGCCATATTTCTATATCTACTGCAGATATGTAATTGAAACTTCACACATGCCTTCAGGGTCATTATATCAGGCCACTGACCAGCATTTTAGCAGAATTATGCCCCTTTTTGTACTTAGAAATTCAGGTTAAAGTTTGCTTGCAACAACTCCATATCTCTATAACTACTACATATATTCCATCGCAACTTTAAACATGTCTTCATGGTCACTATATAAGGTCAGTGACATTTTAACGATTGCTTTTAAATTAGGGGGGGCATATCTGAACAGCTCTTGTTATTAGGGTCCCGCACATTTTTTGCGGGTGCCCTATAGTAATCAGGGTGATTACTGTCTGTCCGTCAGTCTGTCCGTCCACATTTTTAGCTCTCCTGAGCACAAAGTGCTCATGGTGAGCTTTTGTGATTGCCCGTTGTCCGTCGTGCGTGTGTTCGTGCGTGTGTGCGTGCGTTGTCAACTTTTCATTCAAACAACATCTCCTCCTAAACCGCTTGGCAGATTTTCACCAAACTTCACAGGAATGATCCTTGGGTGGACCTCTTTCGAAGTTGTTCAAATCTTTCCGGTCTGCTGCATATGTAGGTCACCAGGGCTAAAAATAGATTTAAAAAGCAAAAACTTTAAAAATCTTCTCCCATCGGGGCTTTCATATTTGATGTGTGACATGCTCTAGTGGTCCTCTACTAAGATTGTTCAAATGATGCCCCTGGGGTCAAATCTGGCCACGCCCCAGGGGTCACATGGTTTATATAGACTTGTATAGCAAAATGACTTTAAAAATCTCCTTTGAAATTGCAAGGCCTAAAGGTTTCATATTTGGTATATAATATTGTATAGTGGTCCTCTACAAAGATTGTTCAAATGATGCCCCTGGGGTCAAAACTGGCCAAACCCCAGGGGTCACATGGTTTATATAGACTTAAATAGCAAAATGACTTTAAAAATCTTCTCCTCTGAAAGCGCAAGGCCCAGAGGTTTCATATTTGGTATGTAGCATTGCATAGTGGTCCTCTACAAAGAGTGTTGAAATGATGCCCCTGGGGTCAAAACTGGCCACAATCCGGGGGTCACATGGTTTATACAGACTTAAATAGCCAAATGACTTTAAAAATCTTTTCCTCTGAAACTGCAAGGCCTAGAGGTTTCATATTCGATTGGTAACATTGCATAATGGTCCTCTACAAAGATTGTTCAAATGATGCCCCTGGGGTCAAAATTGGCCACACCCCGGGGATGACATGGTTTATATAGACAATAGCAAAATGACTTGTAAAATCTTCTCCTCTGAATCCGCAAGGCCCAAAGGTTTTATATTTGGTATGTAACATTGTGTAGTGGTCCTCTACAAAGATTGTTCAAATTATGCTCCTGGAGTCAAAACTGACTACACCCTGGAGGTCACATTGTTTATACTGCAGCACTATAATTTCAATAAGCCTCCAAACTCAGAAATCAACAGGGCAGACAACATTCCAGCCAGGTGTATACAGTGTGCTATTTTTAGATCTTATAAAACCAGCTAGCAAGTTACACATTGTTGTGAGGGTGCTTTAGAGAAGCTTTGGAGATGACCATTGAAATGCATAGAAAATGTTACCCACCAGCATGGTCAATCATCTTGTTGTGTAAGTAAATTAGCTGGATGTAATGTTTAGGCAATGTGTAAGAAATGTAGTCTATAAGACCGTCTTATATCATATATTTTCACTTTAGATCTACTACATTGAATTTGTTTACAGGCGAAGTGTAAATTTCTAATTTAATAATGAAATGCCAAATATGAAATGATAGCATTAGATCTATAAGTAGTCAAAGTTAGGTGGAACTGCACAATTTTTTGTAAGACAAAATGAATCAGCAATAGTGTCTGTGGCTCTGTCACGACAGTCTGTTTCACCAGCATGTACAGAAACATGTAGCATAGAGCCTAAAGTCTAGTCATCTACTTTAAACCTTTCATTTGTACAGTTTAATTAAATGTGTGCAGCACACACAAAAATACACACAGATCATGTCTCTCCAACAAAGTTCTTAATGCTTTGTTGGCAGCCTCCACCCAAGGACCTCTTCTCAGAAGAACAACATTTTAGTACCAGATATTGGACAGGGCTTTCATATTTGATATGTGACATCCTGTAGTGGTCCTCTACTAAGATTGTTCAAATGATACCCCTGGGGTCAAAACTGGCCACGCCCCAGGGGTCACATGGTTTATATAGACTTGTATAGCAAAATGACTTTTAAAATCTTTTCCTCTGAAACCGCAAGGCCCAGAGGTTTCATATGTGGTATATAACATTGTATAGTGGTCCTTTACAAAGATTGTTCAATTGATGCCCCTGCGGTCAAAACTGTCCACACCCCAGGGCTCGCATGGTTAATATGAATGTAAATAGCAAAATGACTTTAAAAAACTTCTCCTCTGAAACCACAAGGCCCAGAGGTTTCATATTTGGTTGGAAACATTGTATAAAGAATGTTCAAATGATGCCCCTGGGGTAAAAACTGGGCACACCCTAGGGGTCACCAGGTTTATATAGACATAAATAGCAAAATGACTTTAAAAATCTTCTCCTCTGAAACTGCAAGGCTCAGAGGTTTCATATTTGGTATGTAACATTGTATAGTGATCCTCTACAAAGACTGCTCAAATGATGCCCCTGGGGTCAAAACTGGCCACACCCCAGGGCTCACATGGTTGATATGGACTTAAATAGCAAGATGACTTTAAAAATCTTCTCCTTTGAAACTGCAAGGCCTGGAGGTTTCATATGTGGCATGTGACATTTTATAGTGGTCCTTTGCAAAGATTGTTCAAATGATGTCCCATTGGTCAAAACTGGCCCTGCCCTGGGGGTCACATTGTTTATATAGACTTAAATAGCCAAATTACTTAAAAATCTCCTGAAACCGCAGTTTTTTCGTATGTGATATGTAACATTGTATAGTGGTCCTCTGCAAAGATTTTTCAAATTATGCCCCTGGGGTAAAAAGTGGCCATGACCCGGGGCGTCACATGATTTATATAGACTTATATGGCAAGTGGGCCTTAAAAATCTTCCTTGTTGAAACCGTAAAGCCCACAGTTTTTATATTTTGCGTGAAACATTGTGGAGTTGTCCTCTACAAAGATTGTTCAAATGATGTCCCCAGGTAAAAATTGGCCACCCCATGGGGGTCACATGGTTTATATACATTAAATAGCAAAATATATACTTGAAAAATCTCCTCTTAAAACGCAAGGCCCAGTGTAATCATATTGGGTATGTAACATTGAAAAGTGGTCAACTACAAATATTGTTCAAATTATGCCCCTGGGGTACAAGGTGGCCATGCCCTGTGGGTCACATGGTTTATATAAAAATTATCTGAAATTGCAAGGCCCAGATCTTTATACTCAGGTAAGGCGTTTAGTGCCATTTTTCCCTCTTGATATTAGCCTTTATGCCTTAAACTCAGTTGAGGGTCCTAGGGCCATCATGGCCCTCTTGTTCATGTTTTTCTTTCACAACTTCAAAACCGTTTCAACTATTAATTTGAAACTTTATGGGTGGATAGATCTCATTAAGGAGAAGTGCAGTGCACAAGAACCATTACTCTGCACTTCATGGTTCTGGAGTTATTGCCCTTTGTTATTTTTTCATACTTCGTTTTTGCCGAGAGCATAACTCTTAGACTATAAGAGGTATTAACTTGAAACTTCATAGATGGATAGATCTCATTGAAGAGAAGTGCAGTGCACAAGAACAGTTACTCTGCACCTTATAATTCTGGAGTTATTGCCCTTTGTTAATTTGTCATTTTTAGGCGGAGTCAACTTTTGGTTTCAGCTCTCTAACTTGAGAATGAATTGAAATATTTTAATGAAACTTCATCCATAGATACCTTATATCAAGACCTGGCTTGAGATTACATAGGGGGTGGATGGGGTCACTGTCAAGGTCGCCATTACAAAAATTAGAAAAACTGTTTCCGCTCAATTACTCGAGAACGAATTGAGCTATTGTAATTCAACTTCATACATACATACCTTTTATCAAGACAATATTGGGATTGCATAGGGGGTGGGTGGGATCAAGGTGAAGGTCACTATTACTAAAAGTAGAAAAACGGTTCCTCACCTTCAAAAATGCTATAATTTGGGGCCTGCTGCCACTCCTGTGACAAAGCTGTAGTTGCATCTGTTGACAGGAATGCTATGGACGTGAACTTTTGGGAACACAAACAAACCTCTAGTTATTGTATCTGTTAACAGGAATGCTATTGACGTGAACTTGCAGTAACAGGAACAAACCTCTAGTTATTGTATCTGTTGACAGGAATGGTATTGACGTGAAATTGCGGGAACACGAAGGATTTGCCAAGCAGCTGCTGGACAATCTCGTGCAGTTGATCGAGCAGAAGGCTAATGAGACAGACGACTTTCTGGGGCGTCTGCAGTTCCAAGACTTTGCCCAGAAATTTCAGGTCAGTTCATCAAGCTTAACGATTTCAATGGAAATAAGAGTTTTCAATGGAAATAAGAGTTTTCAATAGAATTAAGAGTTTTGAATGGAAATAAGAGTTTTCAATGGAAATTTCAATGGAAATAAGAGTTTCTCTTAACTCTTTATTGTGCTGTCCGTTAAGTTCACATATAATGTTAACTTAGATGGGTACTTTTCAAATTCATACATCATAATTGTATTAAAATTTACTTCTTGGTTACTTTTCAAATTCATACATCATAATTATATTAAAATTTACTTCTTGACTATGTGTAACTTTTAATGCATGTTCCTAGGTGACTGTACATTTGATGTTTAGGGAAAGATCTAGGAACAAAAAGGTACAGGGTGCTGCTGAAAAGGAGCAGGGTGGAAAGCGGAAGCAGTTTAATGACATTTTCTAATAATTTGCTAAATCCAGGGTTATCATTAGTGTTTTGCCTGATTAAAGGTTTTAAAAGGTTAAAGTAGTCTATTCATTTGTCATTGAATATTTGCAAAAATATATTGAATTTCAAAAGATATTAAACATTTCTGTGTTGAGCAGAGCAGAGAGCAGCACCCTGCTTTTCGCTCTAGATCTTTCCCTATTGTGTTGATATAAATCTTTCAATCTAAGTGTTATCTGTGAATATATAAAATGAAAGGGAATTATTGTGCAGTCTAACTTTGTAAACGGAGAATGGAATTATTTTGCTTGCATTCATGCATTGAAGTTGACCTGATTTCGTGTGTACTGAATTATTGAATACTGACCATTGGTGAGCACATTGAATTTGCCGTGTTAACCATAAATCGTTTAGTGGTTAGAAGGTTTTTACCATGTACCATTTAACTAATTTATAAAATCTTTTTCTTTTTACCAATTTTGTTTGTTTGACTTGAGAATGAAAATTTGCTTTAAAGAAAATCAGGATAGATGAAGTCTTCACTTTTAGTTATATTTCTTTGATTAAAAAGATCCTGTTTTTTTAGCTCACCTGAGCACAACTTTCTCATGGTGAGCTTTTATGATGGCCTTTTGTCCATCGTTTGTTGTCTGTCGTGCGTCGTCAACATTTACCTCGTTAACACTCTAGAGGCTAAATTTATTGGCCAATCTTCATGAAGCTTGGTTAGAACATTTGTTTGAATGATATCTTAGCCGAGTTTGAAACTGGGTCATGTGGGGTCAAAAACTAGGTCACTAGGTTAAATTGAAGAAAAAGCTTGTGAACACTCTAGAAGTCACATTTTTTGCCCAATCTTCATGACACTTGGTCAGAACATTTGTCCCAATGATATCTTGGCCGAGTTCAAATCTGGGTCATGTGGGGTAAAAAACTAGGTCACCAGGTCAAATTGTAGAAAAAGCTTGTTAACACTCTGGAAGTCACATTTTTTGCCCAATCTTCATCAAACTTGGTCAGAACATTTGTCGTAATGATATCTCGGCCGAGATTGAATCTGGGTCATATGGGGTGAAAAACTAGGTCACTTGGTCAAATTGAAGAAAAAGCTTGTTAACCCTCTGAAGTTACATTATTTTCCCAATCGTCATGAAACTTGGTCAGAACATTTGTCCCATTGGTATTTTGGCCGAGTTCGAATCTGGGTCATGTGGGGACAAAAACTAGGTCACTAGCTTAAATTGAAGAAAAAGCTTCAATTTCAATATGAACTTCCCAAATTTTGAATGTCTGTTGTCACTTAAGTTTTTCAAACCATGATGATTAAGGTCGCATTTCCATCAGTCCGTATCAGTATATCCATATCCGTATAAAAATCTATTGGTGGAAAATTGTTTTACCAATGAAACTCAGGTGAGCGACCCAGGGCCATTTGGCCCTCTTGTTTTAATTGTATATGTTATTAAGCTGAATGCTTATGTTCAAGGGTGCTCTGTGTCTGTTCTAATATGTATGTGTATAGTCCAATTTGGAAGGGGAGTTTCTTCCTTAATGAAGGCGTATTGATTGTTTGCAGGACAACTACGGAGATCAGCCTCTGCAGTTCGTGTATGTGGTGAAAATGTTCCTGGGGAAGGAGGAAGAGCTGCTGAAGATAGCCCAGGATGTACGTACAGTGGGTCACTGTTATTTCAAACTTTATTCTATAACGTTAGTCCAGGATGTACGTATATGTCTGGTAGAGATATGTCTGATAGCGCATGATGTACCTATATGTCTGGTAGAGATATATCTGTTAGCCCAAGATGTACATACAGTGGATCACTGTTATTTCAAACTTTATTCTATAACGTTAGTCCAGGATGTATGTATATGTCTGGTAGAGACATGTCTGGTAGCACATGATGTGCCTATATGTCTGGTAGAGATATATCTGGTTACCTTTATGTCTGGTAGATATATATCTGATAGCCCAAGATGTACGTACAGTGGAACACTGTTATTTCAAAGTATGTTCTTTAACGTCTAGCCCAGGATGTACGTATATATCTGGTTGATATATGTCTGTTAGCACAGGATGTACATATATGTCTGGTAGAGATATATCTTTTTACCTATATGTCTGGTAGAGATATATCTGTTAGCCCAAGATGTATGTACGTGGATCACTGTTATTTCAAACGTTGTTCTATAACATCTAGCCCAGGATGTATGTATATGTCTGGTAGATATATATCTGTTAGCACAGGATGTATGTATATGTCTGGTAGATATATATCTGTTAGCACAGGATGTATATATATGTCTGGTAGAGATATGTCTGTTAGCGCAGGATGTACATATATGTCTGGTAGAGATATGTCTGTTAGCCTAGGATGAACGTATATGTCTGGTAGAGATATGTCTGTTAGCGCAGGATGTACATATATGTCTGGCAGAGATATGCCTGTTGACCGAGGATGTACTTATATGTCTGGTAGAGATATGTCTGTTAGCCTAGGATGAACGTATATGTCTGGTAGAGATATGTCTGTTAGCCTAGGATGAACGTATATGTCTGGTAGAGATATGTCTGTTAGCCTAGGATGTCCGTATATGTCTGGCAGAGATATGCCTGTTGACCCAGGATGTACTTACATGTCTGGTAGAGATATGTCTGTTGGCCTAGGATGAATGTATATGTCTGGTAGAGATATGTCTGTTAGCCTAGGATGTCCGTATATGTCTGGCAGAGATATGCCTGTTGACCCAGGATGTACTTATATGTCTGGTAGAGATATGTCTGTTGGCCTAGGATGAATGTATATGTCTGGTAGAGATATGTCTGTTAGCCTAGGATGTACGTATATGTCTGGTAGAGATATGTGTGTTAGCCTAGGATCTATATTTATGTCTGGTAGAGATATATCTGTTAGCCTTGGATCTATGGTAGATATATGTCTGTTAAGACAGGATGTATGTATATGTGTGGTAGAGATATGTCTGTTAGCGCAGGAGGAATGCATATGTCTGGTAAATATATCTGTTAGCCCAGGATGTACTTATGTCTGGTAGATATGTCTGTTAGCGCAGGTGTAAGTACAGTGGATCACTGTTATTTCAGATTTTGTTCTGTAACGTCTTGCCCAGGATGTACGTACAGTGGATCACTGTTATTTCTGACTTTGTTCTGTAACATCTAGCCCAGGATGTACCTACAGTGGATCACTGTTATTTCAGACTTTGTTCTGTAACGTCTAGCCCAGCATGTACGTACAGTGGATCACTGTTATTTCAGACTTTGTTTTGTAATGTCATGTTTCTTCGGTACTAAATGAGATCATACGTGTGCCCATGCATGTCACTGTACTTCAGGTAGCGTGCAGTGTTGGTTTTGAAAAATTGTATCGGTTGTTTTTGGAATTTTAACATTCTCATTATGTTAGTTATTTTCTTTTATATGTTTTAACTGGTATTACCATACACAATTTAAGATTATTCGTACCACCAAATACAAATTGCCTTGTTAAACTGAATTTATCGTTATTTCGAATGATATTCATGCTTCCCCTAGTTTTCAGTAAGAAATGTGTTGTTCAAATCAAATTTCCATGTTTCAGATTATCATTGTTTTGAAATTCACATCGTTCTGTCTTTTAATGTTCAAGTTTAGTTCATGTTTTTCTTTAGACTGTGGCGGCTCATGAAATGTTCTTTCGATCCGAGGCTCAAGAGAAGTTGAAGAGAGACATCAAACTGCACATGGAACGAATCGAACGTAGCACGCTTGTATGTTCATTCATTGATTCTTTTTTGTGCTTTACTACATATATGTATATTTAACAGCATATATCTCATATATCTCATATATCTCATAATCTGAATATTTCTTGCAGTTTGAAAATATAAGTACTATTCAAACTGGTCCTTGCGTCTTTACATAAACTGCATTTTTCAAAAGTATCGAGTAACCAGCAACTTAATGTGGTGATTGTTTATTATCAAGAAGCCAGTTTTAAAGTAAATTAATGTTAATATTGCAAAGTTTAGGCCAGAGATTTTTTATTTTTAGTTTCTCCGGCAGTTTTGGAAAAGTTAGGAAAAACTGTCCAGTTGGAGACGGAAATCAAATAAGAACAATTGAATAAAGTCTATTGTAAACACTTTTTTTTGCAATAATCATGACGACAGCAATACAGTGTAATGTTTGCTATATAAACATGCATGAAAGTCAACATGAATTATATTGAATTAACATACATGTATGAGGCGTGTCGTGGTCCTGATCCAGGACGGCAAGTTCTGCCTTTATGATATTTTATGTTTCAAGAAAGTCTCTTTTAAACATAAATCCACTGTAGGCGGAAGTGCCCTCCTGGATTAGCCTGTGCGGACTGCACAGGCTAATCCGGGACGACACTTTACGCACACGCATTAAGTCCGAGTTTCCCATCACACTCCTCATATGTTTTACTGTGCTTTTACATTTTTGTGAATAGGAAATTCTCGTTTAATATCTATAAGAAATACAGTATCAGTGGAAACAAATGATTGTTATCAGTAATTTGGTTTATTATTTTCACAATATTGTTTTTTGTATATTCAAAATAATAAGTTTGTTGGATCCGAGGAACTAAAATTCAACCAACTCTGGCCTTAGCTCCTCATAGTTGTTATGTTGAATGTCCTCAGGAGGCTGAACGTTTGGCCTTAGCTCCTCACAGTTGTTATGTTAAATGTCCTCAGGAGGCTGAACGTTTGGCCTTAGCTCCTCACAGTTGTTATGTTGAATGTCCTCAGATGGCTGAACTCTGGCCTTAGCTCCTCACAGTTGTTATGTTGAATGTCCTCAGATGGCTGAACTCTGGCCTTAGCTCCTCACAGTTGTTATGTTGAATATCCTCAGATGGCTGAACTCTGACCTTAGCTCCTCATAGTTGTTACGTTAAATGTCCTCAGGAGGCTGAACGTTTGGCCTTAGCTCCTCACAGTTGTTATGTTGAATGTCCTCAGATGGCTGAACTCTGACCTTAGCTCCTCACAGTTGTTATGTTGAATGTCCTCAGATGGCTGAACTCTGGCCTTAGCTCCTCATAGTTGTTATGTTGAATGTCCTCAGATGGCTGAACTCTGGCCTTAGCTCCTCATAGTTGTTATGTTAAATGTCCTCAGGAGGCTGAACGTTTGGCCTTAGCTCCTCACAGTTGTTATGTTGAATGTCCTCAGATGGCTGAACTCTGACCTTAGCTCCTCATAGTTGTTATGTTGAATGTCCTCAGATGGCTGAACTCTGGCCTTAGCTCCTCACAGTTGTTATGTTGAATGTCCTCAGATGGCTGAACTCTGGCCTTAGCTCCTCACAGTTGTTATGTTGAATATCCTCAGATGGCTGAACTCTGACCTTAGCTCCTCATAGTTGTTATGTTAAATGTCCTCAGGAGGCTGAACGTTTGGCCTTAGCTCCTCACAGTTGTTATGTTGAATGTCCTCAGATGGCTGAACTCTGACCTTAGCTCCTCACAGTTGTTATGTTGAATGTCCTCAGATGGCTGAACTCTGGCCTTAGCTCCTCATAGTTGTTATGTTGAATGTCCTCAGATGGCTGAACTCTGGCCTTAGCTCCTCATAGTTGTTATGTTAAATGTCCTCAGGAGGCTGAACGTTTGGCCTTAGCTCCTCACAGTTGTTATGTTGAATGTCCTCAGATGGCTGAACTCTGACCTTAGCTCCTCATAGTTGTTATGTTGAATGTCCTCAGATGGCTGAACTCTGGCCTTAGCTCCTCACAGTTGTTATGTTGAATGTCCTCAGATGGCTGAACTCTGACCTTAGCTCCTCATAGTTGTTATGTTGAATGTCCTCAGATGGCTGAACTCTGGCCTTAGCTCCTCATAGTTGTTATGTTGAATGTCCTCAGGAGGCTGAACTCTGACCTTAGCTCCTCATAGTTGTTATGTTGAATGTCCTCAGATGGCTGAACTCTGGCCTTAGCTCCTCACAGTTGTTATGTTGAATGTCCTCAGATGGCTGAACTCTGACCTTAGCTCCTCATAGTTGTTATGTTGAATATCCTCAGATGGCTGAACTCTGACCTTAGCTCCTCACAGTTGTTATGTTGAATGTCCTCAGATGGCTGAACTCTGACCTTAGCTCCTCACAGTTGTTATGTTGAATATCCTCAGATGGCTGAACTCTGACCTTAGCTCCTCATAGTTGTTATGTTAAATGTCCTCAGGAGGCTGAACGTTTGGCCTTAGCTCCTCACAGTTGTTATGTTGAATGTCCTCAGATGGCTGAACTCTGACCTTAGCTCCTCATAGTTGTTATGTTGAATGTCCTTAGGAGGCTGAACTCTGGCCTTAGCTCCTCACAGTTGTTATGTTGAATGTCCTTAGGAGGCTGAACTCTGGCCTTAGCTCCTCTTAGTTGTTATGTTGAATGTCCTCAGGAGGCTGAACTCTGGCCTTAGCTCCTCACAGTTGTTATGTTGAATGACCTTAGGAGGCTGAACTCTGGCCTTAGCTCCTCTTAGTTGTTATGTTGAATGTCCTTAAGAGGCTGAACTCTGGCCTTAGCTCCTCTTAGTTGTTATGTTGAATGTCCTTAGGAGGCTGAAATCTTGGTTTAGCTCCTCACAGTTGTTATGTTGAATGTCCTTAGGAGGCTGAACTCTGGCCTTAGCTCCTCTTAGTTGTTACGTTGATTGTCCTTAGGAAGCTTAACTATGGCCTTAGCTCCTCACAGTTGTTATGTTGAATGTCCTTAGGAGGCTGAACTCTAACCTTAGCTCCAGACAGTTGTTATGTTGAATGTCCTTAGGAGGCTGAACTCTGGCCTTAGCTCCTCACAGTTGTTATGTTAAATGTTCTCGGGAGGCTGAACTCTGGCCTTAGTCCCTCACAGTTGTTATGTTGAATGTCCCCAGGAGGCTGAACTCTGGCCTTAGCTCCTCTTAGTTATGTTGAATGTCTTTAGGAGGCTGAACTCTGACCTTAGCCCCTCACAGTTGTTATGTTGAATGTCCCCAGGAGGCTGAACTCTGGCCTTAGCTCCTCACAGTTGTTATGTTGAATGTCCTCAGATGGCTGAACTGTGACCTTAGCTCCTCACAGTTGTTATGTTTAATGTCCTCGAGAGGCTGAACTGTGGCCTTAGCTCCTCACAGTTGTTATGTTGAATGTCCTCAGGAGGCTGAACTCTGGCCTTAGCTCCTGTTGTTATGTTGAATGTCCCCCGGAGGCTGAACTCTGGCGTTAGCTCCTCACAGTTGTTATGTTGAATGTCCTTAGGAGGCTGAACTCTGGCCTTAGCTCCTCACAGTTGTTATCTTGAATGTCCTTAGGACGCTGAACTCTGGCCTTAGCTCCTCACAGTTGTTATGTTGAATGTCGTCAGGAGGCTGATGGGGAGATGAGGAACTCTGGCCTCAGCTCCTCGTAGTTGTTATGTTGAATGTCCTCGGGAGGCTGAACTCTGGCCTCAGCTCCTCTTAGTTGTTATGTTGAATGTCCTTGGGAGGCTGAACTCTGGCCTTAGCTCCTCTTAGTTGTTATGTTGAATGTCCTTAGGAGGCTGAACTCTGGCCTTAGCTCCTCTTAGTTGTTATGTTCAATGTCCTCAGGAGGCTGAACTCTGGCCTTAGCTCCTCTTAGTTGTTACGTTGCATGTCCTTAGGAGGCTGAACTCTGGCCTTAGCTCCTCACAGTTATGTTGAATGTCCTTAGGAGGCTGAACTCTGGCCTTAGCTCCTCTTAGTTGTTATGTTGAATGTCCTTAGGAGTCTGAACTGTGGCCTTAGCTCCTCACAGTTGTTATGTTGAATGTCCTCAGGAGGCTGAACTATGGCCTTAGCTCCTCTTAGTTGTTATGTTGAATGTCCTCAGATGGCTGAACTCTGGCCTTATCTCCTCTTAGTTGTTACGTTGAATGTCCTTAGGAGGCTGAACTCTGGCCTTAGCTCCTCTTAGTTGTTATGTTGAATGTCCTTAGGAGGCTGAACTCTGGCCTTAGCTCCTCACAGTTGTTATGTTGAATGTCCTTTGGAGGCTGAACTCTGGCCTTAGCTCCTCTTAGTTGTTACATTGAATGTCCTTAGGAGGCTGAACTCTGGCCTTAGCTGCTCACAGTTGTTATGTTGAATGTCCTCAGTTGGCTGAACTCTGGCCTTAGCTCCTCTTAGTTGTTACGTTGAATGTCCTTAGGTGTCTGAACTGTGGCCTTAGCTCCTCACAGTTGTTACGTTGAATGTCCTTAGGAGGCTGAACTCTGGCCTTAGCTCCTCTTAGTTGTTATGTTGAATGTCCTTAGGAGGCTGAACTATGGCCATAGCTCCTGTTAGTTGTTATGTTGAATGACCTTAGGAGGCTGAACTATGGCCATAGCTCCTGTTAGTTGTTATGTTGAATGTCCTCAGATGGCTGAACTCTGACCGTAACTCCTCTTAGTTGTTATGTTGAATGTCCTTAGGAGGCTGAACTCTGGCCTTAGCTCCTCACAGTTGTTATGTTGAATGTCCTCAGGAGGCCGATGGGGAGCTGAGAAACATGCAACTTCTTCAGGAGAAATTTGTCATCGACTATCAGAGCCACGCACAGTTAACAGGTGTGTACATGTAGTGATTTTATTTACCCATAGTGAGTTAAACGGACGTATTCACACATTTTTGTATAAAAAAAAGTTTTAAAATGCATTCACTTCAATAAATTAAGCATCTGGACTGACAGACTCATATATTCTCAGTCAAAGAAACCATTGAAAAGAGAAAATAATTGCCTCTGTCTGGGTTCAAAATGTCTAGAGTGAAATAGCAGGATGCTGCAAACCTGCTCCTTTTGATTCCCCCTGCTGGCCCCTATTGGTTAGTTGACAATAAAGTGTAGAATATGTTTTAATATTTAAAATATTTTGGCAAAATTGTCATATATAGATGAATAGAATCTTATTAAAAACCTTAATTATTGGCATTATCTTCATAAAATCTAACAGTAACATTTTAGTTAGAAAAAGTCCTGTCACTGGTCAAGCTGTTTTCCTGCTCCATTTGATGGACTGGTTAAAATAATGTTGGAAAAGAATACACATGAGTAATTTAAATAATGCAAACCGTTGGAAAACCAGGCTTAATGCATGTACGTAAAGTGTCACGCAGATTAGTCTGTGCAGTCCGCTTTTATGTTATCTTCTGTTTCAATGGTAGTCTCTTCCAAACATAAATCCACTGTAGGCGGAAAGTGTCGTCCCAGATTAGTCTGTGCGGACTGCACAGGCTAATCCAGGACGACACTTTACGCATGTGCATTAAGCCCGGTTTTCCCACGACACGCCTCATTTTATTTTCAATGCATATCTTGTGATTATCTGTGCATAAATTACTCGTACGCGCCCAATCTGATAATGTTACCTGTGTTTCTGCCCCCAGCGCGTCTGACCCGTGCCCAGTGTGACGGGCGGCCGGCGGAGGAATTGATGCGTCTGCAGCAGAGCAAGGACGAGATGGACCGCATGCTGCTCCAGTCCGCACAGACCATCCTGCAGCAGAGGCTGGTAGGCAGTAGTGGTGGTGTGTGTGTGTAGGGGGGGGGGCGTACAATTCCCTGTTGTATCGTGCAGGCTCTGCGAAAGTCCCAAATCCATTACAGGCCACTAGGTCTGTTGATCTCTAAACTATTACTGGCCCGATCTCTATTTTAACGGCCACTCCAAAACTTTTAGATTGAAAGTAGGTACTTGACCAGAATTTTTCACCAGCCATGAGGGCAAGTGTTCTGGTCATTTTTACTTGCCTTCGTATAGTTTTACTGGCTTTGTCGGAGGTCTGACAGACTTTAGCAGTGACTGAGTGTGAAATGTTCTGTTTTTGCTATCGCTAAAAACTTATATTAATAGCCAACATGTTTGCAAAAACACCTGTCATCCCCACAAAGCGTGAAAATATGCCACAGTTTAAAATAATTTCAGAAATTTAAGTAGCCAAATTCCAATGGATATTTATCACACCCCAAGTTAACTACCACCCTGTTAAATGCACTTATTTCATGTGCGACATGGATTTCCCCCTTTCCAATGGACTCAGCCACCATTTGACCAACAGCTAAACGGCTTCCTTGGGCTCAACATTTTCTGCTAAAATACTGTGTCTACTTTTGCAGTTTTTGTAAGCAAAAACTCTGGCTACTTATGCAGGCGCTGGCAGAGAAGCACAAGAAGACCCTGACGGAGATCGAGCAGCTACAGAAGAAGGTGGTGGACGAGGAGCTGATATCCTGGAAACGCATGCAGCAGCTCTACCTGAACGGTGCACCCTTCGACATGAGTCTCATTGACACTCTGCAGGGATGGTCGGTTGGATTTCTGTATTTTTATGTTCACTACAGTTACTGTATTTAATCAGCAGTGTTTTCAGGCCCTCTTTCAGTGTCTGAATATTTAGTAACAAAAAATGTTTTTAGCTCACCTGAGCACAACGTGCTCATGGTGAGCTTTTGTGATCGTCTTTTGTCCGTCGTGAATGGTTCGTCGTCAATTGTGAATCGTTCGTCGTCAACATTTACTCTAGAGGCCACATTTATTGGCCAATATTCATGACACTTGGTCAGAACATTTGTCCCAGTTATATCTCGGCCGAGTTTTAATCTGGGTCATGTGGGGTCAAAAACTAGGTCACTAGTTTAAATTGAAGAAAAAGCTTGTGAACACTCTAGAAGTCACATTTTTTGCTCAATCACCATGAAGCTTGCTCAGAACATTTGTTCTAATGATATCTTGAATGAGTTCGAAATTCGTTCCGATCCGTTGAAAAACATGGATGCCAGGGTGTGGGGAAGTTTTGCTTATTTGGCTATAGAAAAAGCTTGTGAACATTCTAGAAGTAACAATTTTTGCCCAATCAACATAAAACTTGCTCAGAAGCTTTGTTCTTATGATATCTCGGCCCAGTTCGAAAATCATTCCTCTCCATTGAAAAACATGGCCGCCAGGGGGCGGGGCAGTTTTCTTTATATGGCTATAGAAAAAGATTGTGAACACTCAAGAAGTCAAATTTTTTGCCTAATCAACATGAAACTTGCTCAGACCATTTGTTCTTATGATATCTCAGCCGAGGTCGAAAATGGGTTATGTGGGGTCAAAAACTAGGTCACTAGGTAAAATTGAAGAAAAAGCTTGTTAACACTCTAGAAGTCACATTTTTGGCCCAATCTTCATAAAACTTGATCAGACAATGTCCCATTGATATCTCTGCCGAGTTTGAATCTGGGTCATGTGGGGTCATAAACTAGGTCACTAGGTCAAATTAAAGAAAAACCTTGTTAACACTCTAGAAGTCACATTGTTTGCCCAATCCTCATGAAACTTGGTCAGAACATTTGTCTTAAGGCGTAAAAATAAATATGTTTGTTTCAGGTAACCCGACCTACCCTAACAAAATGCCCCGACCCTAGAACATTTTATTGGGGTTTTTCAGATTGATTTTTGTTTTATTTACCTTTTTCAATAATTAAATGTGTTTAAGATAAATAAGTGTTTTGTTTTGATAGTATCCACTTATAAACAATGTTTAAGGATATTACTGATATGTTTTGAATATTTATTCAGTTTAAGAATCTTCAAGTTGACGATTTACCAAAAAAAAAAATAAATAAATAAAAATCCCGACCTACCTACCCTGAAACAAACATTTTTTTTTTTACGCCTAATGGTATCTCGGCCAAGTTTGAATCTGGGTTATGTGGGGTCAAAAACTAGGTCACTAGGTCAAATTGAAGAAAAAGAATGTTAACACTCTAGAAGTTACATTATTTGCCCAATCGTCATGAAACTTGGTCAGAACATTTGTCCCTATGGTATTTCGGCAGAGTTCAAATCTGGGTCATGTGGGGTCAAAAACTAGTTCACTAGGTCAAATTGAAGTAAAAGCTTGAATTTCAATATGTACTTCAAAATTTTGAATGTCTGTTGTCACTTAAGTTTTTCAAACCATGATGATTACGGCCGCATTTCCATCAGTCCTTGTCATTTATATCCATATCCGTATAAAAATCTTAACACATGGAAAATTGTTCGACTAATGAAACTCAGCTGAGCGACCCACGGCCATTTGGCCGTCTTGTTTGAAATCTGGCCAAAACCATTGCATGTTCAATATTTTAAAGTTGCAAAAATCACAAATTAGGCACATGCTTGTTAGCATTGTTTTCTGCAATTATAGTCAAAGTCGCTTGTGGCATATATACGACACAAGACTGTATATTGAAGCAATTGCACAATTAAAAAAAAAAGTCATTTTCGTGTAAAGTGTAGATGCGAATATTTTGCAATACCAAATTATTAAACGATGCAGAGTAGAAACCTGTACAAATCTTTATTTTGACTGATCTTCAGGATTTCTTAAAACATATTGTACAAAAACATATATTAAATATGGTAGTATCTTAAGTTAAAGATTGAAAATAAGCACTTTTTGTATAACATTTTTTGGGGCTGTTCCTAAGTTAAAAATAAGTTAAAATTAGAATTTGTATTTGTAAAACTACCCTTTGGAACATGTACATGAAATATTCTTAAAATTAGTACACTTGGAATTATATTGTAAGTTGAAGGAAATTAATATTCAAACAATGCATTTCTAAGCCAGAAAAATGATAAAATACAGAATTGCTGAACTTTTTACTAAGATTCTTTTTAATACCAGCCCTGCCCCTGTTTGCAGGTGCGAGGCCCTCGCGGATCTTATTTGGCGTAACCGACAGCAGATTCTGCGAGTAGATTCCCTGCGACAACAGCTGCCCATCGAGGTGCCAGAAGGGTACTCAGATATTCAGCCGGAACTCAATCAGGCTGTGACCAGTCTGCTGTCCTCGCTCGTAACCAGGTCTGACTTTGTTGCTTACATGTCACTTTGTCATTTCAGGGGTCATTGATAATCCGTTTTATCTCCTCTATCACCCCCACCCACACATTTTTTATACATCTGCGTTCATCCCCTTATCACCTTTTTTCCTGGAACAGCCCTTAGCAGTTTTGCCAAGCAAGCATGAATTCTTATATTGTTACGTAAGAACAGGAAAATGTTGCAAGCCCGCCTATATTGAACTGATAATTTTAGCAAGCCTGGTTCAAAATTTATCAGTGCAAGGCTTACAGACTTGTGCTTAATTTAACTACAGCTTTTTTGAAGTAAGTTGGAAGCTTTGTTTATATTGAATATTGTGTTGTGGGCTTTTTAGTCTACAACAAACCATGAACTTAAGTATTCATGGTAATCTGACTGAAATAACTTTATATAAGGCGTGTTGTGGGAAACCCGGGCTTAATGCATGTGCGTTAAGTGCCGCCCTGGATCAGCCTATGCAGTCAGCACAGGCTAATCCAGGACGACAATTTCCATTTTTATGGTATTTTCTGTTTAAAGGAAGTCTCTTCTAAACATAAATCTACTGTCGGCGGAGAGTGTCGTCCTGGATTAGCCTGTGCGGACTGAACAAGCTGATCCGGGACGACACTTTATGCAGATGCATTAAGCCCGCTTTTCCCACGACGAGCCTCATGTATATTTAATGGATGTAAGCTTAATTGGCTGTTAAGTTTTGAGCCACTCACCCTCGTTTGCGGATGCATGTTCCATCAGTTCCAGTAGTTTAAAATGTATTATATAAAATACAATGTCATAGTAATTGCTTCAAAGGTGTGTGGATGTAATAGCTGTATATTGTATAATTTGCCTCTAGAGATAAGAAAACACATGCTTTGTCTTTTGATAGACGTACAACATTTTGACTGTATTAGATATTGTTTATTTTATCTAGGTTGGCGCTTGGAAATAAAAACTAGTAGCCATTTGTATTTATTTGCTAAAATACTTGTCATTTTGTAATAATTTCCCAAGTAAATGTGACATATATAATTTTTATATAATGTTGAAAATTGTAGTAGACAATGGGTATTTTTGCAAAATTACTCTTTTAGTGAAATAAATGAGCCGCGTCATGGGAAAACCAGACTTAATGCATGTGCGTAAAGTGTCGTCCTGGATTAGCCTGTGCAGTCTGCACAGGCTAATCCTGGAGGGCACTTTCCGCTTTAATGGTATTTTCTGTTTCAAGGAAGTCTCTTCTAACCATAAATCCACTTTAAGCGGAAAGTGCCATCCCGGATTAGCCTGTGCGGACTGCACAGGCTAATCCAGGATGACACTTTACGCACATGCATTAAGTCCAGTTTTCCCACGACGCGCCTCAAATGTTGAGTTTGTGTTTTTAGTACATTCATAGTTGAGCAGCAGCCCCCTCAGGTGTTGAAGACGAGCGCAAGATTTTCAGCGACGGTGCGATTGCTGGTGGGCGGTAAACTGAATCTCAACATGTTTCCCCCTCGTGTGAAAGCAACAATTATCAGGTATCTTTATCATTATGTTACCGCAAAAGTATTATTAATAAGGAGTACAGACATATGTCATATTTTTTATTTTATAAAAATAATGTGGAGGAAAAGTTGTTTTGCTTAGGATAGCTGAAATGTGTTTGTTTATCAGTGTTCAACAACTGGTTATAATTCGTTGTTAGTTTGCAATTACAGATTCTAACTTGATATTCGCTAATTGTTCTATAGGCAAAAAACAAAATTATAATTGTTAAACTACCCATAAACAATGCAAAACGAAGTTCCGATTCTGACCGGAGCATTGTAAACAGTAGTTCCATTTACCGTTGCAAAAATATATGTCAAAGCATGTTAGAATTTTCGCATTATCGTTTATCGGCCAATAAATAACTCTTTGTCGTTCTGATGCGTGGCTATTATACAAATCGCGTTTAATTCTTATGTATCAAAACTCCAAATCGTTGTTTAATGGCCAATGAACAATGATAAAAAAAAATACTTCCTAATTACACATTTTTTTTGGACCCTGACTCACTGTAAAGAAAGGAAACATGGGCAGTCTGTAAAATGTTTAATGTCATGACTGTGAACAAAGTTCTAACAAATTCTAACAGAAAAAAAAAAGACTGCAAAAAACATCAGGAAGTGAATGAATGAGATCAGTCATCAGTGTGGCGTATTGGTGTCAAAGTACTTCAAATGTTGTTAACGACAACTTGCTCCATTCAACTGTTGTTTATGACAACTTGCGGCATTCAAATGTTGTTAATGACAACTTGCGGCATTCAAAATGTTAATGACAACTTGTGTCGTTCAAATGTTGTTTATGACAACTTGCTCCATTCAAATGTTGTTAATGACAACTTGCTCCGTTCAAATGTTGTTTATGACAACTTGCTCCGTTCAAATGTTGTTTATGACAGCTTGCTCCATTCAAATGTTGTTTATGACAACTTGCTCCGTTCAAATGTTGTTTATGACAACTTCCTCCATTCAAATGTTGTTAATGACAACTTGCTCCATTCAAATGTTGTTAATGGCAACTTGTTCAACCTTGAAAGTGAGCAGCAAGCCAAGATTCTGCTGCAGAACGTGGAGCCTCCCAGGGGTCAGAAGTGCGGCGAGATTCTCAACAATGAAGGCCAGATGGACTTCCACAACGCAACCGGACAACTGAGTGTGGTCTTCAGAAATATGGTAAGCTTTGCATATCAGCTGAGTGTGGTCTTCAGAAATATGGTAAGCATCACATATCAGCTGAGTGTGGTGTTATATGGTAAGCATCACATATCAGCTGAGTGTGGTGTTCTATGGTAAGCATCACATATCAGCTGAGTGTGGTATTATATGGTAAGCACCACATATCAACTGAGTGTGGTGTTATATGGTAAGCATCACATATCAGCTGAGTGTGGTGTTATATGGTAAGCATCACATATCAGCTGAGTGTGGTGTTATATGGTAAGCTTCACATATCAACTGAGTGTGGTGTTAAGAAATATGGTAAGCATCACAAGTCAATTGAGTGTGGTGTTCAGACATATGGTTAGCAGGACATATCAACTGAGTGTGGTGTTATATGGTAAGCATCACATATCAACTGAGTGTGGTGTTATATGGTAAGCATCACATATCAACTGAGTGTGGTTTATATGGTAAGCATCACAAGTCAACTGAGTGTGGTGTTCAGACATATGGTTAGCAGGACATATCAACTGAGTGTGGTGTTACATGGTAAGCATCACATATCAACTGAATGTGGTGTTATATGGTAAGCATCACATATCAACTGAGTGTGGTGTTATATGGTAAGCATCACAAGTCAACTGAGTGTGGTGTTCAGACATATGGTTAGCAGGACATATCAACTGAATGTGGTGTTATATGGTAAGCATCACATATCAACTGAGTGTGGTGTTCAGAAATATGGTAAGCATCACATATCAACTGAGTGTGGTCTTCAGAAATATGGTAAGCATCACATTTCAACTGAGTGTTGTCTTCAGAAATATGGTAAGCAGGACATATTAACTGAGTGTGGTCTTCAGAAATATGGTAAGCAGGACATATCAACTGAGTGTGGTCTTCAGAAATATGGTTAGTATCACCCATTACTCCATGACATCATTCCATTGAAATTCCAATCAAAGTAGTATTGTCATCGTGTCTATTAATAGAACGGGGTGTTACCCAATGTCGCTTTGAATGTTACGAAAATACAAGATTCTCAACGAACGTAACTGTATTCCTGCTTTTCCAGCCGCGGAATATGAATGTTTATTTCACAGTGTGAAATACAGACATTCTATGTGGCTGGTTGTATTTTATACCTAAAATATACCAGTATTTTAGTCAAAATATCGATACATATATAATAAAACTGTTGTGTCTGCTTCACGTGTCTATATCAGATACAGTAGTTTCATGCTCAATCGTTGACTCATGCCTGTTTCAGACACTGAAGAACATCAAGAGGGCCGACAAGCGGGGAGGAGAGGTACATGCAAGTATCTTTCCAATTTCTTTTCTCTTACCTTACATATGAATAGTTCCTGGATTAAGACTCTTCATTTTAATTGTAAGTGTGGGATTTTTATTTGTAAGTGTGGGATTTTTTAATTGTAAGTGTGGGATTTTTAATTGTAAGTGTGGGATTTTTTTTTTTTAAGTGTGGGATTTTTAATTGTAAGTGGGGGATTTTTAATTGGATTTTTAATTGTAAGTGTGGGATTTTTAATTGTAAGTGTGGGATTTTTTTCTGCAGAGATACTACACTATTTGAATCCGTTTTAACCAAAAACAGTTTTTACATAAAATAAGACTATAGTGGTCGATCATTTATGTATCAATTGTTAATGAATACAGTGAACACCATTACAGCTTGACATACAATAATATGAAGTGTTCATAATAAATGCATATTTCTATTTGTACTGGTCCAATATGATCTTATTAGTATTGAGTTATTCTGCAGACTTGGTGTCTGCCAGAGTTCATTGCCTAGTGTTATTAATGTTTTCATAGTCCATCCCGTTGTTTATATTTGTATCCGCATTTTACAGTGACATCAGATTAATTGTTAGTGACCTCATTCCATTTCAGACTGTTGCAGAGGAGAAGTTTTGTATTCACTTTACTTCAGAGTTTAACGTGGGAGGAAATGAGCTGAAGTTTCAGGTCTGGGTGAGTTCTTATATTGTGCTTCTCGATTCACCCTGTAGCAGTCAGTCAGCTTCCTGTACGCAAATATATCTGGACAGAGGTCAGCGATGTGAGAGGTGCTTGGAAAAGGTACTGGAGACCAGAGTGTAATACACGGCCAGGTGTTTTTTTCAGACAGTGGGGAAGGGACCCTTGCCCGTGAAAAGGGGAAAAAATGCGTGAATTTCAGGTTTTGAGGGAACAAATAGCGCGTTACTGTAGTTACTTCAAGTATTGGGACACTTAAAAATAATTAAATTTTTTATTGTCCCAATATTAAGGGACATACAAAAATAATTCTTGAAATTGTGTCCCAACATTTAGGGCAATATATGATACAATTTATTCTGCATGTACCTATGTTTTGAACCAATTAATTATTAATTTTTGTGTGGATAATAATCGATTACTAAAATATATTAAATATTTAATTATAAATAATTAGAAGGAATATTTTTAGGTGACAGATGTTTATAAGGTCAATTTTTTCTTGCTGGGAACTTAATGGTAATTAATTGAGAAGCTTAATTGAGAAGACCATGCTCCAGTAGAGTACACAGTGTGCACCACGTGTCAACTACATGCAAACATACCCCTGAAGGTGTACATTATGGTATTTGTACATGCAACATTGAAGTTGTCAGAGCCTGCATTAACATCATTTATCATCATTTGACAAAAAATTATCAAAGAAAAAGCAAAACTTTACCTTATAGCACAGCCATCGCAATTATTGCATTGCAACTAGTAATTCAAATCTATTGTTTCTGCATTTTCCAGAATTGTCAATGACTAAATGAAAAAGGGTCAAGTAAGAATATCGAGAAAAATGATTTGAGAACCATTAGCAAAAAAACGCACATCCACTACCCAACTCATACTTTAGTTAGCCCATTGCACTAACCGATGTTTTAAATCAAAATTGATCCTACCCCCCTCTGCGTATTGTTCAGATACCTTAATTTTCAAACCTGTCACAACAGTATGGTCTTCATCTGTACCAGTTCTCAGGTGAGCGCTTTGGGCCATCATGGCCCTCTGGTTTATTTGCTGAATTTGTTTGGCATAATAAATATCGTATGGCAGCGTGTGTGACATTGATATTGTCAACCCTTGAAACCGAATGTCACCACTCGGCCTTTGCCTCGGATGACATTCTGCCCTTAAGTTGACAATGTTGCACACGCTGCCATATCATATTTGTATAGTGTAATTCTGGTACTTTCATTTGCCTGTTGAGACCACATTCAAATTGCATCATTGATTTATGCTTGATTTAATGTAATTTTTATGAGATGAAATTGAATTTTTTAACCAAAGCAGTATATATCTAAGGGAAGATTAAATGCCAGTACAATGAGATGTATTTTAATACATATATCCAATTATAGACAATTCTTTAATTACAAAATCACATTTCAGATCATTATAATTTTTGATGCCCCCTGCATCTTGATGCAGGAGGCATATAGTGATTGCCCTGTCCGTCCGTCTTTCCGTCCTTCCGTCCGTGGCAAGGTTAAGTCGATTTTACCGTTTCGTCTAGCACCAGCACCGCTAACTACAACACTTGGATACTTACACAGTTGTTGCTTAGCAGTGCTTCCACAAAGATTTGTTTTCTGGAAGTCCTGACTTCCAACCTTTTGATTCTGGAAGTCCCAGTATAAAAAATTGGTAGTCCCACGTTTATTCATTATCTCAGTATGTTAATCACTGTGGACGTCGGTCCTGTTGGTTGTGTTTTTTTTATTATAATTGAAAAACTGAAAAGAAAATGTTTATATTTTATTTATTTATTTCATTCTTAGCTTCAATGACATTAAATAAAAAACTTTTTCAAGTACATTTACCATTCATCAACGTCAATAAAATAGATGAGCGCAATAAAATGTTAATAGTGATCTTGCCTGCTGAATCTAAAAAAAATCATACATGTAAATTTGCGATCAGGATCAAATAAACCCGAAAACGATTATCACTTACCAAGTACCAATTAAATACTCGACACGTCCCTATTTGTGTTAATGACCATAACTGAATTACAAGGCAATTACAAAAGATGATAACGCTTCTGTAGGGCGCCGATCAATAAGTTTGGCAAACAGCCGCTGTCCATCAAATGTGTGAAAAACCTATATAAGGGCGCTGCTCGAATTAATCGGCTGATTGGATAGCGGGACGCTTACAGATGAATCATAGGCAGAGTTATAAAAATCAATATTCGCCAATTGCTGAGCAATGCACCTCAGACAATTGATTGGAGGCGGGATTAAGTATGGCTCAGTAATACAGTAATACGCATGACCGGACTCGATATCCGGTTGTGTTCTGTACGTCGGGTGTATTTGTAAACAACGTACATGCGAATATTTGGACGTACAAAGGACTCCGGCTGTTTAAAAAATGGACGTACGACTGCAATTTTCGGGTGTAATTTATGCCTGGACGCCCATTTACGGAAGCTATGTTGCTAGTGACCATTCCCTATCCACCCATATCATCCAACCTCACTTTGACCTTGACCTTGACCTTATTTGGACTTCTTGGTTAACTATATTTTACCGTTTCGTCTATAGCACCTACAACGCGTACTACAACACTTGGATATTTGCACAGTTGTTACTTATGACTGTTCCCAATCCACCCATATCACCCAACCTCACTTTGACCTTGACCTTGACCTAATTTGCACTTAGAATAATTCAAATGGGCTGTTTCTTGGTTAACTAGATTTTAACATTTCGTCTAGCACCAACACCGCTTGCTACAACACTTGGATACTTACACAGTTGTTGCTTATGACCACCCCCAATCCACCCATATCACTCACCTTCACTTTGACCTTGAACTAATTTGGACTAAGAAATGGGCCACCCAGCACCAACTGGGGGCATGTGCGTTTATCAAACACAGAGTCTTGTTTATATGTCATTAACCTATTTAAAATAGTAAATGATTTTGTCCAGGTCATAAAAACTTGCTTGATTTCTTGTTATTTATCTCTTGGAATGTCCACCATTCCATTTATTTGGTAGAATAAAGTTCAAGACAGCAACACATTAAGAAGGAGTGTTAAATTGTTAAGACAATAACTTATTAGTAGAGTCATTTATAGGTGCCATTAAAAGCAAAAGATTCCAGTTATATAGATTTTATTTATTGATTTTTGTGTGGGGTCCTGTTTTATGCATAAGTGTGCATAGAAAACAACGTCTTTTGTATGAATTGTAATTGAAATAAAAATTCAGTGGTTATCATTTGCTTCATCTGCTAGTAATACATTTCAAAACATTGAGAATTGTAAATTTGTTTACCTACACTTTTGTAGTACTTTTGTCCATGTGTGTGTGAAAAGAAGTTTGAAATGGAAAAAACATCTTGAAACATTTCAGTCTATTATGCATTGCTGTAGTGAATGAATTTTTATGTGTATTGCAGACGTTGTCGCTACCAGTGATTGTCACTGTCCACGGCAACCAGGAATGCCAGGCAACCGCGACCTACATATGGGACAACCAGTTCTCAGAGCCGGTATATACAGTGATTGTTTCCTTATTTAACCTGTAAACAGACCCATTCCGGATGCCTAATATGGTTTATTTTTCCCAATTGACATTAAAAAATCCAAATCTGAAGTGAGAAAATCCTTAAAACATAAAACAGGTTTTTATGTTGTAAATCATGTATAATTATCAATAAACACCATTAAAATACCAATTTCAACCAATTCAACATAAGTTTAAGTAATTTATTAATTAAATTACTTTCTTAAATGTTTCCCAATTTCACGATGCAGTGTTTTTTTATGGCCAATTTGGGGCCGAAATTCCCCTGCTAAAAAAGTATATATTTTCTCCATATATTAATTAAAATTCCCGTCAGAATGTAAGCTTTATTTTGAAAAAAAACATGACCAAAATCGGACAAAAATTGACTACGAGGAATTTTCATAAACAATCCTAGCAATTTTTTTATTAAACCAAATTTGTGCATAATCTAAGTTATCATTTGTAGCAAAACAATTGATGAATGTTTTATAAAAAGTAGAATATATAAATATAATAATGCTTTTCTACCTAAAAAAATCCCCCTTTTGCCGTAAAATTCCCCGCCCGCAGGGGCCCGCCACCTTTCCCCCAAAGGTAAAAAAACCCACTGCGATGTGGAATTCCCAGTTTGATGGACCCATTTCCAAAGCAGTGTAAAAAATCGCTGATACTGGACATTTTAAGATTAGTTTCGTCATACGGAAAATACATGCATGCTATTTTGCAATTGAAATGTAGTAACATTGTACTTGAAAAATGTTCATTATTTGGTTCAGGTGGACGGTCGGAGTCTTTTTTTGGTTTGTGTGTGGTTAAACTATATCTAGATTCTTTAAAAGAATTTTTATTACACATGATCTAGTGCAAAGACTGTGTAAAGTAATGGACTTAGACATAATGTGTGTAATGGCTTTGTAGTACATGAATTTCATCACATAGCTTGCAAGCTCTTGTTTTAACAAAACTGTTTTTCTTTTTGTGTGTGAATGTCTGGTCATGGTTTTCAGTCTCCGTCCTGAAACTGAACTTTGTTTCAACAGAAAAAAAGTACTGTAACTTGCTAAATGACTTAAAATTATTGGTGTATGTGTGTAATAATTTTTATTGCCAAGAAGAGTGACAGTATTTTTTCGATTTTCTGGACTGTATCAACAGGGGCGTATTCCATTCCAAGTGCCTGACAGTGCCTTATGGATTGAAGTCGCAAAGATGTTGTCAATGAAGTTCCTTCAGATGACGGGGCGCGGGCTCACAGATGACAATCTCTGCTACATTGGCACCAAACTGTTCGGCCAGACAGGAACCATGCCTTCAGACCCCACAAAGGCTCAAATACGATGGCAATACTTTAACAGGGTATGCTGGGTTTGTGTTTGTTACACATGCAATTAATTGTTTATGTGACTGACTTGTTCTGGGTATTTTTTTTTTGGTGGGAAGAAAAGAAGCCAAACCAAATTTTCTATAGCTAAAAGTTTACATTTGTAGCCCTTGGCTGATTGACCAGTAGCTACTTGTCACCAAGGATGGGTTTACATTTCAGTAGTAAATAATGAAATCATTCTACTTCAAAACCATAGACAAAACAGAAAGGGGGAACCATCTATGTTCGTCTACTGGTTAATTTAACAAATGGCAGACATAGTTTCCTTGCGTAATTTCAGGAGAACCTGCCAGGTCGCAATTTCACGTTCTGGGAGTGGTTCTGGGCCGTGGCCAAGCTGGTCAAGGAGCAACTGAAGAGTCCTTGGATGGACGGGTACGTGTGTACTTATACCGAGTCCATCAAGTTCACAAACCTGGGTACATGGACAACCGAGGTTAAACAATCCACATGCTGTCCCTGCTGGTTCACGTTACTGTAACCGAACAAATATATTGCACATTCATGTATAATACACACCCAAAGTTTTCAACAATATTTGCAAATTTGTGGTCTGATCATTATATATAGATGTTTGCTCTATGCTACGTTATACTATACATATGAGGCGTGTCATGGGAAAACGTGCTTAATGCATGTGCGTAAAGTGTCGTCCTGGATCAGCCTGTGCAGTCAGAACATGCTGATTCGGGACGACACTTTCCGCTTTTATGGTATTTTCTCTTTCAATGAAGTCTCTACTAAACATAAAACCACTGTAGGCAGAAAGTGTCGTCCCGAATTAGCCTGTGCGGACTGCACAGGCTGATCCGGGATGACACTTTACGCTCATGCATTAAGCCCGGTTTTCCCACGACACGCCTCATATTATTATGCCCCCCTTCGAAGAAGTGGGGGTATATTGCTTTGCACCTGTCCGTCTGTCGGTCGGATGGTCGGTCTGTCCGTAGACCATTTCGTTTCCGCACGATATCTAGAGAACGCTTTGAACTACGATCAGTTGGTATGCTGGTTATTTGGGAGGAAATATTGATTTTGAGGTCAGCAGGTCAAAGGTCAAGGTCACCGTTGCTAAAAATGAAAAACGGTTTCTGCTCAATAACTTGAGAACGCATCGAGATATTTTAATGAAACTAAATACATATATACCTTATATCGAAGCCTTGCTTGAGATTGCATATGGGGTGGGTGTGGTCAAGGTCATGGTGACAATTACTAAAATAGAAAATGGTTTCCGCTTAATAACTTGAGAATGCATCAAGATATTTTAATGAAACTTCATACATAGATATCTTATATTGAGACCTCTCTTCGGATTGCATATGTGGTGGGTGTGGTCAACTTCAAGGTCAACATTACTAAAAATAGAAAAACGGTTTTCGCTCAATAACTTGACAAGCATTGAGATATTTTAATGAAACTTCATACATAGATACCTTATATCGAGACCTCGCTTGGGATTGCATATGGTGTTGGTGAGGTCAAGGTCACTGTTGCTAAAAATAGAAAAACTGTTTCCGCTCAACTTGAGAATGCATCGAGATATTTTAATGAAACTTCATACATAGATACCTTATATTGAAACCTCTTGGGATTTCATATGGGGTGGGTGGGGTCAAGGTCAAGGTCACCATTACTAAAAATAGAAAAACGGTTTCCGCTCAATAACTTGAGAACGCATCGAGATATTTAAATGAAACTTAATACATAGATACCATATATCAAAACCTCGCTTGGGATTGCATATATAGGTATAGGGTGGCTGAGGTCAAGGTCTCCATTACTAAAAATAAAAAAATGGTTTCCGCTCAAGAACTTAAGAATGCATCAAGATATTTGAATGAAACTTCATACATAGATACCTTGTATCTAGACCATGCTTGGGATTACATATAGGGTTGGTAAGATCAAGGTCAAGGTCAATGTTACTAAAAATACAAAAACAGTTTCTGCTCAATAATTATGCCCCCCCTTTGAAGAAGTGGGGCTATATTGCTTTGCACCGGTCGGTTGGTCGGATGGTCGGTCGATCTGTCCGTAGACCATTTTGTTTCCGCACAATATCTAGAGAACGCTTTGACCTACGATCATTTAAGTTGGTATTCTGGTTATTTGGGAGGAAAGGAAGACGCCTATCAATTTTGCGATCAACTTGTCAAAGGTCAAGGTCACAGGGGCTTGTAACATGAAAACTGTTTTCTCCGTAGACCATTTTGTTTCCGCAGGATATCTAGAGATGTTCTGGCCTATTTGATGTTTAAATCAAACAGAAAAATGTATCATTTATATAATAGACTGTACAAATAAATCCCTAATTATACTCTATCTTTCTTTCAGCTTTACATTTACTTTCTAAAGCATCAACTTTAATTTCCTGCCCATGTGTTAATGTGCACATACAATATTAAAAAAAATTCTTAACAATTGCACATATTGACGACTTGGCTGCAAGTCGGGGGGCATACATGTTTTACAAACATATCTTGTTCTGTTTACTGAATTATGGCACACATTAAAAAAGCAACATGTATCATAATTGGTTGGTTGATGTTGGTTGTGAAAATTTGAAATTTTTAAATTTTCACATTAGTATGACCAAAACAGTATTAACTAGAAAGCTTTCAGAGAGCGCCGACCTTTGCCAAGGCAGCTCGTTTCCACCATGTTTTTAGCTCACTTGAGCACGAAGTGCTCATGGTGAGCTTTAGTGATCGCCAATTGTTCGTCATGCGTGCGTCAACATTTAATTAAAAAAACATCTCCTAAACCGCTTGGTAGATTTTCACCAAACTTCACAGGAATGATCCTTGGGTGGACCTCTTTCAACGATTTTCAAATCTTTCAGGTCCGCTGCATATGTAGGTCTCCAGAGCTAAAAATAGATTTAAAAAGTGAAAACTTTAAATATCTTCTCCTATAAAAACGGCAAGGCTCAGAGCTTTCATATTTTGTGACATCCTCTAGTGGTCCTCTACAAAGATTGTTCAAATGATACCCCTGGGGTTAAAACTGGCCATGCCACTGGGGTGACATGGTTTATATATACCTATGTAGCAAAATGACTTCTGCTCTGAAACCGCAAGGCCAGGAGGTTTCATATTTGGTGTGCAACATTGTATAGTAGTCCTCTACAAAGATTGTTCAAATGATGCCCCTGAGGTCAAAACTGGCCAAGCCACGGGGGTCACATGGTTTATATAGACTTAAATAGCAAAATGACTTTTAAAAAATCTTCTCCTCTGAAACCACAAGGCCCAGAGGTTTCATATTTTGCATGTAACATTGAATAGTGGTCCTCTACAAAGATTGTTCAAATGATGCCCCTGGGGTAAAAACTGGCCACACCCCGGGGGTCACATGGTTTATATAGACTTCAATAGCAAAATGACTTTAAAAATCTTCTCCTCTGAAACTTTAAGGCCTAGAGGTTTCATATTTGGTATGTAACATTGTATAGTGGTCCTCTACAAAGATTGTTCAAATGATACCCCTGGGTTCAAAATTGGCCACACCCCGGGGGTCACATGGTTTTGTATAGACTTAAATAGCAAAATGACATAAAAAATCTTCTCCTCTGAAACTGCAAGGCCCAGAGGTTTCATATTTTGTATGTAACATTGTATAGTGGTCCTCTACAAAGATTGTTTAAAAGATGCCCCTGGGGTAAAAACTGGTCAAATTTTTTATATAGACTTAAATAGCAAAATGACTTTAAAAATCTTCTCCCCTCAAACGGCAAGGCACAGAGGTTTCATATTTGGTATGTAACTTTGAATAGTGGTCCTCTACAAATATTGTTCAAATGATGCCTCTTGGGTCAAAACTGGCCACACCCCGGGGGTCACATGGTTTATATTGACTTAAATAGCAAAATGACTTTAAAAATCATTTCCCCTGAAACCGCAAGGCCCAGAGGTTTCATATTTGGTATGTAACATTGTATAGTGGTTCTCTATAAAGATTGTTTAAATGATGTTCCTGGGGTCAAAACTTGCCACACCACGGGACACATTGTTTATGTAGACTTAAATAGCAAAATGACTTTAAAAATCTTTTCCTCTGAAACTGCAAGGCCAAGAGGTTTCATATTAAAATGGTAACATTGTATAGTTGGTAACATTGTATAGTGGTCCTCTACAAAGATTGTTTAATTGATGCACCTGGGGTAAAAACTGGCCACATCCCGGGGGTCACATTATTTTTATATCGACTTTGATCGCAAAATGATTTTAAAAATCTCCTTTGGAACCCCAAGGCCCAGAGGCTTCATATTTGGTATGCAACATTGTATAGTGGTCGTCTACAAAGATTGTTAAAATGATGCCGCTGGGGTCAAAACTGCCCACCATCCAGGGCTAACATGGTTAATATAAACGTAAATAGCACAATGACTTAAAAAAAACTTATACCACAATGCCCAGAGGTTTCATATTTGGTTGGAAACATTGTATATTGGTCTCTACAAAGATTGTTCAAATGATGCCCCTGGGGTCAAAACTGGCCACACCCCGGGGGTCACATGGTTTATATAGACTTCAATAGCAAAATGACTTTAAAAATCTTCTACTCTGAAACAGCAAGGCACACAGTTTTCATATTTGGTATGTAACATTGTATAGTGGTCCTCTACAAAGATTGTTCATATGATGCCCCTGGGGTAAAAATTGGCCACGCCCCGGGGGTCAATTGGTTTATATACATTTAAATAGCAAAATGACTTTAAAAATCTTCTCTGAAACTGCAAGGCCCAGTGGTTTCATATTTGGTATGTAACATTGTATAGTGGTCCACTACAAATATTGTTCAAATTATGCCCCTGGAGTAGAAAGTGGCCACGCACTGTGGGTCACATGGTTTATATAGACTAAAAACCACTTCTGAAACTACAAGGCCCAGATCTTCTTACTCAGGTTAGGGGTTTTGTGCCATTTTGCCCTCTTTTAATAAGCCATTTTGATGCCTTTTACTCAGGTGAGCGACCTAGGGCCATCGTGGCCCTCTTGTTGTTGTGTTACTTTATAAAGTTATACAGCATAATGTGGCAATTTGCACCCATCTCCCTACAATGATGAATCGTTTAAAGTGTGTATGTACAATCTTACAACAGACATCGATACAAATAACCAAATGAGGCGTGTAGTGGTAAAATTGGGCTTAATGCGTGTGCGTCAAGTGTTGTCCTGGATTAGCCTGTGCAGTCCGTACAGGCTAATCCGGGATGGCACTTTCCACCTACAGTGGATTTATGTTTAGAAGAGACTTCCTTCAAATAGAAAATACCATAAAAGTGGAAAGTGCCATCCTGGATTAGCCTGTACAGACTGCACAGGCTAATCCGAGACGACATTTTACGAACGTTAAGCATTAAGTCCAGTTTTCCCATGACACGCCACTAATAAAGTTACTTTTCATATATTTCTGTTTAAAATGGAATAAAGGTTAAGAACACACCATGCTGTAAAAGGCATCATTGGTTAGTTATTAATCATAAAATAGTTTGCGGCTGCACAGGCGGAAACTCCAGTTCATGTATATACGTTGACTTGACTGTTGTTTTAGATGACACAACATTAATAAACGAAAAGTCTGCACTAATATTTGTTGATTTATTCCATACTGCAGTGTTTTATTCTTCATTTTTATGGGTTTTTTTGTTTGCTTTCAAGCTGTTTTGTCACTTTAATCTGCTTATTTGAAAATAATAGATATGAAAGATCATACATGCCCACTTTAAAAAGTTCTGGGATGTTTGCAACAGTTCATGTTTACCTCCACTTTTTTGCCTCCACTTTAGAAGGGGACATATAGATTTGCCCATGTCGGATTTTTGTGTCGCACATAACTCAAAAATTCTCACTGCTAGAGTGATGAAACTTTATAAGCATATTCATCGGCATCGGGGCCTGTGCACCTGAGTATTTTGGTGCAGTTTTTTCCGACATCAGCGGAGTTATGGCCCTTTTTTAGCAAAAAATGATATTTTTTTTACTTGTGTCGCTCGTAACTCAAAAAGTATTGCTGCTAGAGTGATGAAACTTTACAACCATATTAATCAGCATGTGAACTTGTGCACCTGGGTATTTTGGTGCATTTTTTCCGACAGCGGAGTTATGGCCCTTTTTTAGCAAAAAATGACATTTTTGGACTTGTTTCTTGTGTAACTCAAAAAGTATTATTGCTAGAGTGATGAAACTTTATAAACATATTAATCAGCATATGAACTTGTGCACTTGGGTATTTTGGGGCAGTTTTTTCAGACATCAGTGGAGTTATGGCCCTTTTTTAACAAAAAATGACATTTTTGGACTTATGGCTCACATAACTCAAAAAGTATTACTGCTACAGTGATGAAACTTTTTATACGTATTTATCAACATGTGAACTTGTGCACCTGGGTATATTGGTGCAATTTTTTTTGGACATCAGCGGAGTTATGGCCCTTTTTTAAAGCAAAAATGACATTTTTGGACTTGTGTCACGTGTAACTCAGAAAGTATTATTGTTAGGGCCTAAAATAAAATATTGTTTGTTTCCCCTCCCGCGAACGACCCAGCAAAATAGCTGCGACCCAAACAATTTTATAGACCAAAGAAAACAATATTTTATTTTATTTTTGTGTGAAAATGCGGGGTGCGAATCCTTAAAAATAATCCAATAGCATGTTGATGTACAAATCTTACTTTCAAAAGACGCCTATAAAATGACATTAATCGGACAGTTCTCGGTAACGCGTAATTCGACGTATTTTGACGCATGCTTTTACGAAAAGGACACCATAACATTCAGTGTCAGATTTTAGGGCGCAACCATTTCCGCTCGCATATGCATGTTTTTTAAAGACAAAGAACGCCCACGGGCAATTAACAAATTTGCCTTTATGCACAGGCCTTTTTCTACTGCTCTCACGGGTCCGATAGTCAGACCCGTTCCCAAAACCAAATATGCATAATTTTTCCCAACTCTGACCTAAAAAATCCCAATTGTAAAAAACCTGTATTTTTTTCAAAAATGAAAGTGAAATACGATTTTTCAATACTTTATAGCCGATTTTTTCACACTGACTTTACACTTGGATATCCTCTTATTTTATCCTTGACATTGTTTACAAGGGGAGAACACTCTTCAAGCCTTGTAATAAAATGGGTAAGACAAACAAAAACGATTTGTTTGTCCACTATTATGCTGAAATTTAACATGATTTATGGGCAAATATTTTGTTATTTACACAAGTGGATGTGTCAGTTAAAGAAAGGTTTTTAATATAAGGAGGTAAAGATTTTTTTTTAAATTATCACATATTTTCGCGACCTATGTAGTATATGTACTACACGATGTTTATTAACACATCATTAAAAGTAAATCATGTAGACAGTAGATCCCACAATTTTATTTTGGTGAAGTTGGTCAGATTTGGTGATACATTTTTAGAAAGATACACAAACTTGAAGGATATGAGACATGCATATTATTACAAACTCATGGGTGCATAGCATGGTAACTTAGGTATTACTCACAATTTTGAGTTAAATTAAAATTATTAGTGCTTTTAAATTATTATTTATTGGTTGAAAACTGTAAATTTCATCATTATACTTATGATTAAGCGATAAGAATTTTTCCCAATTTTGAAAATTATACGTCGTGAATTTCCCAATTTAACCAAGGTACTTTTTCCCAAAGAGGTCAGAAAAAGGCCTGATGCACCAAGTGTCCATTATCGATAACATCTTGATGCAGCAGGAGTCAGCTTAACAAGAGCCAAACAGTCAGCCCATGAGAACGCAAAAAATTTCCAACATGCAAATGAGCATCGTCATTTGAAAGTTTATCAGGCCCTCATTCTAATTTTAATTGGTAAAGGTGCAAGTCATTTCTAACACATTTACGTTAGGTATGTGTTTTGTTATAGATATGCGTGTTTTTAACAGCCGCGTTTGTAATAAATTACTACAAATTAAAATAGTTAATAAATAAATAATAATAAATAAATATCATAATTTTGGTGAATTTTGGTGAAAGGAACCGTTTAATAAGAATATGAATTACGACGTCATGTAACTCGAAAAACTGATCGCGTCAAACATCTTATTTTGTTTAAAAACAATATAATTACTAGATCTAGTAATAATTAACGAAAGTGTTATTCAAAGTAATCACTGCACACGGATAAGAATTAAGTAAAAACTTTGGCTGAGGCAACATTTGAATGAAAGTTAACGGAACTAAAGTCCTTGTCAAAATGAAAGTAAATAAACTTCAGCGCCTTTTCTTTTTATTTTAATTAATCCAAAATGTTATGTTGCTTTCTTTTTATTAATAATCAAAGTCCTATTTGTTTTTATTTCCATAGAATGCTAATTCATTTATGCTCTAGCATTTGCGTTGTTCAGATACAGTATTACAGATTGATGCTTGTAAACACTATCCGCGTGCTAAGCGTGTGACACGCTTTTCGGCTACAAACTGCTAGCCGCAGTTTGACGGTCACCGTTGCTATGGCTGTTGCTAACAGCGTTCTGTTTTTGGATGCCCGGCAAATTGCAACGTCACGTTATTACTCCTTAGTTTTAACAGGTTTTTATTATTAACGCTCTTGTTTTTAACGTATGTTATTGTTTGTTTAATTTTGATAAATTATTGTAAGGTAATTAGAACATAGTATTACGTAAATAATAAGAACGTTATTAATCTACAACAACGAAATTATTAAGAATTTATACTATAACGTAACATTTCAAACATAAGGAAAACATGAATGAAAATGACTGATTGTGTATAAAAATAAAATATTTTTCCGACCTACCGACCCACCCTTTATTAGCATAGGTCGCGGGAGGGGAAACAAACAATATTTTATTTTCGGCCTAGAGTGATGGAACTTTATAAACATATTATTCAGTATTTGAACCTGTGCACCTGGGTATTTTGGTGCATTTTTTCCGACATCAGAGTTTTGTGACAACTAGCAGAATGTGGGGGCATCTGTGTCCTATGTCTAGTTAGTTTGAAATTTACTGCATTAAATATGTGTAGCATAGAACACAGGTAGTATTAGTTGCTATGACAGTACTACTTCTTTGTAGCAAAATTTTTGGATTTATTGGTAAGAAAGAGTGTGAGAAAATGTTGGGGCATCAGAAAGTTGGAACATTTTTGCTGCGGTTTAGTGACTCGGAAGTGGGCGGGATCAGCATTGCGTGCACTATTAATAGAGCTAGTTCAAAATCTGGTATGATATAGACCTAACGCTTGAGTATGCCTAATGTTCTTTTGTTCTAATATAGCTCAGATAAATCTTCTAAAATCTTTGCTGTGCGTTTCTGTGATGTTTTCCATTGTTAACTGTTAGAACAGGCTTTTATGTAATTTATTTGAGAATAAGGCCTTGACATCCTTCTTTCCATGCTTCTTAATCCATATCTGTTTATCCATATATTCATTAAAGATGAACGAGTTAAAATTTTGGGCCAGACATATTTCCTTATTTGTATTTGAATATCAAATTGAAAATGACAATACAGAGTGTATGGAAAACAACAACATATTATTAAAGTACTCGAGGAAAGGGTACTATTTTTGGGCCAAATGAAGCATTTGAGAACACTGCAGTACTCGAGGAAAGGGTACTGGTTTTGGGCCAAATGAAGCATTTTAGAACACTGCAGTACTCGAGGAAAGGGTACTGGTTTTGGGCCAAATGAAGCATTTTAGAACACTGCAGTACTCGAGGAAAGGGTACTGGTTTTGGGCCAAATGAAGCATTTTAGAACACTGCAGTACTCGAGGAAAGGGTACTGGTTTTGGGCCAAATGAAGCATTTTAGAACACTGCAGTACTCGAGGAAAGGGTACTGGTTTTGGGCCAAATGAAGCATTTTAGAACACTGCAGTATAATGCATTTTGATTGATTTGTCTGTCTACCTATCATTGATTAAAACAAAAAAAAGACAAAAAACCCCATCAATATAAGGCCAAAATAAAGTTCTGTTTTTTGGGTAACTTGACCCCACCTAGCGATAACCCAAGTTGTTTTGGACGATTGTTTTCTGTAAAATCCATATTCTTCAGATTTTAGATAGTTTTCAATGTTGTTAGATGGAAATGTGTCTTTAAAAAAAAAATTCAAAACAACAACTCTATCCTGACCCTACCTAACTTTTTTGGGACCATTGCCCGAAACGCACAATTTTTTTGGCCCCTGGCATCTTGATGCGGGTCTCATATAGTGATCGTCCTGTCTGTCCGTCCGTACACACATTTGGATACTTAGGTGACTAAAATAGTCACATAAGTATCCCTTTGTAAGTAAAAACTTTCTTAGGTGGCTAAATTAGTCCCTTAGGGGGCTAAAATGGCACTAGGGTTAGTCATGAAATAGTCACATAAGTATTCATTTGTTAGAACGTCCGTCCTTCCGTCCTTGACAAGGTTAAGTAGATTTTACCGTTTCGTCTAGCACTAACACCGCTTACTACAAAACTTGGATACTTACACAGTTGATGCTTATGACCATTCCCTATCCAACCATACCACCCAACCTCACTTTGACCTTGACCTAATTTGGACTTAAAATAGCCATGTCTTGGTTTGCTAGATTTTACCATTTCGTTTAGGACCAGCACACTTACTACAACACTTGGATATTTACACAGTTGTTACTTATGGCCTTTCCCAATCCACCCAGATTTTACCATTTCGTTTAGCACCATTACCGCTTACTACAACACTTGGATATTTACACAGTTGTTACTTATGGCCTTTCCCAATCCACCCATATCACCCAACCTCACTTTGACCGTGACCTTAACCTAATTTGCACTTAGAATAATTCAAATGGGCTGTTTCTTGTTTAACTAGATTTTACCATTTCATCTAGCACCACCAACACCACTTGCTACAACACTTGGATACTTACACAGTTGTTGCTTATGACCATCTGCAATCACCTAACCTCACTTCGACCTTGACTTTGAACTAATTTGGACTTATAATTATTCAAAAGTGCCATTTCTTGGTTAACTAGATTTGACCGTTTCATCTAGCACCAACACCGCTTACTACAACATTTGGATATTTACATAATTTGTACTTATGACCGTTCCCAATCCACCCATATCACCCAACCTCACTTTGACCTTGACCTAATTTGGACTAAGAAATGGGCTACCTAGCACCGACCGGGGGCATGTGTGTTTATTTATCAAACACAGAGTCTTGTTTGGCTTAAGAATAGTACAGTGATTTGTGTTGCTAAAGAGTGTGTTTTGTATGTGTGAACTTTGTAGCATATAACCCTTAACACTGATGGTCTGTTTTGTTCTTGTAGGTTAATCATTGGCTTTATGGACAGGCAAGAATCCAACGATATGCTGCTAACAAAGCCCAATGGCACGTTTTTGTTGCGGTTTTCAGACACGACCCTTGGTGGGATCACAATAGCGTGGGTCGCTGATAGTAACGAGAATGGTACGGGAAATTATGAACATTAAGAAATACAAGACAGTGATTTTTATCCTTATTTATCATGGTCCAGTAGGACACATCCCAGTGCCAAATATGGTTGATTTTTTCTAATTTGAATGAAAACTAATCCAAAAACTGAAGTGACGAAATCCTTAATACATTGGAAATGTGAATCTGATGTTCTTAATCCTGAAATTATGTGTATGGTTATGGATAGAAACTTAAGAATATCAAGTTCAACCAATAGGACGCTAGTTTCATGTTATTAATTAAAATCCATGTTTCCCAACAAGCATGAGTTGACATTGTAAAATCTCGAGTTTGAAAGGGGAACGGACCCATTCCCAAACCAGTGCTGCAAGAAGACAAAGAAGTTGGTTTCCTTATCGTGCAACCACAAAAATCATCAATGGGGTGGGGGGGGGGGTATTTTGAGATTTTGTGGGGAAAAATACTCCAGAGCTGGTGGAATGGGGCCCCTATTTTTGCCCCAGATCTTCATTACAAAAGTCAATCTGGGTCGAGTTGTCAGAGAATTGGTTATCATTAGTATAACTGTATAATTAACATAGCACTACGTAGTTAAAGGGGAAACAGAGTTACAGTTTTTTTAACTGATTTCTCTTGTTGTTCAATCTTTCGAAATGAAATGCCTCCTTAACATTACAAAAAAAAAAAAAAAATTAAATTGTGTTATTTTAAGCCTAGCCAGTTTTTAAAGATGCTTGTTCAATGATATTGCTTTTTTTGCTTTTTTTACGGTGTGATAACTAATAGTGTTAGTGTTTTCATAATTAGTTACATGTATGTGGAAAAGTATTTATTTGGGTATTTTATGTTTAACTGTGTTGTGTTTCTTGTAAGTATGCAATATCAAACTATTCATAATTTTATATCACTCATTCAAATATGTGTCTGTATTAAAATCCTAGTGGTTTACAGACACTGATCTAATTTTAATATATAATTTAGAGTTTAAATTCTTGTGCTTCATTTAAATGGAATAATGAAGAGATTTGCAATAAGATTTTATTGTATTGCACAAGACAGTCATATTTTCAGATACAGGGTTCATACAGACCTGGAAAAGTAATAAATAATGGAATTTTCAAAAATTGTAATTGAAAGTTAGAAAGTATCCTTGAATATGCCTGTAAGTGCAAAAAGATCAAATCTGTTGAAATGTAATAAAAAATAAAATTGAGAGCATAATGGTGGACAGACATGTATTGTAGCACTACAAGCAATTCTTTTCTAGTCTACAGGGATGAATTAGCCTACGTACATTTTTTATGTGGATCAAATTAAATATGGATATCAGCATTCTATTTTGTGTTTAGTATGTTCGAATGGTATCATGGAAAACTGAACTATGTCATGAAAAAGTATGGAAAAATCTTTGAATTTTGGTTTCCAAAGTTTGAATGAACCCTGTGTGTACTTCATCTCACTGTTGTAGTGGACCGACAGGTGTGGAATCTGGCCCCCTTCACCATCAAGGACTTCGCGATCCGGGGCCTGGCAGACAGAATCAAGGACTTACCTGCCCTTGTCAATCTCTACCCTGACATCCCCAAGGATGACGCTTTCGCAAAATACTTCACACCTGCTACAGGTCTGGCTACTAAACATAACAGGGTTGTCATACTTGTTAATTACTACCAGGAATCATAGAGCATCCAACAAAGACAGACTTTCAGTATTCAAAACAATTTATTAAGTTTGACTCGCTAAGCTGTAATTTCCAGGGAGACTACTCCAGTGTATCTCTTTTTAGGTTACACACAACTATAAGGTGTACATATTGTCAACAGTACTGACAAACTCCTCGCAGTGGTTACTTCCCCATTGGTACTCTTCAGTTACCACTGCCACCACCAATTAAAAACTTACAGATTTGGACGTTTTCAGGGTAGATGATTATGAGGAGATAAAATATTTATTTTTTACAAAATTTCAATTTTACCATTATTATTTTATAACAATGACACAGACATGTTGCATTATTGGTCCAGCTGTATATACTACGAGTTAAAATGAAAAAAAAAAAAGTACCATAACAACCCAAGGGTTTTTCATTGTCAACGTTTTTATCATATGCTTGTCCACGATTTTATTTTGCGCCAAGTGTTTTGACTATGGTCCTGTGGAACTACATGTCAGCAGGGATTTAAAATTGAGCTTTGCTCGAAACCAGTTAAATCTCGGCGGGGAGGTTGCGGTACTGATAGTGGATCAGTTAAATAGGGGTCTTGAAATCAATTGTCCGTACTGTCTAGCTTGTTACTGGGTATCAGGAGGCATATTAAATACTGCCAGAATATGCGTCGTGAGAAAACCGGTCTTAATGCATGTGCATAAAATGTCGTCCCGGATTAGCCTGTGCAGTCCGCACAGGCTAATCCGGGACGGCACTTTCCGCCTACAGTGAATTTATGTTTAGAAGAGACTTCCTTAAAACAGAAAATACCATAAAAGTGGAAAGTGCCATCCTGGATTAGCCTGTGTGGACTGCACAGGCTAATCCGGGACGACACTTTACGCACATGCATTAAGTCTGGTTTTCCCATGACGCACCTCATATACTTGATACTGGTAGTTATTTTTCAAACAAGTGGCAAACAGCATTTGTTAAAATAGTAAAATAACCAGTTACATTAACTATAGTCCCTTTATTGTAGTCCCTCTTTCAACTAAATTGATCAGTTAGATGCATACTGATGGCATCATTATGTTGATTTGCGTGACATTATTTTATCTTTTTTATGTTATTTAGTGTATTCTCTCGTGTATTTTCAAAATAAGACAGAAAGAAATAGGATAAATAGAACACCATATAAGTGTTGATTACTGGTAAGTTTATTTTCTTGGCACAAAAACTTCGCGCCCAGGCTCATGGCTCAGGTAGTCCAAGCCTCACTAAATAAACTTACCTTAATTCATCACTGACCTAGTATACTCTCTGTTTTCACTGTAGATCCGAACCAAGGACAGGGCGGCTATGTCAAGACCACGCTGGTCACAGTGCTTGATGGCCAGAGGTAGGAATCTCTGTTCTAGTGAATTGTCAATGATGTCCATAAGTATTCGGACACTCTAAATTTTCAGACACACTTGTTTAGCCAAATTAATTGTTTTTAACTTTATTTCTGGACAGCCAGTTTATAACACATAATTAATGACTCTATGTTTTTGGGAACTGGGTTAAAGTGATGTTTATTTACCAAAATCTACTGATTTTATTTTCTCGTGTTTTAGCTTGACATTTCGAAGTAAAAAAGTTGAGTTATTGTCGTCACTCTGTCGTCTGCGTCAGCGTCTGCGTTAGTAACGTTTTTTGGTTAAGTTTGGTTAAGTTTTTTGTCAGAGTCCATTTCTCAATTTCTAAATACCTGGATGAGGTATTGACTTAAAACTAAAAGTACTTGATCACAGTAATGAATTTATTCTGTAGACAAGAGGAGGTAACTCTGTCAAGGATTTCATTTGGTTAATTGCCCTTTTTTGAAATTAGAATTTTAGCTTTAAGTCAAATTTCACAATAACTATAAGAGGTATTGACTTGAAACTCAAAACACTTGATCACAGTTATCAACCCATTTTGTAGACAAGATAAGGTAACTATATCAAGGATTTTGGTGGAGCTATTGCCCTTTTTTCAACTTAGAATTTTAGCTTTAGGTCAACATTTCTCAATATCTATGAGAAGTATTTACTTGAAATTTAAGACACTTCATCACAGTGATGAACACATTCTATTAACAAATGCCAGACTACTTTTAAATACTAGGAAGTCCAGCGTCGAGCACCTTTAGGCGGTGCTCTAGTTTTTTAATTATTTTTATGTACATGTATGTTAAACTTTTAAAGTTATTTTAATTAAGGTCGTGTTTTATTTCATGAGTGGTCATGGAAAACATATTTTCACAAGTGGCACAACGACCAGTGAACATATCAATTTTCATTGACCACAAATGAAATATGGTCTTGCACTGTAACACATTAATCCACAAATATTCTTTCTATTTAATCCTTTTTGTCATAAAAAGAGTTTGCTATAAATACCAGAGTGAAATGATCATATTATAATCATATTTATTTGGAAAGTCAGTAGGTCCTGAGGTCTTCCGGTCATCGTTCACCATGTATTCGAATTATATGTATCTGAAAATGATGCATGTTCCAAAATGTGTATGATAAAGTATAACTATTATCTGGACAGTTTTCACACCTTAATCTCCAATAAATTGTCATTTCCATGTCCATTATTAGTTTGAAACTTCACAAAAGTTTATTTTCAATTTCTAATATAAACTAAGTTTCACACCTTAAACTTCAATAAACTTTTAATTTCTATGTCTGTTATATGAGTTTTGTTTAACTAAACTTCAAAATATAATGTAGTTAGATACGATGTAATGCAATATGGTCACTTTGTACTTATTTAAAGTAACAACGTGACGTCATGAACCTCAATTAAACCAACTAGCAAATACACATTAATTTTATTGAAAACTATTTGTACTACGAATTGTTTTCATTTTCAGTTAGGTTTCAAATCACTATGCATATTCTATATCATTATGAATGCAGTACAGTTATCCAGGAAATGCACGTCTATAGTAGCTGGACACGATTTTATCACGGAGAAGTGCACTCTTATAACGATTTTTGTAGTGACTGGAGAAATTTAAGAAAACTTGTTGGACGGATCACTCGTCATTTCAATCAGTCTTTTTCAAACCCAATCAGTTTCAGACTGGAAAAAAACGAAAATAATATGATCCCTGGTTATAATTCCACTCGACCAGCAGTAAAATGATTATGTTATCATTCACTGGTATTTTCCAGCGCATAGCATGAAATCAAAACTTATATCATTATTCGCATAAAGACAATCTCTAATAATTATGCTCCCCTTCGAAGAAGTGGGGGTATATTGCTTTGCACCTGTCCGTCGGTCGGTCGGTTGGTCAGATAGTCGGTCGGTCTGTCCGTTTACCATTTCGTTTCCGCACGATATCTAGAGCACACTTTGACCTACGATCATTTAAGTTGGTATGCTGGTTACTCTGGAGGAAAGGAAGATGCCTACTGATTTTGAGGTCAACAGGTCAAAGGTCAAGGTCACAGGGGCTTGTAACATGAAATTTGTTTCCGCAGGATATCTAGAGAACGCTTTGACCCATGATCATTTAAGTTGGGATGCTGGTTACTTGGGAGGAAAGGAAGACGCCTATCAATTTTGAGCTCAACAGGTCAAAGGTCAAGGTGACAGAAGCTTGTAACATGAAAACTGTTTTCTCCATAGACCATTTTGTTTCGGCAGGATATCTAAAGATGTTTTGGCCTATTTAATGGTTAAATCAAACAGAAAACAGGTATACTTATAGAATAGACTGTAAAAATAAATCCCTGATTTTACTCTATCTTTCTTTCATCTTTATATTTACTTTCTAAAGCATGAACTTTAATTTCCTCCCCATGTGTTAATGTGCACATACAATATTTAAAAAATCTCTTAACAGTTGCACATATTAACGACTTGGCATCAAGTCGGGAGGCATACATGTTTTACAAACATCTCTTGTTAATTGTAAGCCAGTGTGATGTTAAAAAATGGAAGACATTTTTACGGGGTCATACACTGCTTCCGCCCCCGTGTTAATCCGTCTGTATATGTACATGCATATTACTTATAAACTAAGTTCAGAATCAAACATTGTTTAAACTGCTTCAGTTGAGAAATTGTGTTTACAATGATGACAGTTACATATAACACAAGGTCTTGCCAGTTTTGTTTCTTTGTAAATACTTGTTAAGTTATCAATTTTTAAGTTAAACTTGATTTTGTTTAGTTCTACTCATTCTCTGTGTGTGTTTACAGCATTAGCGCCCATGGTGCTGGGCTTATGAACTTCGAGCCCCATACGCCCATTGATGGCGCGAACCCGCTGTCTCCCGGGTCTGACTGCTGGTCGACCGCGGCCATGACCCCACGTCCCGAGAACGCAACGTAAGTCTGTCATGGCCACGGCATCAACATTGTTAACATCATTCACGTAAGAAATAGGTTCACCACTTGATTTTTCCGTTTTATCCGTTTCCCTATTGCTTTGGTGTTTGTTTGCATTTGAAACAAAGTTCTTGCAAGGCTTAAACAATTATATATTAGACTAGTTTCTGGCTGGTTCTTACAATAGTATACAGTTCTTTGGTAACTTTGTAATAGTGGGCATACAGTCTCGTATATTTATTTCCCCCAAAAAATTCAGTGCATTTGAAATAACGTTCTGAAAAATTCCATTGCCTACTCAGTTCTTTTTGGAATATTTTATCTATCTTGTTTTATAAAAAGTGCTATTGGTTGTATTTTTTCCTGGCAGAAAGCTTCTAAAATCTGTTTTTGTGCTTGTGGTATGATGTGGATGCTTCATTATGCTTGCTTATTGCTGGCAACTGCAATAAATATAGCGTTGTCTGTTCAGTTACAGGTATTTATTTTATGTTTTCCGGTGTTTATAGGAAAATATAAGTGAAATACATTCAAAAATGGATTGAGCTATTTTAATGAAACTTCATACATAGATACCTTATAGCTATGCCTCACTTGGGATTGCATATGGGGTGGGTGGGGTCAAGGACATGGTCACTGTTACTAAAAATAGAAAAACGGTTTCCGCTCAATAACTTGAGAATGCATTGAGATATTTTAATGATACTTCATACATAGATACCTTATATCGAGACCTCGCTTGGGATTGTATATGGGGTGGGTGGAATCAAGGTCACTGTTACTGAAAATAGAAACACGGTTTCCGCTGAATAACTTGAGAACGCATTGAGATATTTTAATGAAACTTAATACATAGATACCTTATATAGACACCTCGCTTGGGATTGCATATGGGTGGGGTTAAGGTCAAGGTCACTGTTACTAAAAATAGAAAAAGGTTTCCGCTCATTAACTTGAGAAAGCATTGAGATGTTTTAATGAAATTTCATACATAGATACCTTATATCGAGACCTCGCTTTGGATTGCATATGGGGTGGGTGGGATCAAGGTCACTGTTACTAAAAATAGAAAAACGGTTTCCACTCAATATTTTTCTTGTTTGTAGTGATAAAAGCCCTGACAAAGTGGTTGAATAGTCCTGAGACAGCTATTGTTTACAGAAGTGATATTATAGTCAGCCTGGTATGTTTTAAACTCTTAATATTTTTGTGTTCAGTATTTCGCAAGTTTTTGATGGTTTCATTGTTGTTTTTTATTGACAAGAAAAAATAGGTTTTTTATACTGTGGAAGTAAGTTGAGCATTTTTGTTGGAATGTTTTTAGTAGGAAAAACTAAAAATTCTAGGAACTAATTGGCCTGTTATCTAATTATCGTAAATAACATATAGTGCAATACCTTGTCAAAGAATATGTCTCACAAAAATTTGTAACACAATCTCACACTTTTGTGTTTGTATTATGTTGGTGCATAAATGCTGTGTAAATAATTAAACTATGACATGCATGCAGCATGCTTTAGGATAATTATGTAGTGTACTTATCTTTTTGTAATTAATTTCATGTTGTGAACATATGGTATAGCCGGGCCTGGCTAGCTCTGTTGGTAGAGTGCTGGACTGTCAGTCCGGGGATCTTGAGTTCGAACCCCAACCAGGCCACATAACTTATGTGGGGATTGGTCATGAAATTATTTCTACGGCCATTCTCCACCGACCTCTAATTCAAGTAGGGCAGTTGTCAGTTACTGGCATAAGTATGTGCACTTAGTACTGGTAAACCGCTTAGGTCAGCTAAGCTTGCCCAGGAAAAGAGTGAGTAGTTTATCTGACCGCCGTTATACAACTGAAATACTGTTAAAAACGGTGAAAAATCCAAACAAACAAACAAAAACAACCAAACAAGATAACAAATCCTTGTGTCGGACAGCCAATTTAGGGTTTTTGCATTGTAATAATGTGCTGTAATATATATTCAGTCATGTGATCACTTATCCCCACATAACATGTGTATACATGATGGTTCCATGCAAATAAAAGTGTTCGGTTTAATGTTGCTCCATACTAGTGTTTTCGGACGCCTGTAGGGAAAGGTCTAGGATCAGAAAAGGTACAGGGTGCTGCCAAAACAAAGCAGGCTGGAATGCCAGATCAGATCTTTGACATTTTTAGCTCACCTGAGGACAGCGTGCTCATGGTGAACTTTTGTGATAGCCTGTTGTATGTCGTTGATCTTTCATTGTCAGTATTTACCTCATGGACACTCTGTAGACCACATTTATTGCTCAGTCTTCATGAAACTTGCCCACAACATTTTTTCCAATGGTATGGTTCGAAACCTGGTCATGTGGTATCAAAAACTAGGTCACTAGGTCAAATTGACAAAAAATATTGTGAACACTCTAGAGGTCACATTTTTTGCCCAATCAACATAAAACTTGCTCAGAACAGTTGTTCAAATGATATCTCTATCAAGTTGGAAACTGGGTAAATGGGGTAAAAAACTACGTCATCAGGGCAAATTAAAGAAGCTTGTGAACACTCTAGATGCCACATTTGTTGCCCAATCAACATGAAACTTGCTTAGCCCCTCAGGTGAGTGACTTAGGGCCTTACTTGTCTAATAATATGGTTAATCCAGGGTTTGAATCATTTACTGTATAAGATTTCTGAACATGATCTTTCCAAATGTCATTGAATTTTTTTTTTTAATATTAGATTTTAAAAGATATTCAACATTCCTGTGCTGGTCAGCTTAAAGGGGCAGCAGGGTTCCACATTTCTTTGTTGAATAACCCGAAACGGCAGCAGGGGGGAACCAAAAAGGATCAGGGACCGGCACCCTGCAATTTCGCACTGAATCTTCCACTACACCTATGTAAAGCTAGGAGTCCACTAGAGCCGGGACATAAGGTGCAAGAAGGCATTAGTTTCATTTTACTTGTCGCGTACTTTCCCTAAGTACAAGGAAGTTGGATCGTTTTGTCGTAATCGACTACCATTTGGAACCAAATGGCATGAATTGGCGCTAAACACTGATTTGACGCCCTCAATGTTTTAAAAAATTTTAAATGTGTACGGCGTCAACGTCGTCACCTGTTTTGAGAGGTTTGGAACCAATCTGAGTCAATTATAATTTTTCGCTGATATGGAAATGTTTATTGCCTTTTGGCTGCAACTGGAGTTTACTGAACTATCAATCAGGCTGGGCTCTGCCACGGTTTGGCGCCAAAAATTCAACTTCTGCGATTCAGCACGACAAAAGGCGTCAGTTAGATCCAAACTTTTCCTATTGTCAATGTTTCGCGTCCGTAGGCGCCATTACGTGAGTGGTCTGGGCAAGCGCGCACAATTCTTGGATTGTTTGTCGGAAGCTGTCGATGCATCATTTCCAGTGCACGCCATATTCTGGACATTTGGCGCCTATTAATACTGAGCGGTCTCTCATGTTCATCAGACCCCATTTGCCACCAATGATAGAACACCGAAGCCATATTTTTGGATTAAATTCATTTTAGTTTGGACAAATTATGTTGTTTTTTTCATGTAAAAAATCACAACATTCGAATAGAATCTAGATTTATGTACATTCTTATGACATTGAAATCGAATTCTTCAATGTTGGAAGACAGACTTCACGTGTGGTCGGGCGTTTGACGACTAAAGCGCTGAGCTATGGCTGTGACCACTTCTGGAACAAACTTTTGGACAGTGTCCATACTAACTCGAAGATGTTATCCAGTCCCTATGCATTTGTTGCCAAATATCTGTGAAAAACGGCCAACTTAAGACCAACAGGAATAACCTTCCTGATCTTGGTATTCCAGGGTTTCCCGCAGGCCGTATCGCTTGTCGGCGCTGACAAGTTTTTAAAGCAGAACCCTATTTGCCGACATTCTTTAATTTTGCTGACAACCCTTTGATTTCATAGCGACAAGCCTTAATCCGCTCGTTAAACACACGCGTCATCGCCGCTAATCGGTGTATCGATGTGAGAATAAAGCTTAATTGCACAGCAGGACAGAGTCTGAACGTGTTACTCCGCCCCTAGAACCATAGCTAGCCAATCGGACGCGCATTACCAGGGTTGTCGCTATTCCAGGTGGGGTCAATTACGTTTGACAGCTTGTCAATCAAGACGATAAGAAGCTTGAAAATGCAAACTACAGTATCGTAAAAACAAATCGTTTTAAGATAATACAAACGCTACGATATGTTTGAAGCCTTTGAACGAATCAACTGAATACATTTTTGTAATCAACATCATTTATTCACATGCCAATAAATAGTATCGCTCGCACATTATAACGCACACATGTATACATCACATCATTTTTATATGTCAAATAATAAACCAATTTCAGTTTCGAATAAGATTAATATTAATAAGAAGAATAATAATAATAATGATAATGATAATACTGACGTATATGGTGACATGTAAGACTTATAATCATCATGACAAAAACATATCTTATTTTCATAATTGTTGTAAACATTGAGCGTGGAAGTGAAACAGATACTTGTGCAAGATCTTAAACACATGTGCATACATTCACATCATTTTTATTCATTTATATTAAAAACAATTTACCACTCTGTCAGTTGTTTTCATTTCTTTCAATTACATATATATGCAGTGTCCAGATGCATACCCAGATGGTTTAAAACACAAGGAAACAATTTTATCTGTGTAAGTTACAGAGATGCAGGGGTGGCGAAATCAATTGTCCGTATTGTCCGGGTTGTCCCAGAGCATGAACGGACAAGTAAAAAATTGACAGAATTTACTATATAATTGCTTTACGGACAAGTTTCAAACAGTATTTTCAAAAACGGACAAGTAAGGCAATGAGATTTCGCCACCCCTGAGATGGCGATTTGTTCAATGAAAACTTTTTATAAATACTTGAAGTTGCAGCGAAAACAGTCTACGCTCACACGACAGTAAAGAGCGACAAATGGCAAACGCCTGTGCAATTGCAGATCACATAGTCTTTCTTAAGTTATCATTTTCATTCATTGTAGTAGAATGCGCTTTGGCCAAGTTCAACTGATGGAGGCTTACGTAAAGCACGTGGATATCGTGCACATCATAACTTTTTGAACTTCGATAACTAATGCGCGATATCTTACAGAATAAATCTGTCTGATGGATATTTTTAAGCAATTTTAAGTATTTGCACATAAAACAGAACGCATCGAAACTTCTACATACACTTTCCCATTTACGGCACACAAACACTAACACTTTTTTTTATGTAATTGTCAAGATTGCTTGTGATACAATTATAATTTTGAGCAGTTACTCATCGAACGAGGGTGGGCATCACATCAAAGACTTGTTTTTGCATTTTGACGCTAAGAATAACCCTGTGTTGCTTTATCAAAATCGTGTCAAAATGAGATTTTGGCATTACTCACAACAGGTCATTAGCAAATAGTCCGCGAGTAAACATAATTATGATAAGGGAATTGTGTTAAAATTGGATTTTTAATGAAAAGGAAGGTACAAAGTATGTTATTGTTGTTGTTTTGCTGTCGTTTTTGCGTGTGTAATGGGGGGGGGGTAGGTGGGTGAGTGAGTAGAAATATGTGGTCGGGGCAAGGGTCGGGTGATGCCTACAACCCTTTAAGAAATCCTGCGGGAAACCCTGATGTTCTGTCTCTGGAAGGGTGGAATCAGCCGCTCGAGCAATTCATTAAGCATTTCTGGAGACAGTCTGGTGTAGTTTTTTAACCTTTTCCTGTAATGGATTCTGAGCTCCTCCAATGGGTGTTGACCTCTCTCAGCTCGGAGCTGGGAATGGAGCAGGGGACGGACCCACCACTGATGTTTCCTTTTTCCCTTGCGCTTTAAGGCTAGATCTACCTTCTGATGATTGGCCCTAGCTCAGTGTTCATGGTGACGTGCTGACTTGCTGCACCTAACCTGTGATTCAGTTCTCTAGATCAGCAGTTAATATATACTAGAGAATCGGCTATCACCAAAAATCAACTATTTTGACGACCTTTGTCGCCATCTTGACATTAAGTGTTGCCAATATGTCCCAAATCGTCACAAATGAGAACGCTTTGTCCCTAAGTACCCGATCTTTCGATTGTACTGACGCCTTTTATCGCCAGATATTCGCGCAAACTAGTACAAACTTGGTGCCATTTGGCGCGCGACAACAGTTTCACACTTTATGCCGTATGGTGCTAGTAAGTGCCAAGCTCAAAACTTTGGGCCAGAGCATGCCAAAGCACGTCAATCGGATTTCCAACACCGGGCCAATTGTTGCGGCTCGAATGGACTAATTGTGGTGGGTTGTGGGAAAACTGGGCTTAAAGCAAGTGTGTAAAGTGTCGTCCCAGATCAGCCTGTGCAGTCCGCACAGGCTGATCAGGGACGGCAAAGCCCGGTTTTCCCACGACTTAACTCAGTCATGTTTAGTCTTAATTTCCTGTGCACAAAAAACAACAGCATTGAATTCTTATCTTTCATATTCTACAGTTATTAGTCATTCCGAGAGATCAAGGGAAAACATACATATTCCATCAATACTCCTTGCAGGTAACGTTTCTTGTGTAACATGATTTTTTCGAAACATCTTAATTGTTTGTTAACTGTTCATTTACACAACTACGACCGTTTTTTTACTGTCTTCTTAAGTTCTTCCAAATGTCTGCCTTCATATCATTGTTGAATATATTGCTTAGGCGTAAAAAAAATAATGTTTCTTTCAGGTAACCCAACCTACCCTAAAAAATGACCCTAGAACATTTTATTGGGTTTGTCAGATTGGATTGATTGTTGTTTTTTTTACCTTTTTCAATAATTAAATGTGTTTGGAATAAATAAGTGTTTTGTTTTGATAGTATCCACTTATAAACAATGTTTAAGGATATTACTGATATGTTTTGAATATTTATTCAATTTTAGAATCTTCAAGTTGACCATTTACCAAAAAACAAACAAAAACAAAAAAACCGACCTAACCTACCCTAATTTTTTTGGGCATGTAACCTGAAACAAACATTTTTTTTTTTTGACGCCTTAGAGCATTTGTTTTATTTGGTATGCAAGATTGTCTTTCAATCTTGAAATAAAACAAAAGTCAGAATGTGCTGGTAACTTAAATTAGTTTGGAGCTTGAAAATGGTGAACTTTTTCATACCAGAAACTTCTTATATAGAATGATGTTTACTAAGGGATGGTAAAACTCTCACTTCACCATTTTGTTTTGGTTGCTATTTCGTTGTATTGAATATTGATGTAATGAATGATTTCAGGTACCGTACACTTTGCTACTGCATATTGTTTGATGGTATACTACTGCATAATTTGATGGTATCATAGATCTTTTAAAGTTTTGTTGTTGGTACAAGTACTATGAGACACATGCAATACATTGTACCAGTTTGTATTTGTTGGCGCAGTTGTAAAAAGTTTGCGTGTTTTATTTGATAGTTCGATGATTTGACGGCCTTTGTGTTGTTATTTTGACCCTAAATGTCCATTAGAAACAATTTCTGCTGTTTTATTTTTATTAACATATTTCTGGACTGCTGCTTTTAAACATAGCATGGTTCATCCCCTTTGTAGCTTATTGTCTCATTTTGACTGCCAAATTTCATGTACATATAGAATACTAGGTTAGTGTTGAATACCGATATGTTTATTTAACGAGGCTTAGAAAATCTATACTACGAGCCTTGGCGAGGTGTCTAGGTTTTCGTGTTGAGCAAATAAACATATGTATTCAACACTTACCTGGTATTATATTTATCATTTTCTGTCTTTATTTTGAAAATAAACGAAAGAAATCCACTGAATAGCACAACTACATCAAATGACGTCACGAAAATATCAACAAACTGACATCATTATAATGCGCGTGTTTGCTGTATTCAACAAGGTGGAATACAGCTAAGTTTATCCCACTGGGTGTTATTTTGTTAATGCAGGCGTGATGATGGGATAAAAATGGAGCTTAAATTTCATTGATCTTGGAAAGTACCAAACACTTACAAGCCCAGCCTTGAAGTCATGACCCACTTAGCCTCATTAGAATGTACAATTTTACGCTACTGAAGTTTTATTCACATTACTGAAACAAAACAATCGTATGCCCCCCATCGAAGATGGCTGGTGTATATTGGTTTGCTAATGCCGGTTGGTCTGTCTGTTGGTATGTAGACCACTTTTGTTTCCGCTCTCCAAGTCCAACAGTTTTGATCTGATCTTCACTAAACTTCATGAAAATGATTGTTGGCACAATATCTTGGCCAAGTTTGATAATTAGCCAAATCCCTCCAGAAAATGTGGAGCTATAGCCCTTGCATTATTTTTAATTGACCTTTTAAGCCATTTCTGCTCTCTAAGGCCCACAATTTTCAACCGATCTTCACCAAACTTAATTAAAATGTTTAAGGGCATAATATCTCAGGAAAGTCTGATAATCAACCAGATCGAAATTTGGAACAGCAGATTAATGGGCCTTGATTTATCTAAAATTGGCCTTTTTAACAGTTTCCACTCTCTATGTCACTCTCGATGTCCAACAGTTTTCATTGGATCTCCGCCAAACTTGATATTTTAAAGATTGCTTTTAACTTTAAGGGGGTATACCAGTTTTACAAACAGCTCTTGTTAGCTATTGGTTTATCCAATATTTCAAAGTCTGTATAAATCTTGTTGTTTAAATTATGTATTTTAACTGCGCCACTTTTGGCTCTGTATTTACGGTATACAGTTTGCCAACAGGGCTAATTACTGGTTGGGTCTGGTCGCACAGCTGCAAAACAACTTGCCATTGGCAACTGGGTTAGTGTATTGTATATCCCTGCCCTGTATAATCATATGAGGCATGGACGGCACTTTCCACCTACAGTGGATTTATGTTTAGAAGAGGCATGCATTAACCCTGTTTTCCCACGACACGCCTCATATGAACGTTATGGATGTTTACAGTCCGGTTTTTTTCGTCATCAGGTCTGGTGGTGACACTCTGATGGACAGTGACGTAAGCAGGGATGTTCCCTTACCAATGACAGGAGAATTTGGTGATACAGATTTCAACAACATCAAAGACTGGCTCGTTGCAATTAGCACCAAGGCCCAAGCCGATGTATTGTAAATTGGAGAATTTTGCACACCAGCATCCACTGGTGCGCTTGAGTTTAATACATTCAGAGGGTGTTTTTATCAACAACAGCGAGCAGCATGATGTCTGACAACAGAGTAAAGATCAGCAACAGCAGTTTTTATTGCTAAGATGATTTTATATAAATAGATTCATGGCATCTCACCAACTTAAGATTTAATAGTGTGGTCTAGTGTTTATACGTGAGTAAATGCAGTAATAAACCAAATAATATTAAACAAGAAGCACTTGATTTTTTTTGATTGCATAGCCGTGTATGATTTGTGGTGTTTGTTGTATCGTATAATGGTTCTCAGCATGTTGTTATTTGTCTCCGTAAATTGTGTTATTTAGTGCTATGGGTGTCTGCAGCATTCCAGCCTGGTCTGTTTTGCAGAATGTATCCAGACCTCACTTGAAAACAGCAGAATGTGTTCCTATATGATGCCAGTGAATTTTGCATGAATAGTTATAACGTATATAAGATATGCAAGTGTTGAGCATGAAACTACTGTATCTGATAGAGAAATACTAAGCAGATACAACAGTTTCTCGCTCAGCCCTCGATATTCTGAGATCGATTTGCACAATCAAATTGTCTTGGTGATGTGTAAAAATATTGGTAAAAGCATTTTGACATGAAATGTATATCATTTAAACTTATAAAGAGTGAAGTGTATTGCTGTAAAACTATAATAAAAAAATGCTGCTTGGAAGCTTTGAAAGTTTGTTTGAGAATAATTGGACCAGTTTTCGGACCCCGGTTATCGTAAACTTTAGGATCTTGGTATTCAACTTTTGGTTTCTCTTTATTAACTTTCTAGTGGTGTAAATCTTATCATTGTTCTTGGAATGTTTTGACTATTTATTAAGTTTTAGAATCTTCAAGTTGACCATTTACCAAATAGAAAAAAATAAATAAAAAAATCCCGACCTACCTACCGTTATTTTTTTGGGCATGTAACCTGAAACAAACATATTTTTTTTACGCCTAAAGAAAAATCCATACAAGTATTTACAAGGTCTCATAATAAAATTGTCAATTCATTTTCTGATAAAGAGTGAGTCCTGAGAGTCACCATTATATACACAAATCTTGTGTCAGGTTAGGATTGCTGTTCAATGTATAAGTGCATTTTATCAGTGTAATTCAGGAGAGGAGAAGCTGTACATTATTATTTTGTTAATTGTCATATTACAAAACATTAAATGGTAAAAAGTAAGCAAAATAATAGCATTATTGTTGGTAGTTTTTGTGTTGATTTTTTTTTCAGTTGCTCAGATAAAACTATATTTTAGAAAACAAAAATATTTATAAGACCTGTGATAATTTTTCCTATGTCCAAATTATTGGTATATAGATAACTTGCAGATGTTTTGTTTAAAATCAAAACAACATGTTATATACAGTTGAACTTCGTTATCTAGAAGTCTGGGAGCTCACAAATGACTTCACTGTATCCAAATTTTTACAATTTTGAATACAGACCTTTTAAAAGTATTTAGTCTAAATGTTCAATAAAGTGCAATATAACATAGTAATCATGTTTACATACACTGGACTGTTAAAGACAAATGTCACTCTATTGTTAAAAACACTGTGTTGATTTTCTCATCTTTCATGCTTTCCATGAATAACTGTACTTCTAACAGTAATATTAATTGTCATCAAATGGGCAAGTCATTTTAAGGGCCGTCTATGAAACATGTTGAACACTATTAGAAGTTTACAATATATAATAAATTCAACAATTTATGAATAAAAAATCACCTGGTAAGTTTTTGTCCACCAATAAGTAAATTTGCATGGAAAAACACACCAATTTGTTTATAATTACCTATTTTTTCTTCATTTGCTGTACAATCTTTTTGTTCAATTTTGGATACTAGTATAGATTTATGGGACGACCCTCAAACTTGAAACACTTCACTGACCACAATAACGGGATTTCTCAGTGCAAAAATCATGCATGAGATTAACATTCCTTTGACGGGAAACTAGGACACCCAATGTCTTTAACCATTGGTCAATTCTTCAATTAAAGTTAGCATAAACTTATAAGAAAATGGGTTGCAATGATTGACAAACTTGGTCGTTGCTCGAAACGTATTGTCACAGGCTATAGAGATAGAAATAAGTGTGAAAATACTTGATAGGACACAAAATGACTTCAACATAACTGAAAATGTGAGTTAAAACTTTGAGATAACGGTATTCATTTTATTCGGACTAAGAAGGAAGATACCTTAGTAGTCTGGAATTGTTTTCCACTAAAACATCTCCGGAAACAAGTTCGAGATAACGACGTTCACATGCATCATAACATGACTAACTTGTTAACGATTTTAGCCCTTGTTTTTATTGACAATAGTGCCATACTGTATGCATTGTAAATGAATACAATTTGAAATGTAGAATTAGTTAATAATTCTTGAAGATGACCACGCACATTAAATGACTAATTAATAATAACAATAAAAATGTTATGGATAAAGTCTAAATGACATTACAGTTGGTCTAATTTGCCAGTTGTTAAAATCGTTTTTGTTTTAATTGTTTTATGTTTTAACAGGAAATATTTGATAAACTGTACATTAATTTCCTGGTTAAATTAATACTGAGCATGATGTGAATAACTTTTAAATGTTGGTGTTTTGACATTTGAAGCATCTGAACACCAGTCCTTTCTGAGCGGTCATATTCAGTCTTAAAATAGGATCTAAAGAAAAAAGCACTTTTTCAAGTCAAATAATGACCTAACTAATAGTTTTGGGGAGAAACAAAGTTGGTATTTCATTTCAACAATGCAATATAATTTGTTTGTTAAATATATTGTTTGTTTGTACGTATTTGTGTTGGTTTTCATTTTAATATTTTAACAGCTTGTTTGTATTTTGTGTGCCTTTCTTTAATGATATTCATTGTTGCTTTATATATTTATGTAGTTTTGTTCTAACTGAAATTATTAGTCTATATTTGTGTTAAAGTATTAGCATATATATATATAATATATGAGGCTTGGCGTGGGAAAATCTGGCTTAATGCGTGAGCGTAAAGTGTCGTCCCGGATTAGCCTGTGCAGTTGGCACAGGCTAATCCGGGATGGCACTTTCCGCTTTTATGGCATTTTCTGTTTCAAGGAAGTCTCTTCAAAACATAAATCTACTGTAGGCGGAAAGTGCCGTCCTGGATTAGCCTGTGCAGACTGCACAGGCTAATCCGGGATGACACTTTACGCACAGGTATTAAGCCCGGTTTTCCCACGACAGGCCACATATCAATCAAACAAGTAAATAGGACAATAACTGAATCTTCTGCAGATTTCATTCTGATCTTTGAAAGTGCTTGAGTTTCAAGCTGCTCCTTGAAAAGTGCTTGTTGGGGACTGACAGTGCTTGTAGGGGACTGACAGTGCTTGTAGGGGACTGACAGTGCTTGTTGGGGACTGACAGTGCTTAAAATTGCTTATTTGTATCAGGAAGAATTTTAAATGCTTGAATAATGATTATCTTGGCTTAAAAAGTGCTTGAAAGCAAGAAAAGAATGTACAACTTTCGCTGTTGATCTATCGTACTGTTTGATACTCATAATCTATATATTACACTGCATATATTATAGATGTTTTTACAGTCAAATGAGAACGAGAGACTGTTTTGACAGTTTTAAATATCATCAACGATTTAAGTCCAAGCTTTCAAAAGGTTAATATGGCAAAAGTGCTTAAATTTGGATCTTTTTTTCCTATAAAGTTCTTAAAATTGGTTAGAGAATATCTGTATGAACCCAATTCTGTTTCTTACATGAAAAAAAAAAGCAATATTTCCGATTTGAGTGTAGATGTCTTTGCAATTTTACTGTCGTGTATGGGTATATGAGATGTGTTAAAGTCATTGTTATTTCACATCAGGTATTTTTAATAGTGTTTGTATGAAGCTGTTTAAATGTTGTCACATGTTTAGTGAATTAGTATAGATTTCGTTAAAGTTTCTGCACTGTATATTTACATTTTAAAACAAAAGAGAAGTTTCATATAATTAAGAAGTTCTCGATATATTGTTCCGGATATTTGATGTTGTATGTGCTACATACCGTATATTCCTTAATAAACGCCCCAACCCTAATTAATGCTCCCCCCCCCCTTATTTTTAATGATACCCAAACCTCCCTGCCTAATTAATGTCCCCATTTTGCACTGAAAAACTCAATGCAAATGCATTGAGTAACACCTGTTTTTGTGAATATTTGTAATAAATGTTTGGAATATAAAATGACCACAGAGAAATTCTATTTGTATGCCCCCGGCATCTTGATGCAGGAGGCATATAGTGATCGTCCTTCCGTCCTTGACAAGGCTAAATAGATTTTACCGTTTCATCTAACACCAACACCGCTTACTACCACACTTTGATACTTACACAGTTGTTGCTTATGACCATTCCCTATCCAACCATATCACCCAACCTCACTTTGACCTTGACCTAATTTGGACTTATGATAATTCAAAAGTGCCATTTATTGGTTAACTAGATTTTACCGTTTTGTCTAGCACCAACACTGTTTACTACAACACTTAGATATGTACACAGTTGTTACTTATGACTGTTCCCAATCCACCCATATCACCCAACCTCACTCAAACCAACCTCAAACTTGTCCTTGACCTAATTTGCACTTAGAATAATGCAAATGGGCTGTTTCTTGGTTAACTTGATTTTACTATTTCGTCTAGCACCAACACCGCATGCTGCAACACTTGAATACTTACACATTTGTTGCTTATGACCATCCCCAATCCACCCATATCACCCAACACTATGACCTTGACCTTGAACTATTTCGGACTTATAATAATTCAAAAGTGCCATTTCTTTGTTAACTAGATTTTACCGTTTCGTCTAGCACCAACACCGCTTACTACAAAACTTGGATATTTACACAGTTTTTTATTATGACTGCTCCCAGTCCATCCATATCACCCAACCTCATTTTGACCTTGACCTAATTTGGACAAAGAAATGGGCTACCCAGCATCAACCGGTGGCATGTGTGTTTATCAAACACAGAATCTTGTTTCTATATACTAGTACAAGAACTGGACTCATATTTTATGCCCAGTTTGGGAAAATGTAAAGGCCCCAGGAGCCATTATTTGGGAATATACTGTATTTCATATTGTCAGGTCAGAGAAGTGGGTTTACTTGATGTAGAGGACGTTTATTTCATTAATCTTTTTGTAGTATGAATGTGATTTGTATTCCATTTAATGTAACAAAAAATCCTGATTTCTTAGGAATAATGTATTTTGTTAGTGTATAAAGGATTTTTCGTATACGTTTTTATAACCAAGCATTCTCAAGTAATGAAGTAACATGAAATCAGATAAAACAAAACAATTAAAAATAATACAGATATAGAAAGCAAGTACTGATAATATTTAACTACTAAGATTGTCAACTCCCTGTGTCTCGTTCTTTGCTTTATTTTTATAGTTTTCATTTGTACTTAATATTAGATTTTTTCCCGTAAGATTGAATATACTTCATTGGATTTTTTGCCGTACTGCTCAGCTTGGTGATCAAGTAATTGAATTACATAAAAAAAACTATTACCAACTGACATCATGCAATGATTGTTTTAACTATTGCGTGTTTTCTTTCATAAAGTTTCAACACTTAATGCGTTTAAGCAGACATATTTATTTGTAAGAAAACAATGTTTAGTTTTCTCTGTATTGGGGTTAAATGATTGAATATAAAACTACTATGAATTCTTAAAAGAAAAAAATCTGTAGTACTGCTTGCAAGTTTAGTGCGAAACAACTATCGGTGGTTAATGAGTACTGGTATAGGGAAAGATCTAGAGCTAAATAGTAGTGTGCTGCACCCTGCTCCTTTTCGGTTCCCCCCTGCTGCCCCTCTGGGTTGGGTGCTGCACCCTGCTCCTTTTCGGTTCCCCCCTGCTGCCCCTCTGGGTTGGGTGCTGCACCCTGCTCCTTTTCGGTTCCCCCCTGCTGCCCCTCTGGGCTGGTCAACACAGAAATGTTCAATATCTTTTGAAATTTAATACATTTTTGCAAATATTCAATGACAAATGAATAGACTATGCTTAAAAACCTTAATTACAAAAATAAGACTAATAAGTACCCAGGATTTAGCAAATTATTAGAAAATGTCAACAGACTGGTCCAGATTTCCACCCTTCTCCTTTTTAGCAGCACCCTGTACCTTTTGTGATACTAGATCTTTCCCTATGGTATGTTTACTGATGTAAACTTGATCTCCAGTCAGTTGGTGTTAGTAAAGACGTGGCAATCTCTCTGCAGCTGCATCCTCTGGGGGAGAACTGAAAGCCTCTTGTCAAGTCCACCCCACCAGTAGCTTACTTCTATACTGCACCATTTTATTGTTAATATGGTTCGTATAGAATACAGGGGTTGTATTCGAGAAACATTTTAAGTGAAATCTTATCCTTAGCCCTAAAATCATTTGAGGCGCGTCGTGGGAAAACCAGACTTAATGCATGTGCGTAAAGTGTCATCCCGGATAAGCCTGTGCAGTCCGCACAGGCTAATCCAGGACGGCACTTTCCGCCTAAGGTGGATTTATGTTTAGAAGAGACTTCCTTGAAACAGAAAATACCATACAAGCGGAAAGTGCCGTCCTGGATTAGCCTGTGCGGACTGCACAGGCTAATCCGGGACGACACTTTACGCACATGCATAAAGACTGGTTTTCTCACGACGTGCCACATTTTTCTTAAGCATTTTATTCCATGTATACCTGAATTTCTACTATATGGTCACTAATAATCAGCTTATTATGAACTAATATTTACTTCACTGTAATTTATATGTAGTTTTAAAAATATTACCATACAAAAATTGGATCTTAAGTGACAATATTTTAAGATAAACTTAAGATGTTTCTGGAATATGGCCCCGGATCCTTTAAAAAACAGAAATGTTACAGGTGTATTCCCTTTGAAGAGCTGAAATTTCAAGCTGCTCCTGGAAAAGTGCTTTTGAGGCACTGACGGAGATTGTAGACACTCTAAATATTTGCAGCACGAAAATTGATTGAGAAAGCTTATTTTGTGCAGATTTTTGTAACAGATACTTACTGAAAGTGTCTGGTAGCCCAGTACACTATGTTTGAGATTACATCTTAAAGTTATCTTGCCATGACTGGTTGGTTTATGCATGATGTTTGGGTTGTTTTGTTATGGGATTGGTTGCTTGGTTGGTTGAATGTTATAGACCACCACAGTTTGGTGGGTCAACAACGATTTTCTGTAGATTTTAGTTTCATGCACATAATCTACATTTAGTGTTTACATTTACCATGAATGCCTCGTTTCATGGTAACACTTGGTTATTTGCAAATTTATAAGCATACATTTGCAAAAAAAACTTTCCCTGTAGGACCAGTTTGTAGGTTGTTTTCAGTAATTTAATGTACTGTATTACTGTACATGAATTTCTGTTGTTTCTGTTACTGTAAGTGGTTATTGTGTTGAGTTTTGTTTTGTGCTCTAATTTGTTATCGTCTCTTTTTGAAATGGGGTAAAATAAAGCCCTGGGGTAAAAACTGTCTGGCATAGCAATCGGGCACGTACACAACCTTCCTCATGTGTAGCGTATTTTAGTAGCAGGTTTTTAATCCAATTGGCCTGCATAGTAGCGCAATGACCCTGGCCTTAAAGTGTGCATGTACTATCTTTCATATCAATTAATATCAAATAAGTTAACAAATACGAGTGTTGACTTTGCATCATTTATTAGTGTTGTGTAACCTAACACAATTGTCAAGTCAATGCATATACATTTATTGGAGTTTTATGGTTGTACAGCTGAAAACCATTTTGTGATTAAAGAAACACTAAACAATTGTGCGTTTTACAGCATGGTTTGTTCCATTTAAATACAAATATATGTTAATTAACTAAATATTTTGTTATTCGTTATTATGCTACTATGTGTGTTGTAAGACGGTACATACACCAAACAACAGAAAATGCAACAGATTTGGTAGATGCAGGATACAGATTGTATTTTTGGGGCCTTTTGCTGTGCCTGTGTGATTTTTCATCAAGTCTGTTGGATATTGTGTTGGGTCCATGGAGGAAAGGCAGCCGGTGATCGCTGTTTGCTTCTAAACAGCGATGTAGTGATTGGTAAGTGGTGGTCGCCATCATGTAGTAATTTGCTCATTGTTGATCGTCATATCAGTTGTTGTAGCGTACTGAAATAGAAATATTTTTATAGTCTATGAGAGAGATTTTATCAAAGCGTCATTTTAGTGCATTTTATCCTATTTTATCGTGTGATTTGTAAATAACATAATGGATTCACTGATGGCTCTAGCTGGCAAACTGTTTTTAGCAGCATTATGTGACTGCACTAACTTGGTATTCAAAAATGGATATACTCCAATTATCATTATAATCTGTAGTAAGAAAAAGTGTTTTGTACAATGACAGAAAACTATTAGTTTAATTTTAAGTATAAGCAAATGTTCATTTAAATAAAGGGGTAACCAAATAAATATCTAATTGGCAATAAACGATCAGCGGCTGGGAACTAATTTGTTAAAATGTGAATGTTTGTGATCGTTATTACGAGCAGAAAATACATCCTGTTGATGTTGATATTGGAACCCATTTGACATTGATATATCCTAAAAAAAAATAATTTTTGTTTATGTTTTTATAATGAATGTATTGTTAATTGTGTTTATAATTGTTTTAAGGACCATTTCATGATGAAAGCATACATAGCATTCACTGTGATTTTAAGTTTTGAACAATTATTTTTGCTATGATTTAAAGTTTTGAACTATTAATATTGTTTATGTCGCAATCTGCAATTGTTCATATGTGGCATGTCGTGGGAAAACCGGGCTTAATGCATGTGCGTAAAATGTCATCCCAGATTAGCCCATGCAGTCCGCACAGGCTGATCCGGGACGACACTTTCCACCTACAGTGGATTTATGTTTAGAAGAGACTTCCTTGAGACAGAAAATAACAAAAGAAGTGGAAAGTTTCGTCCCGGGTTAGCCTGTGCGGAATTCACAGGCTGATCGGGGAAAACACTTTACGCACATGCATTAAGCCTGGTTTTCCCACAACATGCCTCATATATACATTGTATATAAGTACTTGAAGTGCTTAAATGCCTGCATAATTCCAGTAGTTTAACCTAGTGATCATTATGTATGTTGGATGGCCCATCTACATTGTACCAAGTGAGAGGGCACGAGAGATTCTTGTAGAGAATTGGAACCTATGTGGACAGCTGAACTTTGTTATCTCCAAGTCGCAGGAAATTCAGAATTACTTCGACATATCAGAAGTTTGACTTATCCAAATAAAGACTCAATGAAAATATTGGGTATGAATGATTGATAAAATATCAATAGTGTATGCATATATTGTACTGTAAACAAAGGATCATATTCTTAAGTGAGTGACACATTAAATCACTAAAACCCATGAGTGATAAGATGTTTGCAATGTGTGACTAACTTGGAATGTGGTCACAATAGTTTTGCCACAGAGTTAACACTTCGAGACAAACAGGTAGAAATACTATTTAGGATAAGAAACCACTTTGACTTAACCGAAACTGCGAGTAAAAGTTCAAGACAGCTGTATTTATAATATTTTTTTATAAAATAACACGGAAGACAGTTTGGACTCAGCTGAATCTGTTTGGGTGTTATGAGTTAGGCCAAAAAACAATCCTGTGTTTCGGGCAACCCGACTCTACCTAGCAAACCCGCCTCCCCCCCAACCCCCACGGACCCTAAAGTTTTTAGCAACAGTTGTTTGTCAAATCCGTATTTCTCAGATTTTACATAATTTTCAATGTTTTTTTTTTTACCGAAATGTGTCTTAAAAAAAAGTAAAAAACAATACTAAATCCTGACCCTTCCAAACTTTTTGGAAACCCACTATTATTTGTGACCTTTTTGAGTGTAAGTTTTAAGGCGGGGGGTGGGGGGAGGTGCTTTCCTCCTGTTTACAAAATCACATCCCTGATGTGTATAGTTTCAGTTTAAATAACAAAATACTTAATGTATGTGTGTCCATATAAAAAGCTTGTTATATCAATATTATCTTCTAAAGAGATGAGATGTAGGATTCTTCATGCTTGGTACAGGAGTTAATAATGTAATCATTCAGCAGACATAATGTACCCCTAAGATGCTTTCGTCCTTGTGCATTGACATAGGTACATCATGGGACGTGTACATTATTTGATATGCGTCACTAACATTTTTGTAATCAAGAGTATAGTCGAGGCGTGTCGGAGGAAACTTTCCACATTTTTGGTATCATCTGTTTCAAGGAAGTCTCTGCTAAACATAAATCCACTGTAGGTGGAAAGTGACGACATTTTACGCTTATGCATTAAGCCTGGTTTGCCCATGCATCGCCTCAAATGTTCTCTTTATTTGTGGTACATGTAATGTAATATCCGCAGTAACATGTCCACACTTATAAAGTATAGATCGTAATTGAAATTTACCTTCTTGTTGTATAATCATATTAATTCACTTAACTAACCATTATCATGTACTAAAGTATGTTTGAAATACTCATGTTCATTATTGATGTTTTTGTTATACATTATATGTTGTAATATGTAACAGCTGTATTGCTTTTCTACTTTTTTTGACCAGCTACTAATGTTGCCCGTGGTCTCTGATAAATTAAGAGTATTAATCATGTAATGATTAAAACACGTATGAAATTGTATAACAAAAATGCTTGAAAAACTAATATTTTAGTAGAGATGAGCAATGAGGTTTTTTATAAGCAGTTCATACATTTAAGCCAATTGAAATGCGATGCATTCTGACTGAACCAGTAAAAAGATTTTAGTGCAAACATCTATGGTTATGCTTTTTTCTGAGATGGGAAAAGTATAAGTGTTGGTCAGAGACCTAATGAAGTTCTGTTTCCTCACCTTCAATGCTCGTTGTCTTTAATAATAAACGCTGATTCTTATTCTGAAAATTTCAATCATGTACTTTACTTTGTTTCTATGGTTTCGAAATAAATATGTATGTGAAACATGGCTCTGTTGTATGTAGAAACATGAGTTAACGTGTTTAGCATTAACTTCGGATATACATGTACAGCATTTAGTGAAAAAGCAACAATAATACTTGCCAATACGCAGGACAAATGGTTATGAAGAAATTGTTCAGTGACCTTGACCTTAGACGTGTCGAGTCTCTTTTGAGGTCGTGGTGGTGTAGTGGATATGGTATCCGCTTACAAATCGGGAGATCCGGGGTTCAATCCCCACTCTAGGAACTGTTCTCAAAATCTTCCCCAAAGACACAAAGTACTGGTTCTACCCAGGAAACGGACTCGATAGTGTCTCAATAAGCCATAGGCTTTCGATGAAATCAAGGTAAAATAAATAGGTTTAAACTAAGTCACATTTGATTATTAATGAGGATTAATTCAAGTATGGTAACCCGTACTACCTTTAATTACCCTCATTTAATAAATTTAATTTCTTTGGAGGCGTACCGTCATAAAATGAAAAATGCAGTCACTTCAGGAACATTGAAAGGGATTGGCTTTACTTTATGTTTTGCTGTAATATCCAGCATTTGTCATAACACCTATTATGAGTCACTCTAATATGTTACTTGTTGTGTTATTTGCAACACAGCAAATAGAGTCACTTTAATACGTTACTTTCTGTGTTATATGCAACACAGCAAATGTAAGAATATATGTATATTTTACAACGGCAATAACTGTTATTAAAAATGCGGTCTTTTACTGGATATTCCTGGAGGCCCTTGTCATAGAAATGTGAGTAGTTATTGCTGTAAACGTCATTGTACACACTGGAAAGTTTCACTACGGCTAATCAAAATTAATTATCTGTTTCTCAGGCAGCGCCGGAAAGTTTTCTAATGGCCCGCCACGAATTTGACTTAATGCCCCCAAAAAACAATTTATTTACTGTTTTTTACGATCGCGCCCGGGTTTTAAAGGAGCAGTCCAGAAATATTTTAATAAAAATAAAACTTCGCAGAAAGTGTTTCTATTGGTCATGTTACCGAACAAAATACACAAAAACTAACCATTGAAATATGTGAAATATTAACATTTCGGTAACTTGCTATCGTCTATTTTCTGTATGCGATAACTGGTGATGACTTTTGAGTAAACCAGCATGTACATTATAGTATATTCCGTCCGTACCAAGTGTTTGGAACAGTGCCGTTCGTAAATAAGAAACAGATTTCAGACGAATAAACACCATAAAAGTTCATAAGAACTATTACTAAAATTACGATGTATTGAATTATATCCATGGACAGCGGCTTAAAATTAAACGAATCCGCATTTTAACATAGCGGAAGAAGAGTTACCAACATAGCGGAAGAAGAGCTACCCGGTAGAGATTTCGGTATTTCCAATAACTTTCTTCCTCTCTGATTTAATTATATAAATCGGATATACACAAATTGTGAAATACTGTGTAAATTTTGAAAAAAAAAAAGTCATATTCGATTGGGAACGTTTATAAATGACGAGATATATTTGGTGACTTTAACTTTTGTTTCGTAGATGCTTTTTCTTATGTAATATTTAGCATTCCACATTTTCTGGAAGAAAACCTGTGTCAATATAAGTCCTATGGAAACAATCGAAAATGCCAGCTGCATTGACAAGTGTTGATTTTCCTTTCCAAAAAATTATTGGTGATTTATTGCAAAAATAATTCCCATTTTTGACAGTTATCAAAAATATGAATTACGAAAAGTTTTATCTATAAATAGGAGTACTTTAATGCTGATGGTATGTCAATTTGAAGGCACTTATGTTAATTATGAACATTCAAATTGATTTGCCTTTTTACGTCAGCTTGCATAAATGACCGTGTGTGATTAATAAATCTTTATTTAGAATTTTATAAAAAGGGATGCATATGTTGTTATTAAAACTTAAAATTGTCTTTAATCTGTACTTTATTTAATTGTTTTAATAACCCATTACATAGTGCCAATAGAAACGAGTAGGAGAAAAAAAAAATCATTAAAAAAAATAATCGCCCTACCTCCTGATTTTTTGGAAAAAGTGCCTGAGAAACAATTCATTATTTTTTTTTAACCTAAGCGTTCAAGGTCTGCACAATAGACACTCTAAGGGAGAAAACTTCCAAAGAAAATTCAGTGATTACTACAGACACTCCCAGGCAGATTACTCCCAACAATTGACGGATTACAATAGACATTCCAATTGAGATAACTCCCATACCATCGACACTGATTACAATAGAAACTTCAATGGAGATAACTCCCGAACAATAGACATTAATTACAATAGACACTGTAAGGGAGAAAACTTCCAAACACTATACTAATTACAAAAGACACTCCAAAGGAGATAACGCCCAACAATAGCCCGATTACAATAGACATTCCAATGGAAATCACTCGTACACAAGAGACACTCCATGGGAGATAACTCCGAGACAGTGATGTATGGTGCTGCGCTCAGTGATCTAGATAAGCTATTGTACTGGGGTTAAATGTACGCGTAATTTCAAAATTTGGGAGTAAATTTTACTCTAAATGTACGGATTTTGAACGCTTTAAAGACTTGACGCAATCTGTCCCTACCGTCTTGTTTGGAATAAACCAATGAACATTGGACATCCGAGCCCGTATTCACCAACCCATTATTTAACTTCAGACGTAAGAAAAAAAAGAATGTAATTGAAATTGTTCTGTTCTGAGTATGATGTAAATTTCAATCTTAATTTGTATTCACCTATGCAAATTATTTATTTAGACTGGTTTATTTATGACACAATCAACATTAGTACTATTTGCGAACGCACATGTAACTTTCTTGAGTCTTAGTCTATTTTTTATTCTTATGTCAATGAAGTGGTTGGTGAACATGGACACCGGTCTTGGGATCGTTGAATTGCTTGATGTGCCAGGCTTACGAAATGATAGTACGGCGGGTGTATGGACATACAGAAAAATTGAACGACATAAAGATCGGGCCAAAAATAAATAAGTGTGTTTCGGGCGACGGTCTCAAAAAGTTAGGTAGGGTCGGGGTTGAGTTTTTGTGTAGAGACACCACGCCCTGTACCCGATTAATCCTAACGCAGTGCAGCGACCCTAACGCAGTGACAAAATGACGGATGGAAAGTCGGTGCTACTTTGTTTTATGCATTTTCTTTTTATGTACAAGTATGGTTTGGTTGTAATATTCGTCGCCATTCAAATAAGTATTTTATTCCATATGCCTTATGTTACATCTAGCAATTATTATGTTGTAAGATGGAATACTGAGGAACAACGCCAAACATTCAATTAAAATATGTATAAACAATCGTTAAAAAATACTTTGATACTTTAAATTGCCACATTAATTCGATGTTTGGAAGCAAACATATTCTGCTTCAAAACCCTGTTTACACTGTGTTGTTATCCCATCGGATACGGACACAATATTCGTTCAAATGTGCAGACAGCGAGAAAATGGATACAAATCTAATTTCTAGTTGATAATAACCGAACGCAATGCAATCTATACTAGGAACGGATAAAAATCAAACCAACGTTAGCTATAAAAACTGACGAATAAACACCTAACCGACTAAAATTCTATATAAATGAATGGATATTTACATCTATGCTGAACGACTAGTCAGTCCTGATATACATGTGGTGCCAAACGATTTGGAAGGTCAGAAAAAAATCAATTAATATTAAAGACGATGTAGTATATATAGTTATATATATTTATAGTGACCCTCTTTTGAATGTGTTTGAACGTCCAAAGTTTAAGCGTGTATATTGTGATACATCTTCTGACAGTTTAGAGAAAATGATTGAACAAGCACATTAATAACACTAGAAGAAATTATTTCAAAAATTGTTTTCGATTAATATAGTGTTACTTTTCACATTCAGGCAAATATTGCCTGCATAAATAAGTAGCTCAGTATTTAAATATATAACAAGTTATACTCTATGTTTAGACTAATCCTTATACTCAGAACTGGAGCAGTAACATTTCACGGATTTTTGTGAAATTCGTTTTCGTCATTTATAATTTCGCCAACTTTGATGTGTTTTTTTTTATTGACAGCAATTGACTTGTCAGCGCATATACCTCTTCATTTACTTAATCAACCGTAACTATCGTATCAGATTTTGTTAAAAGTGACCAACCAGGCAGGTGTATATCATATATATGAGTTGGATTTTCACAATCATCGCAGAGTTCGGAGTGGCATTTTCGTCGGTCCGACCAGATTCCATGACCGTAAAAAAAGCGTTTGTTAGATTTAAATACAGCCGGAAAGAATTAGTATCCCTATTGTTACTTTTTTTCAGTTTATTTTGTCTATTCTGTTCCATAAACAGTTTTGCCAAGTGGGTGGACTTTTTATTATGAATTATGAAACAGCAGAGTTATTGGTCATTGTATTTGTAAACATGCTTATTTTTGTCCATCCCGATCAAATAACAAACAAGGTAAAGGAAACAATTCAACAATTAATTACATAGACACATAATGTGTACCACCATCATCATATGGTTCTATATGTGACGCACATTTACTTCAGTGCAGATTGCAGAATGTCAGAGTTATTGGCCATTATGTTTTAAAAATGGTTGTTTGAAAGAAGTTCGAAGATAAAACTTTACATCATAAATGAAAATAATGTAATTATAAAACACCCTATCGTTATACAATATGCTTTACATTCATGAGTATGTTTAATTTGCACTACTATACATGTACTGCTGGGATTTCTGTAACGCAACTATGACGGGTTGATCTATTCGAATCGATGGAGATCCATCTTCCGCATAAGACCTATAAACAACTTCTCAGAAATCTCATTGTGGACATTGATAAAACTATTATGTTCGGTTTCAGATCCCATTTAATTTCACCAATGCCAAACTCTGGTTACCATGGTAACCGATAGAAAAAATATTTTCTAAAGAACAGATTTGTTTCTATTGTCTTTGACATGTTATAACATGTATTCTCTACGCATGTTTTGACAAATACTCACTGCTTTTGGTGCGTTGCGTGTCAATAAATCAGGTTTTCAATGCATAGAGCATTGTTTTGATATCTCGCTTTACCGCAGTATAACATATAACGATTTGTTGTTTTCGGAAGTTATTGTTTTATCTTATCGTAAATCAAAACAGGCGTCTAATCATAGTATTATCTTCCTTAATAAAATTTCACCAGCGTTGGTTTTTTTGTAGGCTGATGGCGCAAGCCAATAGGATTTAGTAGTTGTATTCAGAAATCGGTCTTGAGGGAACTACTTCTTTACTGTGCAGGCTACGAGTCAGTTAATCGATAAATTACTGCGCCTCGCTGGGTGAACAGTGAGATTTTCTGTTTCTGATGCTACTTTCTAGGAATAGATGACAAGAAATAGATCCGACTAACACTAATAAACAATAGTAATTATCCAGTTAGTCCAGATCTACACGTGAATTCGTGTTATGTCTATTCACATAAGTATGATAGCTTTCTGTTTGTGCTGTTTACTGGTTAACTGCGTACGTATTACATAATATTACGTAAGTTTGACAACAGTGTATCGACTCAGTACATCAAGCGGAGCAATCGTAACCACTCGATTGACGATTGCTATTGTTTTCGAACTGTACATATGAATGTTGGAAAAGCATGGTACTTCTAAAGAGAGTTTTGAATGGATTTTGATATTTTAACTTTATTGAAATCGGTACTTACCGAGCATAGCGCTTGTGATAAAAAAAGCACTGAACATTTATTCGAACTTAGAGGTTCATCGACTATTTTTACCCGTTGTAGATTCAAATGTATGCATATAACTCTGTCTGCTTTTCAAATAGATTGCACACAAATATTTGCCTCCCAGGAATGACAAAACATATCGATGAGAATGTCGTAGACAAATAGCATTGAATTGGACGCACGCTAAATAAGTTTTTATTTGCAAAAGACAGTGACCTAGATTTCCATCTTCAATAAGGTCAAATGCCAGCTTATACCAATTTATTTAAGTAGAGTGTTGAGTTATGAACTTCTAAATTGTTTTGTATAATGATATAACAGACAGGAGACTTACTTCAATAATCGTTCTTTTAAGGTTTATGATAAAAATACTCTCATAATTCATTTGCTTCTAGTTTCTTTTCTCGCCAACAGTCTTTCTACCCTGTCAGCGTTTTTATTCAGTTTGCTTGTTGGAACGGATTTTTATGGCACCGTCACTGTCTGTATCCAGGATTTGTTTACATGATTTTGTATGCCCCATCATCAATGATGGGGGCGTATAGTGTTTACCCTGTCCGTGAGTACGTACGTATGTACGTATGTACTTATATTCGGATTTTTGACATTAACTTTGCCCAGCATTAGAGGATTTTTAAATAACTTGGCAGAAGTGTTAAGCATGATAAGACGGTGTGTCGCGCGCATGAACCAGGACACTTGGTCCAAGGTCAAGGTCACACTTAAAGGTCAAAGTTCTAATATAAGAATTCAAGCCATAGACCCCGTGCGGAGCATTATTGTGTCCACTGGGCAGGATTTTCAAATTACTTGGCAGAAGTGATTAGCATTATGAGGCATTGTGTGGTGTGCAAGGACCAGGTCACTTAATCCAAGGTCAATGTCACACGTAAAGGTCAAAGGTAAAATATATTGATGAGTGTGCAAAGCATAATTTAAAAATGACTCGAGCATATTTTTAATTCTTCACACAATGATTTAAGACAGCCAGTGTAAGTGTAGCATACCAGAACCATAACTCATAATTGCCCAAAGGTTTTAGCTTCTCCCTTTTATTTCTTGTCAGGAATAAAACAAGTGATTGCAAATTTGTGATACTTCAACTTACTTCACGGAATAAGAGAATTCAATATCAGAGAGTACAATATAAAAGGATAAATTTCCTTTTGTAAAATAATGTGTATGCATATAGATGAAGCGGCGCCATGTAGAGTAGGCTGCATAGTTGGGGGCATCCGTGTCTGTGGACATATTTCTAGTTTATTATTATAATAATGATAGGGTAAATTGCCACAAAATGCCGTATAATGCATTAATTTCCCAACCAATGAGGATAATTGCTGCATTTGGGGAAGTACTAGTATATTGCGAAAGTTAACAGCTAAGAAATATGGTTATTTTGCACAAAATTATCAATAAGTTTTGCAAGAGTTTGAAATCATACGTTTTGATAATATTGCATATATCAGTGACATTTACACTTTGGATTGTATCCCTAATACATTTGAAATCAGTGATGTATGGCTGTTACATTCTAGCTGCAAACATATTATTAATGGATGTACATGTATATGGTAATATGTTATGCTTTTGCAGATCATAGACTTTGTTCTGCAACACAGCATTAATGAACACAGAAATTGTCCGATATTAACTCGCCCCCACTTGTCGTATTAGTTATGAGGAACCATCATTCAAAACGGAACTCCTGATGAGATCGAGCTATGTGGGTGCGTATTTAATAAATAAACTGTCAAAAAACGAAACAAAACAGAAATTATGATGACAACACGCAACACTAGCAGGCTGACAGGTTTGTTTTATGATTCAAAGGATTGCACAATCCATTCCTATTATAGAGCAACGATTGATGCCATGTAAAAATTGCAGGGCTAGATACTGTTTTGGTTTTCATATTTTGTTTTTCACGAGCTTGTGAAATCTGGCAATTTTTAATGGCATTTTTATTAAAATAATTACTATTTTATTAATTATTACAAACATTGATTGCCGTTAAATAACAACAGAACGTCCGCTATGCGTGACACACATTATATATATTGTAGCTGTTATAAATGATTTTACGTAAGTATGACTATATTTATATGGACTATATGTTTAGCAAATGTAGAGGGCACACGTATGTTTGGAGCAAGAAAAAAATGTACTTTTACTTCAAGAGTGATTATTTGTTCAGCTTACGTCAAGATATGCCTTCATGATTCTGTCATTCTCAACCAATGCACCGAGCATCTGAAACAAAAGATAAACCTTGATAAAACAAGAACACACACATGTTGATTATACGCTAAGCGATTATTTGTCATAGTTACAGAACTGCAGAGCTCTTAAGAGGATGGGCTTTGTTGATCGACTGACAAGATGCCATGTTGATACAATACGTAATGCAAAACCGCTTCAATCGCCTAAACAGAATCCTTGAAATGATTGTTCCCAGATATTTGAACGTTTGATAAATGTCATAAGATGTCTTACCCGCAAAATGAGTGCATATGGTGTATTCAAATAAATAATTACGTCCATCCAAAAAAAGAAACAAAAGACGCCTCTGCCAAGGTTTGAACCTTCGCATCTATCTTCTGCCACGCTAACTAAAGGAGCATATCGACAGTAATTCGCATAAATACAGACGCATTATAACTTGATAGTTTCCTATTTATCTAACATACAGTTTTTAAGTAGCAAAATATAAATGGAATCCTTAAAAAATATAAAAGGCTTGTTGTTTTTTTGGTAAATAATAGAGACGCAAGATGTTGCCATCTCGTTTGCATTGAATATTCATCTCCTTTACATTGAATATTCATCTCCTTTGCATTGAATATTCATCTCCTTTACATTGAATATTCATCTCCTTTACATTGAATATTCATCTCCTTTACAATGAATATCTACGTTCTCAAGAATCTGGTGTTTTTTAAGTAAGGTACATGTTGTCAATATCTGGAAGACAAACTTTAATATTTTGTGTGAAATTGTGTAGTGCATTTGTGGCCTATACTTCTTGAACTGCGCACGTGTTATTTTGATAATAAAAGGTATGTCATGATCATCTTGTTTGAATCATAGTTAAATAAATAAGTATTTAATGGTTATTGTGAGTTAAAAAACCCCCATCTTAGATGAAACCCTGCGTCATAAATGAACAATACATTTCAAAATGGGCCACCCAAAATATTATTAAATAAAAAAGCGCAAATTGTGTTCAAATGTGCAATTAAAAGGTACAAATGGCATGAATGATTTGGTTTTTATGATATTTCAAATCCGTTACGTAGAACAGATATGGACATAATTTACATGTTGTAGTTGAAATTCAATAGATGCGATTAATAATCATCCCCAAACATGAGTCTTATTCTAAAACATACTAGTATTAATTATTATTCAGCGTGATTCCGAACTGTTTTCTGTAACACAGATTTAATGAACATAGAAAATTGTCCGATATTAACTCGACCCCACTTCCCGTATTTATTGTAATAGATTATCAATCACAATGGAACTCTTAATGACATCGAGCGTTGTAATCGCATATTATAAATAAATAAACCGCCCACAACTAAACGAAAACAAAATTATGATGACAATGTGTCAACTACCACGATCATGGTTTATAATGTATATCATAACTTTATATCTTTTATAGAATATCTATGTCCAGCATGCGTGGATTTTCAAATAACATAGCAGAAGTGACGAGCATTTTGAGACGGAGTGTCACATGCAAGAACCAGGTCCCTAGGTCCAAGGTTAAGATCACAATTTAAGGTCAAAGGTCAAATATAAGAAATAAATCCTAACCACTTAGTATGGAGCATATCTTTGTTCAGCATGGATGTATTTTCAAATAACTTAAAAGAAGTGATAAGCATGGTTAGACGGAATATCGAGCGCATGAACTATGTCTCTAGACCTAAGGTCAAGGTCATAATTCAAGGTCACAGGTCAAATATAAGAAATCAATCCTTACCACTTTGTCCGGAGCATACCTTTGTCCACCATGGATTTTCAAATAACTTGGCTTAAGTGATAAGCATAGCGAGAAGGAATGTCGCGCACAATCCAGGTCCTTATGTCTAAGGTCAAGGTCACAATTCGAGGTCAAATGTCAGATATGAAAAGTCAAACCTTAGTACTGTTTCCGATACATATCATTGTCCAGCATGGATGGAATTTCTCTCTTTAGTCGATGAATCTTTACCCCTAATGCTCCTTTGAAGGGCGTATCTTTGTGACAATGGCATTCTTTTTGTACTTGGAAAAGTCAGGTTAAGGTTTGCGTGCAAGAGAAAATATATTCTGGTTAAGGTTTGCATGCAACAAGTACTAATCTCTATAACTACTACAGATATTCAATTGAAACTTCACACATGTTTTCAGGTTGATAACGTATGGTCACTGACCTAGGTCAAATAACTCTCACCTGCAGTTTTGCAGAATCATGGCCCTTTTTGTACTTAGAAATTTCAGGTTAAGGTTTGGGTGCAACAAATGCACATCTTTGTAACTACTACACCTAAATTATATAATCCGTCAATACACTTTGCAGGTATCGTTTCTAGTGTAACATGGTTAATTTGTGTAACAAAGTTTTAATTGTTTGTTAGCTGTTCGGTTATACAACTACGACGATGTTTTTACTGTCTTCTTAAATTTTTCCAAATGTCTGTCTTCATAACATTGTCAAATATATTGCTTAGAGCATTTGTTTTATTATGCTCCCCTTCGAAGAAGTGGGGGTTTCTTGCTTTGCACCTGTCCGTCCGTTGGTCGGTCGGTGGGTCGGTCGGTAGGTCGGTCGGTCGGTCGGTCGGTCGGTCGGTCGGTCGGTCTGTCCGTAGACCATTTCGTTTCCGCACGATACCTTACATCGTGACCTCGCTTGGGATTGCATATGGGGTGGGTGGGTCAAGGTCAAGGTCACCGTTACTAAAAATAGAAAAACGGTTGACCATTTCGTTTCTGCACGATATCTTTAGAACGCTTTGACCTACGATCATGAAAGTTAGTACGCTGGTTACTTGGGAGGAAAGGAAGAACCCTGTGCATCTTGAGGTCAACAGGTCAAAGGTCAAGGTCACCGTTGCTAAAAAAAGAAAAACGGTTTCCCCTCAATAACTTGAGAGCGCATTGAGATATTTTAATGAAACTTTATACATATATACCTTACATCGAGACCTCGCTTGATTTTGCATATGGGGTGGGTGTGGTCAAGGTCAAGGTCACCGTTACTAAAAATAGAAAAACGGTTTCTGCTCAATAACTTGAGAACGCATCGAGATATTTTAATGAAACTTTATACATAGATATCTTATATTGAGACCTCGCTTGGGATTGCATATGGGGTTGGTGAGATCAAGGTCAAGGTCACTATTACTAAAAAGAGTAAAACGGTATCCGCTCAATAACTTGAGAACGCATCGAGATATTGTAATGAACTTTCGTACATAGATACCTTACATGGAGACCTCACTTGGGATTGCATATGGGGTGGGTGGGGTCAAGCTCAAGGTCACCGTTACTAAAAATAGAAAAACGGTTTCCGCTCAATAACTTGAGAACGCATCGAGATATTTTAATGAAACTACATACATAGATATCTTATATTGAGATCTCGCTTGGGATTGCATATGGGGTTGGTGGGGTCAAGGTCAAGGTCACTATTACTAAAAAGAGAAAAACGGTATCCGCTCAATAACTTGAGATTGCATCGAGATATTGTAATGAAAGTTCGTACATAGATACCTTATATTCAGACCTCGCTTGGGATTGCATATGGGGTGCGTGGGGTCAAGTTCAAGGTCACCGTTACTAAAAATAGTAAAAACGGTTTCAGCACAATCACCTGAGAACGCATCGAGATATTTTAATGAAACCTCATACATATATACCTTATATCGAGACCTCGCTTGGGATTGCAAATGGTGTGGGTCGGATCAAGGTCACCGTTGCTAAAGTTAGAAAAACGGTTTCCGCTCAAGAACGTGAGAACGCATCGAGATATTTTAATGGAACTTCATACATAGACACCTTATATTGAGACCTCTCTTGGGATTTCATATGGGGTGGGTGGGGTCAAGGTCAAGGTCACCATTACTAAAAATAGGAAAACGGTTTCCGCTCAATAACTTGAGAATTCATCGAGATATTTTAATGAAACTTCATACATAGATACCATATATCGAGACCTTGCTTGGGCTTGCATATTCAAAAAAATTCTTAACAATTGCACATATTCACAACTTGGCTGCAAGTCGGGGGGCATACATGTTTTACAAACATCTCTTGCTTTTTATTCAAGATTGTCTCTCAATCTTAAAATTAATAAAAGTCAAAATGTTCGGCAACTTGAATTGGTTTAGGGCTCGAAAATGGTGAACTGTTTCATACCGGAAACTTCTTTTATGTAGAGTGATGATTATTAAGGGTGGTAAAATTCTCACTTGTTTGCTATTTCGTTGTTTTGAATATTGATATAATGAATGATTTCAGGTACCGTAAACTTTGCTACTGGATATTCATAACTTTTGACCTACCAAGAACAGTTGTTGTGTAGTCCTCAGATTTAAAATGAGCGTGGCACACAATTTCATGTTTACTCGGCTCCAACAACTTGTACTTCTTTCGAGGAGAAATATTAAAAGTCACTACAAAATCATAGATTTAGGACATTATTTTCAAAATGTTTAAAAGAAAACAAATCGTCCTTTAATATAAATTTTAAAAACTCTTTTGTATGAAATATTGCAGTCATGCAGGATCACAGTAGATCTACCTCTCGAAATTCTATGATCGAAAAAAAATGGAAAAAAAGTTGTAAATATATAGGAACTTGTTAATTTTTATAATTGCTTTACTTGATGAAATGTAAAGGAATTTGTGTATTTCTTTAAATGGTGTTAAGCCATGAAAGCAGAAAGCAATTGGTTGATAGTGCAGTATAGTAATAATTATGTTTATACACTCCCATACGTCTATTGTCAGTTTTGATTTTTAAGTAATCACAACGCACTTATCGGTGTACTTTAATATATATTCAATTTAAGTAATTATTGGAATAATCACAGTGCATAACACGTTATGACACATGCAAACGAACCGGATCAATGGATATAATGCTGGTCAAATTTAAATATCTTTCTGGATTTTCTCGAAAAAGCAAGCAATGATTAAATTTGAAGATGAAACATTTGACTTTGGACGTATAACGAACATAATATTGAATGCAGTGTTTTTTTTCGTCTACAATAATGGCAATGAACTAATCGAGACCGATACCATTCACATTTTCACAGTGGTTGCATTTTTCTCATTATACGTGTCATTCTTTGCTCGCTTTGCGATTCGAGTGGTTACGTAATTCTCATTCAACGAGTCGTTCTCTGTCTTGTTTTGCGAGTCAAGTGGTTGCATTTGTTTCATAATACGAGTTATTCTGTGGCTCCTTCTGTATCCAAGAACTCCCATTCCGCTCGGTTACTAAGGACGCCATCTAGCATCGGTTGGAATGAAGGATCGAACTTCACGAGACTCAGGAAAAAATGCTATGTTAGCATTGAATTATATTTGGTATTTGTATGAGCATTTGTTTTGTTTTTTTCAAATCACCTTCAATCATATTCGTATTGCAGCAATATATACATATTTTTTACTGAAACATAAACCGGTTCTGTATCTCCTGGTTTATGTATACTGAAATCATGTGTATATTGCATTTGTTTCGAAAACAAATCTCTTTATATAATTGCCGATGAAGGCTGCCTTTTATGACTCTAAGTGACAGAAGAAACTTTACGTCCAGACACACGACAGTAATCGACAGCTTGTTCTATAAATATTTTATGTACGAATACAAAACGAAAACAAAAAGCTTGCACATCCATCAAAGGCATATGTCACAGAATAGCACACAGGAGAGCATGAAGATCTAGAATGAACTCTGGAAATAACAAAGACAAGACACATGACGCAAACGGATGCCAAGCTTTTGCTATCCAAATAGCATTCTGTAGAAAGGAATATTTTATTGATTGGTTTCTCTGTGTTGAAACATGGCTGTTTTAGATTTAAAATCCACTCGAGGGACTCTTCTTGTTCTTGCAATCTTTCTTTGCAAAGCAACACTACAAAAGCTTAGTTTACCATGAACAATGGTCTACAAATGCCATCAATCCACGCAAGTTGCAGGGACGGCTACTGGTTTTGCTTTTCTCTGTCCATGTGCGCATGAAATAAAAGCAGTACAAAATTAATGATACTTTAATTCTTTTTGATCCTCATTGTGTTTCCAAGTTTCCACGTTTATATCAAAATCAGTCATTTCATGATAACAAAACACCATGAATAAATGAACAAAACATATCGTAAACATTTGGTAACGAGACAATCAGTTACAATATACAATACATTGCAGTACACAGTTTAATTAAACAGGATGTGCATTTGTAAACAACATCACATGAAAGCGGTATACATATATATGATTATGTTTATTGACTACTTTTTACGTAGTATAAAGGGAAACTGGAAAAATCTGCTAGTCTTACTATAGAAATCGTTGACGCGACTTCTTTTAGCTCACCTGAGCACGAAGTGCTCAAGGGTGAGCAAATGTGGTAAGGCACTGTCCGTCGTACGTCGTTCCGTGTCAACATTTTGCTTCAAACAACTTCTTCTCTGAAACCGCCTTGTGGAGTTTAACCAAACTTGACTGGAATGTTCCTGGTTTAGTCCTTTACCAAATTCTTTCATATCAAAGGAATACCTGTAAAACTGTGGTTGTCATGGCAACCAAAAGCTTAAAAAACTGGAAAGCTTAAAAAATCTTCTTGTCAGAACCACTGGCTGGATTTGAAAATAGTTTTCACCGAAATGTTTCTTGGGTGACCCTCTACCAAATTCTTAAAAATCATTATGATTCATTGAAAAACATGGTCACCAGTGGGCGGGGCAGTTTTCCTTATATGGCTATATTGAACACTTTGAAAATCTTCTTGTCTGAAACCACTGGCTGGATTTGAAAATTATTTCACAGAAATGGTCCTTGGGTGAACCTCTACCAAATTCCTTCACATAATTTTCATTCGATAAAAAAATGGCCGCCATAGGGCGGGGCAGTTTGTCTTATTTGGCTATGTTGGAAACTTTGAAAATCTTGTCTGGAACCACTGGCTGGATTTGAAAATAGTTTTCACAGAAGTAGTCTTTAGGTGGCCCTCTAACACATTCATTCAAATCATTGTTATTAGTTTAAAAAAACATGGCCGGCTGGGGGCGGGGCAGTTGTCCTTATATTGCTATATTACAAACTTTAAAAATATTCTTGTCTGAAACCACTGGCTTAATTTAAAAATAGTTTCACATAAATATTTCTTTGGTGACCCTCTTCCAAATTCCTTCTATTCATATTGGTTCATTAAAACCATGGCCACTAAGGGGTGTGGAAGTTTAACCGTATATGGCCATAAAGGCAACTCTGACAATCTTCCTGTCAGAAACCACTTTCTGGATTTTAAAATAATTGTATAGAAATGTTTATTGCATGACCCTCTACCATATACCTTCGAATAATTTTGATATGTTGAAAAACAAGGTTGCCAGGGTGCGGGTCAGTTTGATCATAATATGGCTATGGGTGTTACTGGTCCATTATTATTATATGTGTCAACATTTAACTTCAAACATATTTTTAATTTCAAACTTCAAAAATCTATGTACCCGCTATTACATTTTTAAAAGCCATTACTATGCCTTAACCTCAGGTAGGCGACCTAGGGCTATCATGGCCCTCTTGTTTATAGATTGTGTTAAAACATTAACTGTAAATTTAATCTCGTTGTATCGTCTGTGATATGTTGTCAATGGATGGGCAATTTACAACCTAAAATGCCTTAAATCAGTTGCTTTGCTGGCTTCATTTTCTTGAGCGTGAAACGGAATTCACACCAAACTGCCAAAAGCAATTAGGAACAAACTATTTAAATATATACACACGCGAAGTTGTGCACAATCCAGAAAACAGCCAGACATTTAAACAGATAATTTGAAATTGTATGCTTAGGATTGCAATAATGTTTTCAAATCCTCACTGGCTTCGTGTTTTGACTCACTTGTGGGGTAATTTTCAAATCAGATCTTTCTTTATCACCCTGCCCGAAAACCTCTGCCATTAAATCTGCCATATTGTCAAAAATAATGTTTTATATTAAAAAGCGTTAACAGGAACACGCACCAGATTGGCAAAAACAATTTTAAACAAACTATATATATATTTAAACGATAAGTTTTGCACAATCAAGACATCGAGACAACATCCAGTTAATACTTTCTTTCGAATAATTAAAACTATTATGCTTAGAATTGAAATAGTTGCTTCAAAATCTGCAATGACTTCGTGTATTATTACTTACTTGCGGGTTAATTTTCAACTCAGGTCTTTCGTTTTTGCTCTGCTACCTGAAAATACTGGCAAATGACATACATTATATGTCCAGTTACATGTAACACACTCGTTCAAGTTATCTACCACACGTTCAAGTTATCTAATACACGTTCACGTTATCTACCACTCTTATAGTACACTTATTAATAACACGTTTTGTTATGCGATACTGAACGAAAACCCTTAGGCGCTAGTGTACGAATACTAGTATACAATGTGTAACTTACATTTTTAAATGCGTAATTAAAGAGTAAAAATACAAATAATATTGTTCACATGGTTTATAGTATGTATGAAAAAGTTAGTATAACTCTACCTAACCTAATCAACAATTGCGTTCATTACGAATTTATAAATAGCTTTGTTTTGAATAATTCTATCGCTAACTTGCTTTATGTATTTCTATAGTAGTGTAATACAGACATTAAATGTATAAATTCTATTAAGACGTTAACTACACATATGGTATATATCAACTCTATATTTGGAAGGATATTTATGTACGATATATATCTAATAGATCATACTTTTCAGGAGACGTCCCCAATGTCACAGGTTGTCATGAGGATGCTTCTGAAGATCTTTTTGAGTTCCTAGTCGTCCCAGTCTGTCCGGCCCTCGTCAACCATGGCAAACCACGTCTCGCGAACTCTGCATATAGACACGTGATATTTTGCCATTAGTAATGAAAAACAGAATTAATGTCTTGCAAAACCTGCATATAGACATGAGTATACAAATACAGTAGCCATGCCCCGCAAAACCAGTATATGAATATATACATGTGTAACAAGACATAAGCCATATGCATCTACAAATATGCGTGCTTGAAAATACATGCATATGACTTTATACATGTGTAAAATAAATTAACCATGTCTTGCAAACTCTGAATATTTATACACATATTGTGTTGCAGTATATTATTCATATCTTGCAACGCTGCATATGAATACAGTCATGTGTTGCAATACATGATACATGTCTTGCAAACGCTGCATATGAACACAGTCATGTGTTGCAATACATGAGACATGTCTTGCAAACGCTGCATATGAACACAGTCATGTGTTACAATACATGAGACATGTCTTGCAATCGCTGCATATGAATAAAGGCATGTGTTACAATACATGAGACATGTCTTGCAATCGCTGCATATGAATAGAGTCATGTGTTACAATACATTAGACATGTCTTGCAAACGCTGCGTATCAATAAAGTCATGTGTTGCAATACATTAGACATGTCTTGCAAACGCTGCGTATCAATAAAGTCATGTGTTACAATACATTAGACATGTCTTGCAATCGCTGCAAATGCATACAATGTATATACAATACACTGGCGGCATATTTTAATTTAAAATGTCACGGTATTAAGTATTTGTCATTGTTAATTATAGGCATTGTCTAGCCTACAAATTCATCTTGACAACACTAAATATCTATAGATGGTGCTATAGAAATGTTATGATAATAGACACGATAGGTTCAAGTAATCATTTATCATAGTTTAATTTAATAATTTACGTGTAAATATCTGCCTATAGAAAAAAATATCAGCGACATCATTTTACGTCCCCATACCTCAATAATTCTCAATTCTCAATGCACATATTTAATAATATAACTGTTACGTTTCGATTATAATCTGCAAAATGATCAAGAAAAAACGTCGCGTGTTCTTTCCTACTACACATAATGTCGTTCCAGCCTCGATAACTAAATTTGGTTGTGGACAGAATCGGGCTATATCGGCCACCGAAGCACTTGCAGGACTAACTGGTAACATCGTAATGAAATTGTGATTCTCCGCCTAAACTTGATGTTCAACGTTAATCCTTCTGAAGCAGAAGCTTACACAGAAAACGGAATACACAAATAAAGGCAGTATTTTACCGTGCTTTCATTTTTGTGTTTGATCTAAATGGCCTCCATGAAATAAACTTTACCATTTACAATCAGATACAAATGTATTGCCTTCAGTAATAATTATTATCCAAAAAATATTCTGAATGAAGTAATCTTTTATTTAATGTTTATCTGAAAATTTAAGTTTAGATAGACACGTAGAAAATGTTTTATGAAATTAAATGATTTAGTTGTGTACACAAGTGTATAATGAACCTTGCTAGGTCCCCCATTTCACATAAATGTGGAGCAGTCTTTATTTATCATCCTTTAATCGGCATATCTGTGTATGCACCCACTTTCAATATTTCAAATCCACAGTTGTTGCTTATGACCATCCCCAATCCGCCTATATCACACAACCTCACTTTGACCTTGACCTTATTTGGACTTATAATAATTCAAAAGTACCATTTCTTGGTTAAATAGATTTTACCGTTTCGACTAGCACCAACACCGCTCACTACAACACTTGGATATTAACACAGGTGTTTCTTATGACCGTTCCCAATCCACCCATATAACCCAACCTCACTTTGACCTCGACCTTGACCTAAGTTTGACTAAGAAAGGGACTATCCAGCACCAACTGGGGGGATATGTGTTTATCAAAAACAGAATATTGTTCTCTAATTAAATTTGCAGGGATAATTTAGGTTAAATTATTTATTATTTATAGTAATTCCGGCCAGAATTGCTTACAGCCAAGTTGCAGGACTTGTGGCTAGCGAATTTTCTCAATTGCTATTCTACTAAGTTACGCGAGAAGTTTCAATTATTCTAGAGGTGAACTGGACATATAGAGGCCTTTCATGGATGCCATTGTATTACAAACTAGTAAAATTATATTGCTTTATATAAAAACGTAATGTTCTCAATTTCAAAATATCAAATCTAAAGTACGTCAGGAAATAAAAAAGCTAAAAAAATTATGACACACGTGTATAAAATGGTTCCTTTGATAACAAATAATTAATTTGTTGATAAATGTAAAACACTTAACCGCTCTACATCGTCTTATTCACATTAATGTGTAACAATTTTAAAACACATTTCTTTAATTTGTGCGAGAATTTCGACATGTTAGTGCATGCACAACACCATAAATTACTTCTAATATGCTTGTTTTTACAAAACTAGACACGTTCTCCTCCTCGCTAACTCAATTTGCAGGAATGATTATGGATATAATGATGGTTATTACTGCTATAATGTTTGCAGGACTAGTGGCTAACGTATTTACTCAGTCAGCTCTATAGATATGTGACGTGTGTCTCAATTATTATCGAGGTAAGTACAGCCTAATCATGGCGATCCATCGGAAATAAAAAACAAACATGGCACAATACTTCATAACGCGTGTATTTTCAAAGTGCCGTTTGATCTTTTGCCATTTGTAATGGAAAGTAAGCTACTTATTTATACACAAATTGGCTTGCGTCAATACTTTGAAAGAAAACATTGGTACGAGCACTTGTATATGCACATGGATAAATCACACATGCTCGTTAATGTACATTACGTGTTTGATAATTGTTTAATACTTTCTTTATTTTGCGTCATGAATGTGAATGTACACTATAAGGTTCCTATTCTACGCCATGTATGAGAATGTACTTAACCAGATGTTCCCATTCTACATGGAAAATGTACCTATTACTGCATGTGCAGGAAGAGATCCGTGACCAGAATGGAGTGCTTCATCAAGTTCATAACGTTGTTGTTCACCTCGGACGAGATGTTGTTACCCTCAAAATACACAAAAAAGTGGCCGTATAAGTGAACTGTAAAGCATGTGATTTATCTATTATTTTTTAGGTCCATGTACACCATATCAAAAAGACTATTAAAAGTTCTGTTTCATCAAAAAATGTACCAATTAACACAAATATTCGATTTTGGTATATGCGGTCAATTCCTTAGAACGCTAACAAATATATTGAACAAAACAGATAGATGTTTCCATGTTTTAATAGCGTTAGCATATGAAGTTGGTGATCAGCTGTTTTGTATCATAGGAAATCCCTCAATTCTATTATACTTTATTTTAATAAAATATAATTGAGCCCACGCACCAGTTCAACCTACAGAGCTATTCAGCCTCATGTGAATTCATGTAACATGGCAGGCGACCGATTGTTCTTTAGTATTCTAAAGCTTGTTTTCTCGCTGTAGAGTGGCAGTAAATAACGATGCATGCGCAATTCAATTTACACAAGTATGGCATAAGGATAGAAAAGGCATTATTTGAAATTGCAAACGCCGAGTTGATGAATGTAGTGACGTCGTCTATCAAATACGAGATGTTTTATGTTCCACACCCTACACAACTACTCAACGAAGAGAATAAAACGCTGAGAAGCTATGAATAGCAATTCCGATCCTTTGCCCTGTAGATACATTGATTGTGATGTATGTATGAACACAATGACATTGCTTCAACATGAAAAGAGAACATATTGAGGCAAATGTTTTGACCCAGTTTATATTGAACAAAAATAGTGTACATGTGCGAATTAATGTGAGCACTCAAACAGTTATAGTGTATAAAGTAGAATAAGAACACACGTCTTTATGTGTTTATTATACACAATGAATTTATTTTTATTGAAAAATGTTTTATTGTACTTTATGTTTGTTACCGCGTATATACTGCATGTGGATGCGTGTGTGCGTGCCAAACTTCATTGTGGAAACTTAATTAGTTAATTAAGAAATACGACAACGCGTCTGGAAAAGATCAAATACGACCTTTATCGTATACGATATCTTCGGGAAGTGCTGACTAACGATTACGTAGATACGTGCTGTATATTTCCTAACTAGGGCAGCGGGAATGAAAGAAAATATGTCTATGTGACGCCATGCTATACTAATATGTCAAATATGCGTTAAAGGTATAAAATAGAAACTTTATCGGCGTCATCAATAGACAGATATTTCTCACTCGTCCTCTGTCCACATTAATTTACAGTACCATTCATAGAAACGTTCACATTAAAAACGAGAAACCTTTACAATGCATTACGAACCTCACCGTTCATTACCATGATAGCATGATTGAAGTGATGATGCTCCAGTGTTGCACGAGTGCCATAGAGCTGGACCACGGCTAAACTGGTCCTGGAAATGCCTCGAGAAATTACCTTGCTGTCTCTGGAAAAAGAGTTGTGCATGAAGTAATTAGTTTACTCGAGAACATTAATAATAATTATCAAAACGTCATCACGTGTGCATTGAGAAGAAATAAATCGTTATAATTTCCATGTAGATATATATCTACATTAAAAATATTTACTCGAAGCTCCGATTTAAAGGTTTCAACATTGGAATTGTAATAGTGTTCATGACTATTCATAAAAGTTAATGTCTCAAAATTATCATAGCACCCATTAAATTCGAAATGTTTCTATGCTGCCATTAAATTCGAAATGTTTCTGTGCGGCCATTAAATTCGAAATGTTACTCAACAAGGCAGAAGTAAGCGATCCATGAGTTCCAATAAAAATATAGGTATCGGTGATTTCTTGGTGGCTCTGTGTATATGATATAACTTGTTATAATTACAACTGTCTTGTTGTTGTTGAAGTTTTTAAATAACACAATTCAATATTTTATCTTCTTTACCGACAATAAGCGACGTGTTTAGGTTACGATAGTTTATTTGCCATTAGTTTTCAAGTAAAGAAATGAATCAAACAAATCAATTTCTTTTTTTCGGCTTTTTGTGTCTAGCGAACACATGGTTGCTGCAGGGGTGGTATCCTCATCACTAGTATCAGCTACAAGAATACCTAGTCTTGCATTATCGATGTGTTATACTATACGTCAGATGCCTATCGAGGTGATATAATGGTCGTAACTAACACTTTCCTTACGTAATTAAGGTGATATATTGATTTTAAGTATCTTTTAAGGACTAATTAGCGTTATATTAACGTAATAAAGAATGATAAACTGATAAGGAGCTTATCGGTTAAATAAGCTAAACTATTTGTATTGCCGTTGCACCTTTGTTTTAAACAAGTAGATCAGAAGATAGGAAAAAGAACTTTTTAGTTGCAATATCATGACAGTGAACAAATAAACTATTAACGGTTTAAATGTTATAGCTAAAAGATGAGGTAGCTAACAGTACACGAAAACGATACATGATGCATGTATATATACGATTTTAGAGGGTGAACCAATCATTTATTGTGCAATTAGCATGGAACCTCGACCAGCTCGTAGAGTTCGTTAAAACTGGCGTCAAAATTAACGTTTCCAGAAATGCAAATGAACCTTTCTAATTTTGATTATTCGACCAAATTAGAGCGTGAATTTCACATCATGTTAACGAGCTATTCATACTAGATATTCATAGTCATTAAGCTGTTAGCAACAAAATAGCGACATTTATTCCAAAGGTGTTGTACTAACCTCAAGGAAGAATTATTTGAATTAAAAAAAAAACAACAACAACATGGCAACATTTGTGTCAATTTTAATTTCGAAAAGCAAATGAATTAAAACACTATTGTAAAATTAGTTTGAAAACGAAGTGAAAATTAACGACCGAGAAAACGACGAAATGTTAAAGAAATGGTCGTACAACTCGGGAATATTGTCTTAATTACTCATCACACTAGTTTATCGACATCTGCAACAGGTGTTTGTGTAAGTGCATATTTGTTGATTTTTGACGCCGGAAAATAACCATATTAAGGCTGATACGTCGGTTGCAAATATAAGCTGACACCTCAAACGCATACGTTTATACAAAGTAGCCAACATGTGCTGAAAACATTCGAAACACACATACTTATGTGCATTGTTGCAAACATGTGCTGATAAGCACCGGAACGGATACTTACAAACGCATATTTAGCATGAACCTACAGGGCTCTTGCAACAATAAAAGCAGACGACTTACATGAACCTACACAGCGTATGCAAGAACAGAAAGCAGTCGACTAACAACGTTAACAGGAACCTACACAACTTCTGCAATAACAGAAGCAGACGACTAACACTATTAACATGAACCTACACATCGTTTGCAATAACAAAATTAGACGACTTACACCGTTACCTGGAACCTACACAGCGTCTGCAAGAATGCAGAGGACTAACAGCGCTAACAGAAAACTACACAGCGTTTGCAAGAACAGAAAGTCGACGACTAACAACGTTAATAGGAAACTACACAGCGTCTTCAAGAACAGAAAGCAGACGACTAACACTATTAACAGGAACCTACACATCGTTTGCAATAACAGAAGGCAGACGACTTACACCGTTAATAGGAACCTACATATCGTCTGCAATAACAGAAAGCAGACGACCAACAACGTTAAAAGAAATCTACACAGCGTCTGCAAGAACAGAAAGCAGACGACTAAAAGTGCTAAACTTAACCTACACAGCGCCTGCAAGATGTGAAAGCATCAGGGCGGCATTAAATGCGTTTGTTTTGTTTTTTATTATTATTTCCCGTTCTCTATATACTTTTGCAAATTTACAAGCAGTTGAATATCATTGGGATAACATTTCCAATAATAGATACTAGAGCGCTATCCTCTACACTTCAAATGGTATTGGGTATATTATATACAAATTTCAAGTTTTAATGATATAGCTTTTTAGGGAATATTGCCATGAAGTAATCATACTTAGAAGCTTTTTTTCCTTTGACATGATAACCCCCATCTGGAATGTTGATATTATATACAGTCAAAACATGAGTGTTTGCAAATTGTTACATTTTGTACTTTTTAATTATATTTTTTTCTATTCCACACATATTCAAAAAAGATATTGTTGTATGTCTGTGAATGCATTTTATTTTGATATAACTGTAACGGTCAGGTTTTTTGTATATTTCTATTAAAATGCATATCAATACATTGAGTTTACATTTGCTGTTTTAAATGTTTATATATCATTATCTTAAACTATTTGTTTTTTGTTTGCTGTCTTTCTTGTCTTGTGTCTTATTTTACTTAAAATGTTAACACTATACAACACAAGGTAAACATAGAAGTACATGTATTTTTTACACATTTCAATTATATTTTTCAGTCTTGCAAAATATTCAATTCAGCATGTTTTCATAGCCCAATATCTGTGAATATCCGTATTCCGGCAAGAACCATTTCGTCCTTTGAGAGCGAGAAATTGTTGAAATCGAGCTCATTTAATCTCCTCTCTGGGGCGGTAGGAACATGTCGCCGCTATAGAAACAAACGGCGAAAAACTGAAATTAATCGATTTTCAAGAGGTTGCTTAAGCTTCATTACTTTGAAAATGCGAGTTTTTTTTTCAACAGACATAAAAGTGCAAAACGCTCTCGAGCAGTTTAGTTTAGCACTAAGGGAAGCCAATTGCATGCTGGATTGCAAAACGCTGTTTTAACATTAGCTAGGGACATTGAGAAAGTACATATTTGCCACATTACATTAAGAATAGAATTGTTCATTGATCCATGACAGAATGTAAAACATTAAAACATCTGAGAAATGTTTGCTTTGTGTTTGTTAGGTCTGGCTCCAGAGGTATGGCTTGTTAGTCACTTGCCTGAAATAAAGTACCCTATAGTATGTAACTAAGGGTTTCTATACAGCTGGAGTTGCATATCTTTTATATTTAAATTTATTTATATAACCAGCACTCCTACTCTAAAATGTACGCATGCGCTTTTTTCTATATGTAGTATGAGCATAATCATTGTGTATTGAACATAAAAACGCCAACAAGGATTCGGTTTAAATATTAACGTTGATTTTCTCAGCTTCGTCTGGTTCCACGCCATAAGCTTCGTCTGGTTCCACGCCACAAATCTCCATTAGAATATGTATATAATTACAAATTTCATTACCAATAAAATCATTCGTGCAGCATATATGTATTTCATTAGCACAACTTCTTGTGCAAATGGAAGCACAACCTACATATATTACATCCCGATATGGACATGACAAGCCACAAATGTCAATGCATTAGGGTATTTCAAATGCACAATATATACACCCTCTTCCCTAACTTCCTAATTCTAATTAAATTTTATCGAAAGCATCTAACCATTTGTATCCCAAAATGCCGATTCAAAATTCAAATTTAATATGTAACAATTGCATTTGCATTGTAACTATAGACATATTAAAGATTTATATTAAGACATTGAAATAGTACTACATAACTGAGAAAATGAAATGCTTACCTCCAGAGAACAACAGTTTGCCTGGCAGACGACAGAGCTACCTCTTCGTACAGCTAAGCATTGTTAAAACCGAGGCCACAGAAAATGATGAAAGCCTTAAACAACCGACAACGGTATTTAAATAACGTCTGAATCTTTCCTTGACGTTGTTAGTAGAACAGACTTATATAAAGCATTTAAGTTGCATTGCTACGGTTAAGCATTGACGTTTTATTTTGTTTTAAAATTTTGTTGCTTTTATTATTTTCGTTATATATTCTTACAATCAAGGTACTTTTCTATTTTGGCCAAGAGCACAATTATATCATGCAAAACATGCCGACAACAAACTGCAGACATTTATGTAAATCTGTTCACTGGCAACCAGATTGAGCCAGAAATATCGGGAGCTCCGGATATAAGTTATAAATTGCTTCTGACAAATGTATATAACATGCTAAACGTTTTGGGATTGTTATCAAAATACATAGTTCTTTAGCAAATGTTAAATGCAAATATACAACATTTACTATTCTATAGTTGATGTATGTCGATACTTTGAAAATAAATTCAAGTCGTTTACTAAATGTTTTTTTAACAGTTTTGTAAACATAGTTCCCAAAGGTCTATCTATTACAACGCATTTATTGGCATACATTGACCGATTAAGAAATATTTGATTCACGTGTTAAGATAAGTAATGTGTTTGTTACTCGACTGACCTGGAACAATTGTTCATCGTGGTCATCAAATGTCAGTCCGTCTATGCAATTAATATTTTCTATAACTCCTGAAAAACGAGAACGGACTTGTTATTCATTACCACTTCATTACGCCCAATCTGATACAAACGAATAATCGGACATAAGATTTTTATTAAAAATTACTACCCTAATGCGTACTGTTTCCGGCGTGGGTTCAACTGATGAATGGCCGCGTAATATTGCAATTCGCCTCGCTGTGAAAGGAAGCTTTCCTTAACTGAACAAAAGGTTAATGAGGCTCAATGGCATCAACGATTCTTCAGAACTTACCTATAATCTGCCCATATCGGTTTCAAATATGCTTAAAGAGGATTAAGCGCTTTTGATAACCGCTGAAAACGTCTTTCTAAATGTTTGTGTGAAGTTCAGAAAACGTTGGGTTTCGTTGACGAGGCCGGTTTAACAAACTTGCAACCAAATACTTAGTCATCTGTTTGTCTAATATTGGCTGTGAAATATATAATAAAGTTCAGTACACGTTGGGTTTGATTTACAAGGCTGGGTTAATGAAAGTGCAACTCACAGCTTAGTCATTTATTGTTTGAATATTATCAGTAAAATATATTAAGTGCACTCTGGGTTTTCATGTTGTGGCTGTTTAAAACAAAACGTGGTTACTGTTATTTAATGTTTATGTTTTAATATCCACTAATAAATGGATTTGTGAAGTCTAGAATGCGTTGGTTTTCACTTATATAGCTGGTTAAATAAACGCGCATCTCACAATTTAGTCTTTTATTGGTGTTGTCTGAATACCTCCAGTAAAAACAGTATACGTTGGGTTTCATTAAGTGGCTGTTTAAATAATGAAAACTTGGCGAATAATTTGATTTGTTGAAATGAGTACTTGACCTGAGGGACCAGACAGGTAAATTCCTATTTTTTGTCGCACATTTCGTACATTTGCCAAATCATGCACTTACATTCGACATTTAACATTAAAAGCCGTTATACGTTTTACTCATTATTAGAAAGTTTAGTTAATTAACTACTATCGTAGTCGAGTCATGTACTTTGTCAATCATAGGGCGATAATTGAATACCCAAAGTGATTAAGTACACATGCAAATTGAATGATTTGATAAAATTGAATGGTGTTGGACTAAAATGTAGTAAACAAAATCTGCAAACACTTGAAATCACACCAGTTTCTCGATGCTACTGCGACTTTTCATGTCGGAATACGCGTCTGCAATATTGATGGTTTCTACCGTCCTAAGTACGAGCTCGGCGAGTTTATTACCCACTCGAAGATCTGTGGTCGGTTATTGCAAAGCTTGTAGCTTAAATTCGATACCAGTAGTTGAGAAACAGGATCGTAAAGACATGTATGTGGTCACGCGTTATTTAAAAAAATGCATTAGGCAGATAACGCGGTTACAAGTCATAACAAACCACGATATTAGCGCATAAAATTAATCAAAAGCCAACTAATGTAAATCCAATTTATGGATTGCAATATTATGCAATTCAAGTATTGTTTTAAATATAGCACATACTTCAATAAAGCGTATTAAATGCATTTTCATTTACATGTAAATACAACAACAGTTTATATGGCCAACCTGAATTGATTTCCTATTATGCACAAGAAAAATATGTACCCATGGACAAACATCGACAATATGTATTTGTCTTTGTTTGGATAAAACTTGCATAGTTATTGATTATGATATTTTTTTCAATTCTTTGAACGAACCTTTCGCTTAATGAAGGCCAGACAGTTTCCAGTTGATCCAGAGCAAGAGTTCCTTTTATGTCACAGACAAGCCATATAACGAGATCGTTAGGCCACGATGGTCGATGAGTGGAATATATGTATGCTTTACTACAGACAAGCCATATAACGAGATCGTTAGGCCTCGATGGTCGATGAGTGGTTATATTTATGCTTTACTATAGACAAGCCATATAACGAGATCGTTAGGCCACGATGGTCGATGATTGGTTTATATTTATGCTTTACTAGAACTAACTAGCCCAGGAGACAAACAATACTCAAACACACTCAATGACGTCCATTTGTATCAATGTGTATCGCTAGTGATTAGGCATTGTTATTATTGCTGATAATCGAGTTATAATTGTTTGACTAATTTAAGTAAGTGCTTATTTCTTCCATATTGAGAGCAAGAAAGGAATAATCCTAATCTACAATATATGGACAAATGAGAAAAGATATTATTACGTTGGCTAGTTCATATAAGAACATATCCCTACAAAGAAGACACACTGATTTTACAACAGCAGCCACACATTTCGGTTTGTATACTTTAATATCCAAGCATCCAAGTAATCAGTTAAATAATCACAGTACATAACAACTTATGATACAACTGAAAACAAATCGGAACAACGAACATAGTGTTGGTCAAATTGACGTTATAATTTTTAAAATATTTCGAACACTCATCGAACATGCAGGCAATAATTAGATTGAAAATTTGAAGCATTATTCTTCAGACAAATTACGAACATAATGGTTAATGCTTTTTTGCTTCGTTTAAAAACATTGTCAATGACATCAAAAAGACAATATACAATTCACATTTCCTAAGTAGTTGTATGTTACTAAAAAATCAATCTCTGGCTTGCTTGGTGAGGCGAGTGTATGTAATTTTCTCTTTATGCGAGTTATTCCATCGCCTGCATTAACGAGTGAAGGTGTTACATGTTTTTCATTATACAAGTCATTCTCTTGCTTGCTTTGCGAGACCAGTGGTTGCATGTTTCTCAGCATACGAGTTATTGCCTTGCTTGCTTGGCGAGTCGTTCTGTATCCAAGTACTCCCATTCCGCTCGGTTGCTAAGGACGCCATCTAATATCGGTTGAAATGAAGGATCAAATTTCACCAGACTCTGGAAAACATAAAAGTTACTTAATTTACGTTTTGGGCTATACATTTGTCTATTCGCAGCCGATCATCCAAATATTGCAGCAATATATTGATTTTGTTTTACGTTTTTACTACGTTCAAATGTACTTGTCAAAAACATACGCATAACCATTAACTTGTTCTGTATCTCTTTGTTTGTGTATACTGGAGGCATTTGCTTCTTAAACAATCTTTCAGAAAGGCTGCTTTTTGTGACTCTTGGTGACATAAAATATAAGAATAATGAAACTCCAGATACATCACCAGGAGAAAAACCCTTATTTACATCGGCTGGTCTTTTATTTGAGGCAAGTGACCAATTGCCTGTACAATACAACACAATACGCACAACAAACCCAAAAACGTAAACGTGATTTAAACTGATGTCACCGCCTTGGAACGGTCAATGCAAAGCATTTAGGGTTTAAACCTGTTTGAGGGCATGCCGAACCTCACACTTAGCCCAGAATTAATCACAATTATGAATAATATTTAACCTCACAGTATTTCAATTCAAATTAAATAGTAATAATAGAGAATATTAATTCAATATATTTACAATTTTATTACTTAATAGTTTTATGTTCACCAGAGCAACAGAATTGCAATGTTCTAAGGCAATATGAAATGAAGTTAATACAAGTATCAACTAAATCCATGGTTGTTGGCAAAATTTCAAGACAGACCTAGCATCATATAGTACATATCACATATCATCGTCGTGCATCTCAGGAAGAAGCCTTAATACGTCATTTTAAAGGCCAGATTACATAGCTTTGTTGTATATGATTAACTTATATATAATAATTATACAATATATACTACATTATATAATTTATATATATATATAAAACTTCCAGTCCAGACATTCGACAGTGATCGACAGCTTGTTCTATAAATAGTTCGTACAGAAGTTAACTACAAACCAAAAAAAGAAGAAAACAGTTTGCATCATTTCTGTTGGGTACACTGCACCTAATATCACAATGAAGTGGTTGAAGTTCTAGACTTAACTTTAGAAATAACAAAGTCAAGACACATGACGCAAACGGATGCCAAGCTATCGCGTTCCTAATATTATACTGTAGTAAGGAATATGTTGATGATTGATTACAAGTCTTGTTCTGCGCCGACACACGGCTGTTTTAGAATTAAATCCACTGAAGGTATCCCTCTCAGCTATCAGACAAACCAAATATATAACATTGTTCTAGCAATCTATGTCTATGCAGATCAACACTACCAAAGCTTAGTTTACCATGAACAATGGTCTACAAATGCCGTCAATCCACGCAAGTTGCAGGGAAGGCAACTGATCTTGCTTTTCTCTGTCCATGTGCGCCTGAAATGAAATTTAATGATAATTTATTTCTTTGCGATCCTCATTGTTTACACCCTTGTTAGAAATCGACTTATATACGGTCGAATAAATTTGGTTCCATTCCAATTAAGGCTTTCAAATATGTACCGTGCCAACGTCATGAATAACTGTATAAATGAATGTATTTATTGGCTGATTTGAAGTATATTTTGCCCCATTACCACCGAGTATAAACAGAACCAGCAAATATCGGCTAGTGATCAAACGTATAAAAGAGGTTTTCGTCACTATGACTTTCGTCTCTTTTTATCGCCTGTAATCTGTTGACGGGCAATTTAAAACTGTCTAAAAGCAGTAGCCAAATGTGTTGTCTCATATTATTTAGTGTTAAAAGGATCTCACACCAATCTGGCGAAAGAAATTAAAAGCAAGATTCTGTGGTTGATAAACACACATGCCCCAGGTTGGTGCTGGGTAGCCCCTTTCATAGTCCAAATTAGGTCAAGGTCAAGGTCCAAGTGAGGTTGGGTTATATGGGTGATATTGGGTGATACTGGTTCTAGACGAAACGGAAAAATCTAGTTAACCAAGAAATGGCACTTTTGAATTGTTATAAGTCCAAATTAGTTCAAGGTCAATATCGAAATAATGTTGGGTGATATGGGTGGATTGGGGATGGTCATAAGCAACAACTGTGTAAGTCTCCAAGTGTTGCTGCAAGCGGTGTTGGCGCTAGACGAAATGGTAAAATCTAGTTAACCAAGAAAAAAAAGCCTATTTGAATTATTCGATTTGCAAATTAGGTCAAGGTCAAGGTCAAATTAAGGTTGGGTGATATGGGTGGATTGCGAACGGTCATAAGTAACAACTATGTAAATATCTAAGTGTTGTAGTAAGCGTTGTTGGTACTATACGAAACGGTAAAATCTAGTAAACCAAGAAATGGCACTTTTTAATTATTCGAAGTGCAAATTAGGTCAAGGTCAAAGTGAGGTTGGGTGATATGGGTGGATAGGGAATGGTCATGAGCAACAACTGTGTAAGTATCAAGTGTTGTAGTAAGCGATGTTGATGCGAGACGAAACAGTAAAATCTACTTAACCTTGTCACGGACGGAAGGACGGACGGAAGGACGTAAGGACGGACAGGACGATCACTATATGCCTCCTGCATCAAGATGCCGGGGGCATAAAAAAACGATTTAAATATTTTCACTCAATATGCTGTGCACAATCCAGACATTTCAATAAATAATTTGAAATGTAATGGTTATAATTGCAATAGTTGTTTTAAAATCACAAATGACGTGTTTTGAGACTCACTTGTGGGGTAATTTTCAATTCAGATCTTTCTTTGTCGCCCTGCTCAAAGAACTCTGCCATTACCAAGTCCGCTACCTACAAGTACAGGCAAATGACCAACATCTACTATAGTACTCGTATTAACATAAAATAACAAGGTTGGACGGAAACGTTTGTGCGCCAGTATAGGAACACTAATATGCGAGACTGATATTTAGGTAACCAAAAACACATATTTAAATGTGTTATTAAAAGTAACAAAAACACTATTTTTGATATGGTTAATAGTCATGAAAAAGTTCGTATAACTCTACACAATTTAATCAATAAAGGCGTTCTTAAAGAACTTACACAAATATTGCCAGATTATGAAAGAGAATTTAATCACAGACTTACGAATAATACGAATATGAAATATATCTGGTATTTTTTTTCTTTTGAGGAATATAACACAAATAATAAACAGACCAGTTCTCTTTAACTAAACTACAAATATGGAATATATCAACTCTATATTTGGAAATATTTTTCAGCACCACAGTTCATACATAGTTCATAATAGATCATACTTTTCTGGAGACGTCCCATGGCTTGGCGATGGCCCCAATGTCACAGGTTGTCATGAGGATGCTTCTGAAGATCTCCTTGAGTTCCTTGTCATCCCAGTCTATCCGGCCCTCATCTACCATGGCAAACCACGTCTTGCGAACCCTGCATATAGATACAGAGAGTATTTGTTTAATGCAGTGTAAGATCGTATTTTATTTCACGAGTGGTCATAGAAACAATATTTTCAAGATGGGCGCAGCCACGAGTGAAAATATCTAGTTTCTATGACTAGGAATGAACTAAAGTTCGATCTTACACTGCATTAAACAAATGTTCTTTTTATTTCATGATTTTGAACGATAAACAAATAAATACGCGAGATATGCTGAAGCGTCACAAGGTTTGTGTATTATGACGTCATAGATATGACGTCATTATGATTCCAAAATTGCCGGTCACTGTTGCGGTGGGAAAATAGTGCCACTCGTACTGCGCAGTTATCGCTTAATAGTATTTGTATTAAATTTTATTATGTGTTTTCTGTTGTTTAAAAAGGCCGAAGTTTACACTGACGATTAGGGTATTCACATACTTTCAAAAAATAAACATAAAAAACAAAGTTAAAAGTAGTTCCATATAACCAAGAGTGAAATGAACAAACGTTATCATTTCACTCGACCTAGAGTGAAATGATCGTGTTATCATTCACTGGTATTCTCCCCTCATTCCGCGCATAGCATGAAATAAATAGATGAAACACATAGTTTTATATTGCTTCAGACGATACCTTTAGCAAACAGTTACAATTGTATTGTGTAGTTTTAAATAGCATTGTAAATGTTAAATACAAAAAAAGTTGTAAGTACAATTGTGAAATTAATTCCTTTGCTAAATAATACTTCAGGTTGTAGAACAAGTGACGTACGTAACCGTGGTACGCCGCACATTGTACATACATTTGGACCAGTCTTTAGGTACCGACTTTATGTGCGAGTGATATCTGTGTATGCACTCAATTATTGTACATTCTGAATACTATGCTCCTTATATAGATAAATATGATAAAATAATGTTTCCAATTGCAATGTTTATTCGGAATTAATTATGTTATACACAAACGATTCTTTTGATAAATTATGTGTTATCTGTTGCCAAATCTTAACCTTTCGACGTCGACTTTGTCACATTAATGTGCCATATATCTAAATTACATATATTTTATTAGTGCGAGCATTTCGACATGTTTGTGTGTGCACAACATCAGAATTATATGCGCGTACTAGATACGTTTCTACCCTTGTTAACTAAATTTGCAGGAATAATTATGGATAGAATGGTTGCTATTACTGTTAGAAATGCTTGCAGGACTTGTGGCTATCACCCTTTCTCATTCGAAGCTATATAGATTATTGACGTGTTTCAATTAGTTTCGCGGTTAGAAGAGCTATATAGATTATTGACGTGTTTCAATTAGTTTCGCGGTTAGAAGAGCTATATAGATTATTGACGTGTTTCAATTAGTTTCGCGGTTAGAAGAGCTATATAGATTATTGACGTGTTTCAATTAGTTTCGCGGTTAGAAGAGCCTATTAGAGACTTTCCATTGGAAATGAAAAGCAAACATGACACAAGACTTTATGACGCTTGTGTTGCCAACGTGATGTTTGATCTTTTGTCATTCTTGATGAAAGTTAAACCACTTATTGATATTAAAATTGGATTGCGTCGGAATTCGGAAATAAAGTGTATAAACGGTTAAAATCTCGTTGATGTTAATAGCGTGTAAATTATTTATTGCTTTCTGAATAATTTTCTGTTTGTTTAGTTATACGGGGTGACAATATCACATATACATGTATTAACTATTTGAGTAATAATAGGAATTTTAGCGATATTTTTCTTCGTCATACTTGTTAATGTCAGCAGCAAAAAGTTCCCAGTCATTGCTATAAAGTTGAATGTATCCTATGAACAGTTCCTATTCGAAGACACTTGTGTGTATGAATACAGTAAGAAGTTCCTATCATGTGCCATGTGTTTGAATGAACATAGTGAAACACCAAATGTGTGAATGTACACAGTACACAATTTTTATTTTAAGTCATGTATTTGAATGTACACTGTAAAGGTTTCCTATTCTACGCCATGTAGGCGAATGTACACTACAAACTATTCCTATTCTATGCCATGTAGGTTAATGTACCGTGCTAAAGTTTACTATATTATTATTTAGATTACTATACAATGCAAAAGGTTCCTATTCTACGCTACGTAGGTGAGTGTGCACTACGTTAGGTTCCTAGTACACACCATGTAGGCGAATGTACACTATGAACTGTTCCTATTCTATGCCATGTAGGCGAATGTAGAGTGTCTATGCGTGTGAATGTACATTGTGAAAGGTTCCTATTCAACGCCATATAGGTGAATTTATAAATTGAAAAGTTCATATTTTATGCCATGTTTGTATTTAAGTCATCCCTATTCTACGTGAAGTTCGAAGTTGTCCTAAAACACTAAAGCACGTACTGAATGTGCAAGGAGAGATCCGTGGCCAGAATAGAGTGCTTCAGTAGGTTGATAACGTTGATGTACTCCTCGGACGAGAAGTTGGAAAATATGTTGTTACCCTGAAAATACACCAGAAAAGGACTTTATTTTAACTTAATTGAACTGTAAGGCATGCGATTATCTAACACCGTTTAAGTACATGGACTTTAAAAAAGCGATTGAAAGTTTTGTTTAGTCCAAAAATGTATTTACTATCTCGACAAAACGACTTTTATATACGTTCGACTCCTTAGAAAGCTGAAAACAACGAACAAATATATTGGCCATAAAAGATAGCGTGACGACGTTGAAAGATTTATATATGATTGCATATGGTCATGTGGATTACAGTATTGGTACCATCGTAACGTTTATGAGGTTGGATTGTATTGTGTTAACATGTTTGCATCGCCGGAAAGACCTTTAACTGTATCACACTTAATTTTAATAAACTATCGTTTAGCGTATGCACCAGTTCAATCTACATGGATTACTCATGATGGCCCATGAGAATTCATGTTACATAGCAGGCGACCGATTGTTCTTTAATCTTTTAACATCGTTTTCTCGTTAGAACGTGGCAATAAATAACGATGCATGCGCAATTCAATTTACAACAGTATGACATAAGGACATTAAAACGCATTATTTGAAATTGCAAACGTCGAGTTGATGAATGTAGTGACATCGTGTACCAAATACATCACAATGCTGGAGAGGTTTTATGTTCCAGAACCTACGCAAATACTCAACAAAGAGAATAATACGCTTAGAAGCTATGAATAACAATTGCGACCTTTTGCCATGTAGATACATTGATTGTGATGTATGTGTGAACACAAAGGCGTTTCTTAAACATGGAAAGGGAACATATTGACGCAAATGTGTTGACCCAGTTTGTATTGAACAAGAATAGTGTACATGGTCGAATTAATGTGATCACTCAAACAGTGATAGTGTATTAAGTAAAATAAGAATACCCGTCTTTCTGTGTTTATGATACATAGTTAATAACAATTGAAACCAATCTAATATGTCACATACGCATTAGTTCCATTCAATAGAGACTTCATCTGCTTTATCGCTAGACAAAGCTTTTCCTCTCCTGTTCTCGACCCACATTAATATGAAGTACTATGGATACAAACTTTCAGTATATTCTTATATTAGATCTAAGAGCAAATAAACTTAAGAAGTAAAATAAAATAAAAACAATATAAAGCCACATTTATTTAACAAAACAAGAAGTTATGAACCTTAAAACACAACGTGAATTGAAATTAGCATCAAACCATCATCTTTCAAAGTAATTCTTGAGAACATAATAGTCTCTATTAACGACATTAAATATGGGAAAAACTAAACAATGCATTACGAACCTCACTGTTTAATATCATGATTGCATGATTGAAGTGATGATGCTCCAGTGTTGCCCGGGTGCCATAGAGCTGGGCCAGGGCCGAACTGGTCCTGAAAATACCTCGAGAAATTACCTTGCTGTCTCGAGAAAAGAAGTCAAGCATTGTGTAATTGGTTTGGTTCAGAAAGTGTAATAATTATCTGAACGTTATCATTCTTTCACTGAGAAATAAAAGTGTTTTATTTACCTTGAAGATAACATATTTGAAATGTTAATGTTTAAAGAACATAACAGAACCGAACGTTGTGTAAGCGACTTATACAGAGTACAAAACAATTCCCATACACTATAGTAACTGTTAATGTCATGTGATACGTTGGGCCGAAAATAAAATATTGTTTGTTTCCCCTCCCGCGACCCATGGTAATAAAGGGTGGGTCGGTAGGTCGGAAAAATATTTTATTGTTATACACAATAAGTCAGTTTCATTCATGTTTTCCTTATGTTCGGAATGTTACGTTATAGTATAAATTCTTAATAATTTCGTTGTTGTAGATTAATAACATTCTTCTAATTTACGTAATACTATGTTCTAATTACCTTACAATAATTTATCACAATTAAACAATAACATACGTTAAAAACAAGAGCGTTAATAATAAAATCCTGTTAAAACTAAGGAGTAATAGCGTGACGTTGCAATTTGCCGGGCATCCAAAACAGAACGCTGTTAGCAACAGCCATAGCAACGGTGAAACGGTGACTGTCAAACTGCGGCTAGCAGTTTGTAGCTGAAAAGCGTATTACACGCTAAGCACGTGGATAGTGTTTAAAAGCATCAATCTGTAATACTGTATCTGAACAACGCAAATGCTAGGGCATAAATGAATTAGCATTCTATGGAAATAAAAACAAAAAGGACTTTGTTCATTAATAAAAAGAAAGCAACATAACAATTATGATAAATTAAAATAAAAAGAAAAGGCGCTGAAGTTTATTTACTTTCATTTTTGACAAGGACTTTAGTTCCGCTAACTTTCATTTAAATGTTGCCTAAGTTTTTGCATAATTCTAATCCGTGTGCAGTGATGAGTTTGAATTACATTTTCGTTAATTATTACTAGATCTAGTAATTGTATTTTTTTTAACAAAATAAGACGTTTGACGCGATCAGTTTGTCGAGTTACATGACGTCGTAATTCATATTCTTAGTAAACGTTCCTTCCACCAAAATTAACCAAAATTATGATATTTATTTATAATTATTTATTTATTAACTCTTTTAATTTGTAGTAATTTATTACAAACGCGGCTGTCAAAAACACGCATATCTATAACAAAACACATACCTAACGCAAATGTGTTAGAAATGACTTGCACCTTTACCAATTAAAATTAGAACGAGGGCGTGATAAACTTTCTAACGACGACGCTCATTTGCATGTTGGAAATTTTATGCGTTCTCATTGGCTCATGTTTGGTTCTTGTTAAGCTGGCTCCTCCTGCGTCAAGATTTTATCGATAATGGACACTTGGTGCATAAAGGCGAGTTTGCTAATTGCCGGTGGGCGTTCCTTGTCTTAAAAACAACAACATGCATATGCGAGCAGAAATGGTTGCGCCCTAAAATCTGACACTGAATGTTATGGCGTCCTTTTCGTAAAAGCATGCGTGAAAATGCGTCGAATTACGCGTTACCGAGAACTGTCCGATTAAAGTCATTTTATAAGCGTCTTTTGAAAGTAAGATTTGTACATGAACACGCTATTGGATTATTTTTAAGGATTCGCAACCCGCATTTTCACACAAAAATAAAATGAAATATTGTTTTATTAGGTCTATAAATTTTTTTGGGTCGCGGCGATTTTGTTGGGTCCGTCGCGGGAGGGGAAACAAACAATATTTTATTTTAGGCCTTGACATTAAAATTGTGATAGTGTTCATGAACAATTATGAACATTATGATAATAAATGTCATGGCACACGTTAAATTCGAAATGTTACTCCTCAAGGCAAAAGTAAGCGATTCGAACTTTCCATTGGTTCAAATGAAAAATAAAAATAAAGACCCTTTTAATTAGCTCTGAGTATGCATCTTGTTACGCCACTTTTACGCCACTTTTACAAGGGCATTACATATCATAAGACTTGTTATAATTGTTAATCTATTATATCCTTTTGTTGTTGTTGCTGTTGCCGTTGTTGTTGTTGCTGTTGTTTATAATAACACAATTGTACTTCAAACTGACTAATACGGGTCTGTTTATGTCAGATTTGTGTCTTTTATCAGTTTTCAAGCAGTTTGCGATGTTTTATTATATACATCAAATGCCTATCGTGTTTAAGTACTGGTCTTAACTAACACTTGTAGAGTCGTTAGCATAGAACTTCGACAAGCTTACAGATTTCGTTGCCAACTGGCGTCAAAACTATCGTTTCTATATTCGCAAGTAAGCCTTTGTATTATCGATCATTCGACCAAATTAGTTCGTGAAGTTAACGAGCTATTCACACGACATAAACGTCATAGTCATTTAGCTGTAAGCAACAACTTAGTGGCATTTATTCCAAATGTTTCTTACTCATCTCAAATATATGTAGTGTTTTGAATCGAACTACAAACATGGCAAACTCATGTGAAGTTTCATTTCAAAAACAAAACAAATAAATTGATTAAAACACTCTTGTAGCATTAGTTTAAGAACGAATCGGAATTTTAAAACAAATGGTCGAAAACTCGGGAAAATAGTCTTAATTACTCATCACAATTTTACACATTATATAATCGATATTTCACTTTTGATTATACTTGACATGTAAATTAGCACATATGTTAACAAGAAATATCCAGTTAATGTACAAACGAATATTAAAAGTGCGTAAATCTGGGTCAAGTCCACTAACCTCCTAAGAAATATTTTACTGAATAAACTGAACTTGAAAATTGCCCACAATGCTCAATAAAAAATATATAGATATGATCGAACTATGAAATTAACCATATATTGATTCTTAATCATAATACAAAACCAATGCCAAATAAAATAGCCAACGACTGGAAGAATTAGTGAGAAATTTACTTAAGGTTTTACTTAGGTGCTTTATGGTATGGAGACCGGCTCTGGTCAACTAACTTTTGTTGGAAGGCATTGTTGGTTCCTCGGTGGTCGAGGTCGTGACAGATACAGCCAACTGTCATCGCCAGGCATTCGATGCGGGTAAGCAGATGACGTAGGTTGCATTTCTGTACAAGACATAAGGAGATCAATGCTAGTATACAAAGTAGTTACTATGGTTCCAAGGCGACACATGCTGTAACCATAAAATGCAGATGACTATTCACCGTATATGACAAGAAAATGCCTCAGTTATGTCCAATGGTTTACAACGTATGTTAAAAGTATATTATACATTTAGATCAAAATTAGATCAATGGCTTTTAATAAATACAAGAAAACTTACATATACATGTATTACACATAGTGTGGTGAGTATATCAATGCAAATGTCACCTTTTATCAGAAATCGAAAGGAAATCTAGTACAAAATGGAACTATATTACGATAACATTGATGTTTTGAACTTTTATTGAAATAAAGTCAAAGCTCTGTAATTGATATATTAATTATTACAAACTGGAAACAGTTAATATAACACAGACAAATCGTTAAATCAACATTAGGCATATTATAGTGAAGTTATTCATAAACGTAATGATCAAATCGTAAGATTTATAGCAGCTGATACGCATGTTGCAAACATAAGTTGACACCTCAAACGCATACGTATGTGTTCAGTAGCCAACAGGAGCTGACAATCATCGAAAACACGCGTACGTATGTGCATAGTTACCAACATGAGCTGACAAGCACCAGAACGGTTACATACAAACACACGCACACTTACGTGCATAGTTGCAAACATGAGCTGGCAGACGTTGAAGGCGTGCCTCCAGTTGTGATAGGCGACATTCCTGTAGTTCTTTCTCACAGTTAACAGGAACCTACACAGCGTCTGCAACAACAGAAAGCAGACGATTAACACCGTGAACAGGAACCTACACAGCGTCTTGCAGCATCATAAAGCAGATGACTAACACAGTGAACGGAAATATACACAGCGTCTGCAATAACAGAAAACAGACGACTAACACTGTTAGCATGAACATACACAGCGCCTGCTAGAACAGAAAATAGACGACTCACACTGTTAACAAAAAACCTACACAGCGTCTGCAACAATAGAACATACATAACGTCAGCAAGAACATAAGGCAGACGACTCACACTGTTAACATGAACCTACACGGCGTCTGCAACAATAGAACCTACACAACGTCTGTAAGAACATAAGGCATATGACTCACACTGTTAACAGGAACCTACACAACGTCTTGCAAAACAGAAAGCAGACACTAACGGTAACATGAACCTACACAGCGTCTGCACTAACATAAAGCAGACGACTAACACAGTTAGGAGGAACCTACACAGCGTTTGCAAGAACATAAAGCAAACGACTCACACTGTTAACAGGGACCTAAACAGCGTCTGCAACAACAGAAAACAGACGATAAATACTGTAAACAGGAACCTACACAACGTCTGCAAGAACATAAGGCAGACGACTCACACTGTTAACAGCAACCTACACAACGTCTTGCAGAGCAGAAAGCAGACGACTAACAATGTTAACATGTTAAGATGAACCTATACAGCGTCTGCACTAACATAAAACAGACGAATAACACAGAAGTTATAAGGAACCTACATAGCGTCTGCAAGAACAGAAAGCGGACGACAAACTCTGTTAAAAGGAACATACACAGCGTCTACAACAACATAAAGCAGACGATTCGCACTGTTAATAGGGACGTACACAGCGTCTGCAAGAACATAAAGTAGACGACTCACACTGTTTTCAAAACCTACAAAACGCCTTGCAACATAATAAAGCAGACGACTAACACCGTGAACAGGAATATACACAGCGTCTGCAAGAACAGAACACTGACGACTAACACTGTTAGCATGAACATACACAGTGTCTGCTAGAACAGAAAATAGACGACTCACACTGTTAACAAAAAACCTACACAGCGTCTGCAACAATAGAACCTACACAACGTCTGCAAGAACATAAGGCAATCGACTCACACGGTTCACAGGAAACTACAAAACGTCTTTCAAAATAGAAATCAGACGACTAACAATGTTAACATGAGCCTATACAGCGTCTGCACTAACATAAAGCAGACGACTAACACAGTTAGAAGTTAGAAGGAACCCACATAGCGTCTGCAAGAACATAAAGCAGACGACTCACACTGTTAACAGGAACCTACACATCGTCTGCAAAAACATAATGCAGACGACTCACACTGTTAACAAAAACCTACACAGTGTCTGCAACAAAAGAAAGCAGACGATTCACACTGTTAACTGGGACCTATACAGCGTCTGCAAGAACTTTAATCAGACGATTCACACTGTTAACAGGGACCTACACAGCGTCTACAAGAACATAAAGCAGACGACTCACACTGTTAACAGGAACCTACAAAACGCCTTGCAACATCATAAAGCAGACGACTAACACCGTAAACAGGAATATACATAGCGTCTCCAAGAACAGAAAACAGACGACTAACACTGTTAACATGAACCTACAGAGCGTCTGCTAGAACAGAAAACAGACGACTCACACTGTTAACAAGAACCTACACAGCGTCTGCAACAATAGAACCTACACAACGTCAGCAAGAACATAAGGCAGACGACTCACACGGTTCACAGGAACCTACACAACGTCTTGCAAAAGATAAAGCAGACGACTAACAATGTTAACACGAACCTATACAGCGTCTGCACTAACATAAAGCAGACGACTAACACAGTTAGAAGTTAGAAGGAACCTACATAGCGTCTGTGTAAACATAAAGCAGATGACTGACACTGTTAACAGGAACCTACACAGTGTCTGCAACAAAGGAACGCAGACGATTCACACTGTTAACAGGAACCTACACAGCGTCTGCAAGAACATAAAGCAGACGATTCACACTGTTAACAGGGACCTACACAGCGTCTGCAAGAACATAAAGCAGACGACTCACACTGTTAACAGGAACCTACACAACGTCTTGCAACATCGACTGACACCGTGAACGGGAATAAACAAAGCGTCTGCAAGAACAGAAAACAGACGACTAAATCTGTTAACATGAACCTACTGAGCGTTTGCAAGAACAGAAAGCAGAGGTCTAACATTGATTGCATGAACCTACACAGCGTTTGCAAGAACAGAAAGCAGACGACCAACACTGTTAACAGGAACCTACACAGCGTCTGCAACAACAGACAGCAGACGACTAACACTGTTAAAAGAAACATACACACCGCTTGCAATGACAGAAAGAGACGAATAACAACGTTAACATGAACCTACACAGCATCTGCAAGAACAGAAAGAATACGACTAACACTGTGCACAGGGACATACACAGCGTCTGCAAGAACTAAAGTAGACGACTTACACTAATAACAGGAACCTACACATCGTTTTGCAACAGCATAAAGCAGACGCCTTGCGTTCTTGCAGGATGGCATATGACTGTTATTAGTTCATTATTATTTCCAATCTTCTTTGTAATTTTGCATATTAAGATGCAGTTGAATATAACTTGGATCACGTCACTAATTATAGGTATTAAAGCCTTCTTCTCAACACTTCAAATGGCCATGGGTGCATTTTATTGAAAAAGCTATATATAGAATACAGCCATGAATAAATCTGTAGTTTGTAATCATACAAAGAAGCATATTTTTGTTTTGAGTCATAAACCCCATCTTGAATGTTAAGATCATGTATAATCAAAACGTTAGTTTTTGTGAAAAGATGTAGTTGCATTTTGTACTTTTATGTTATAATTTCTGTATTGAAACTATATTTGAAAACGATACTATTTTACGTATGTGCATGCATTTTACGTTGATGTAATTGTAATGAAAAAGCTATTTTTATTTCGATATAAAAATATATCTATATGTTTTATTTGTAAACGTCATTTTACGTTTAAACCATTTATTTTCTTTCTCCAGTTCTTCTTATACACATACTTGTGTTGTGTCTAATACATCTCAAAATGTCAAATATCTATAAAAAATTCTAACAAAATGTAAAAAAAACACACCAACTAATAAAAACTTTAAATTGTTCAACACAATTTCGCCTGACTTACATCATATTCGATTCTGCATGTCTTCATAAGCCCAAGATCTGTGAATATTCGAATTCCGGCAAGTACCATTTCGTCATTTGAGAGCGAGAAATCGTTGAAATTGAGCTCATATAGTCTCCACTCTGGGGCGGGAGGAACGTGTCGTTGCTATAGAAACAAGCGGCGAAAAATTAAAATTATTCGATTTCGACGAGGTTGCGTAAGTTTTTTTTCAACAGACATACAAGTGCAGTAAAATTAGCACAAACGAAAAAAAATTACTTTTTGCCACATTACACTAAGAGTACAATTCTTGGTAATGCGATACACGACAGAGTGTTAAACATTAAGGCATCTCTTAATAGTTTGTGTTTGTTCTTGTAGCGCATATTGGCCCGTTTGATGAAGTTCGTACGAACAGTTTTCTTACGTTTGAATTCGTACCTCGTTCGCAGGAAAATCCGAGGGTTTCATAAAAAAATTCTTACGCAACCACCTGTTACGAATTCGTAAAGTTTGCGAACTTGTTTATGAAACGGTCGTAAGAATGTGCGTAAGAACGTTCGTACGTAAGAGTCACAGAATTCTTACGAAAATCTTTATGAAACGGGCCCAACGTGTACAGTTATGTATGGCCAATGGGCACCTTCCTTAAATAACGTACATAAGGGTTCTAGTAAGTGTTTCTTTACTGCTGATGCAGCTTGAGTTGTATATCTTTTATATGTAAATTCAATTATATAGCCAGCAGCCCTTCACTTTCATATGCATATATGCGTCTTTTCAATTAGGCCATACCAATTTGATTCTATGTTTATCGTCCTAGGGCCGGTAGGTTTTTAGATGCCTGAACGAAAAAACAACCATTTTGACATTGTGAAAAATCGAGTTGAAAAGCATATAAAAAATTGAAACATAACACAAAAAACTCTTTTAGGTGTTTTACCAAGATTTGTAAAACAGTGTGGATCCAGTCAATTTACACAGTTACAATACTGTGTGAAGGTAGGTTCCCAATATGAAGATGATTTATAACATGTTTGCAGGTAAACATTTGCTTTAGCTTGTACCACTGCCATTAATAAGTTGTGAAAGAAATTTTTTTTTTTTAATATCGACTCATTGTTTGTTTTTTCCTGCCTGGTTGGTAGGTTTCGAAAAATCATTGGGACGCTAAACATAGAATAAAATTTGTATGGCCTTATAATGAGAATACTCATTTTGTAATAATCGTCGGAAATAAGCTTTCGGCTTTCATGGGCCATCCAAGTTACCAGTATTACACGCGTTCACTAAAATTCTTCTATTTAACTTAACCTCACTTTGAAAAAAGTCACTAAAATTGTTTGTAAAAAGTTACTTATGTAGCATATTCAATTATATTTGAGTACAGTTATGACTGGCCAGTGTTATGTAATCCATTGAAAGTATCAAAAGCTGCTTATCTTTTTGATTGATATCTTAAATTCGAAACTATTATGTGTGGTATAAAGTGTGTTTAACCTATATAAATATATATTTCTTTTTATCTATTGCAAATACCATCGCTTATAAGGATTCGGTTTGAATATTAACCTTGATTTTCTCAGCTTCGTCTGGTTCCACGCCAGCATGATAGGAAAGCACCTGCCAAATAAATAAATACGTGTACATTCAAGTTTGATCAAGGTGATTCCAACGAAATTATGATGTGCACTAAAGTATCAAATGTTTTATATAAAGCGTACGAGCTCCTCTTCCCAGGTTATATCTCATTTAACGAGCAAAGAATTGGATTTATTAGAACTTTAGTAGTTTCCTCAACCATTTAGGCAACGAGAACAATGGTCCTATCCAATTGTTGCAACTAACATTTAAACCTCTTCCCAAGCTTTTGTAAACTGTCATTTACCTAGCTTCACGAACACTTAACTAGCACGTTCTCTAAAGTGTAAGAAAGTTTAACCGTTAACACGTCATTATATCCCAGAGCAAAGATTTGATAAAACATTTAATTAATTTGCATATGGCTGCAAATGACTAACCTATTTAGAAACGTATATTCTAAGCAAACAGCACGCGTTTAATCTATAATATCTTTGAGCTTGGTTGACGTAGCAAAGCAAATGTTAACGAACATTTACATTTCTGACGATCTGATCTAATATTTTAAAGCCAAACCAATTGTTAACCAGACTGCTAGTATTTTAAATAATGGATACATGCATCCTCTTCTCTTTTAACCTATTTAAAATAAAACTTTACGCATAGTATTTATCCCTCTGCTTCACATATACATATGTATTCCAAATGCCGATTAAAAGTTTTATAGTAACGTGTTCATTGTAATTATAGTAGTATAACAGAAGTGAACAATACAACTAGATAGTTTTATAAATTAAATGCTTACCTCCAGAGCAACAGTTTGCCTGGCGGAGGATAGAGCTACCTCTTCGTACAGCTGAGCATTGTTGATACCGAGGCCACAGAAAATGGTGAAAGCCTTAAAACAACAACAGCAAACGCAAACAATTCCTCAATGTGTAATAACCACATAACAATGACTTCTGAAACTCTTCCGACTGTTCACTTGAAGTTGTTATTTATATATTATATATCAAGTAGTTTTGTTTAACTTCAATTCAATTCGATTCAATACATTGCTTTGATTAAGTACTCGCGTATTATTTTCTGTATTAAAGTCGTTATGCTTTTGTTAGTTTATTAATTTATCCTAACAATAAATTTACTTTCAATGTTTTTGTTTCGGCTAAGTCTCATTGTAATTAAAGACACCGTCCACAGAAAATAGTTCACTACATCTAAAATTGGTATTAGTTCTAATGAACGTTAATTACGTTTATTCGAACTGAAAACTGTTTTTTTTTCTTTACGAAAGACATTGTATGATGTTTTTGTTCGAAAACGTTTGGTACGAACGGAATATACACTAACGCACAAAAGTCATGCTAACTTACTCCAGAGGCATCACCAGCTCAACTATACGATAAAAAGTGACCAAAAACGTTATAATTGAACCGATTTCAATGCGTTTTTTTTTTTAAATTTTGATCGGTAAGATATCCATTCGAAACGATTTTTGTACAGTTTTATTTTGATTAACATGTTTCTGGCTGCTACTTTAAATGAAAGGCATTTACACGGTCTGTTTAAAACACGACGGCAGTTCAACCGTACCAAACTAGCAGACAACAATACCATACATGTAAATCACTTCGTTACCAACAAACGTAAGTAAGATCTATCTGTTTTAAAAAGGTCGAAACTATATCATGGACAAACTAGCAGGCAACAATACCATATATGTAAATCACTTCGCTGCCAACAAATTTGAGTGTAAAAAATCTGTTTGAAAAAAGATCGCAACTATATCATGGAAAAACTAGCAGGCAACAATACCATATATGTAAATAACTTCGCTGCCAACAAATTTGAGTAAGAAAAATATGTTTTAAAAAAGTTCGCAACTATATCGTGCAAAACTAGTAGGCAACAATACTATATATATGTAAATCACTTTGTTGCCAACAAATTTGAGTAAGAAATAATTATCTGTTAAAAAAAAAGACCGCAACTATATCATGCAAAACTGATTGGCAACAATACTATATATATATCACTTTGTTGCCAACAAATTTGATTAAGGTAGGTCGGAAACTCTAAACATGAGTCCGAATGGCTTCAGGCGAATGTATCGACCATGTTAAACGTTTAGGATTGTAATCTGTAAATGTACATAGTTCTTAGAAAATGGAATATGCAATTATACAACATCCACTTTACTATCGAATACGTATGCCGATATTCTTAAAGTAGGTTCAAGAACTTAACGGAACGATTTTGTAAACATTTCAAACATGATTCCCAACTGTCTATAAATAACAACTAATATATTGGCATTTATTGACCGACTGAGATTTACATGATTCACGTGTGAAGATAATTAATGTGTTTGTTACTCGACTGACCTCGAACAATTGTTCATCGTGGTCATCAAATGGCAGTCCGTCTATACGATTAATAATTTCTGCCACTCCTGAAATACGAGAACGAACTTAACATTCATTACCACTTCATTACGTACAATCTGGTAAAAAAATAATCGGACATGAGATTTTTATTCAGCAGTACTAAGTAATTCGAACTGTTTCCTGTGTGGGTTCAACTAAGGAATAACCGGGTAATATTGCCATTCATTCGAAAGTTACTGTTCCGTGCGTTGCAATGAAGCTTTACTCAACAGAACAAAAGGTCAATGAGGCTTAATGGCTTGCACGATTCTTCAGCACTTACCTATAATCTGCCCATATCGGTTCCTAATAGGCTTACAGAGGATTGAGCGTGTGTGGTAACCGCTGAGAACGTCTCTCTGAAATATGGTCTGCGTTCGGTATACGTTTGGTTTCATTGAAATGACTTGCAAAATAAAAGTGCAGCTTAAAACGTATTCATTAAATACATGTGTTAACATATCTTCTGTGTGATATATACTAAGTAAAATAAGTTGTGCAACAACTATGAGGTTAGCAAATATATTGCATTTTAACGTGAAAACATAACATTGTTTATTCGTAGTATTTTATTATAACATTTTGGTATTTATACAAAGCTCGATGTTAATGTTCCCTAGTCTTTGAAGGGAATGACGAACAAGAATTGCCATTCTATATATTTACTTATGACTCTATGAAATATGTCGAGTTTTATTTTGCGTTGCAAATCTTATTTTACTTTGTATATTTGTGAATTGCTGATACTCAGGGTTTCATTGGCCTTATTTGCCAACTAAAATCGCAGTTCAAAACCTGTTTATTTAATGCACTTGTGTGAATATATTCTTTGGTTGTTTGTTAATTTCAGTATATGACGAGGTTCATTGACGTGGTTGGTAAAATATGTGTGCAGCTCACAATTTGGATTTGCAGAAATGTGTTGGAATGCAGGGTCTAACTAACCAGTTGCTAACATTGGCCAAAGGATCGATTAATTTCCAACATAAAACATTGAAAAGACCAGTTCCAAACATGAAAAGCATAGGTTTAACTAATGTATAAACAATGTTTCTTTAACTTCTACAGTAATCGAGTCAAGTCATAGGTCAAAATATTGCTAAGTTTGCGATGATGCGATGATGCGACATTAAATTGTTTTTCGAACAATGTTATTAACATATCAAAACGCGCAAAATCACTCCAGTTTCTCGATTCTTTTACGCACCTCTTTGTCAAAGCGCGGGTCGGAATACGCGTCTGCAATATTGATGGTTTCTTCCGTCCTAAGTACGAGCTCGGCGAGTTTGTTACCCACTCGAAGATCTGTGGTCGGTTCTAGGCTACAAATGTGTTACGAGTGTTTTATATCTGCATGTAAAGACAAAAATTACCGAAAGACTAGCAGTATTTTTTTGAAATAAAATATATGACGTGAGTAATTCACATAAATCCAATGGCGTGATTTTTCCAGTAAGTCATCAGAATTTACCTCGGAAACGTGCAGCATGGGGCGCTATGGGATCGAAACCGAGCGCAACCAGCTTCTAGTTTGGCACGAGAAAATTGCTGTCTTCGCCTTCAGTGGAGAAACAGCACGACATTTTGCAAACGAGATGTTAATACAATTCAATTTTATAGTTATTTAATTGCATATTTGAATTGAAATTTAGGTTGGTGCACAGACTAAGACTGAATGTGAAGAATTTATTGACTTATATGAAGTGCAATCTATTACTCGAATCTAGCAATGAAAAATAACGTGCACTGAATTTAAAACGTTTAATCATGGCATCACTTACGGCAATTTGTAACTTCTTATCGCAGTAAAAAAATACTTGTATAATCAAATAAAATTATCGATATATGTGGATATTTGTTTCTGACAAGCGAGCGTTTGTATCGTTTCCTAATGAAAATTATAATAAAGATTGTTCTTACGCATTACAGCTGTCAGCTGTAAAATGATCCTTTCACTGCTTAGTTAATCTTTTATGGACTATTGGTTTGGAATAATCGGAACCGAGCAAGTCTACATTCAATATTTTATATAACGCGTAATGTAAATGTGGCGCGTCGTGAGAAAACCGGTCTTAATACATGTGCTAAAGTGTCGTCCCGGATTAGCCTGTGCACTCCGCACAGGCTAATCCAGGACGGCACTTTCCGCCTACAGTGAATTTATGTTTAGAGGAGACCTCCTTGAAACAGAAAATACCATAAAAGCGGAAAGTGCCGTCCTGGATTAGCCTGTGCGGACTGCAAAGGCTTATCCGGGACGACTGCACAGGCTAATCCGGGACGACACTTTTTACGCACATGCATTAAGACCGGTTTTCCCACGACGCGCCTCAAATATATTATCCGGGCAGCATAGTTAAACCACTATTATCGCCTCACATTTACACATCAAAATCGTTAACGCAATGCAATCTGAGATAGCAACAGCAAATGAGTCAATGCCTGCTTTATTGATAAATGAAAGGCCAACAAATGTTTAATGCGCTCCATGCGAATATAGGTTACAAAGTTCACGACCTTGATCAAAGTTCATTCTAACATGACACGCGCAGAGTTTTCTATAGACAAAGAACAAACTTCACTGTTCTTAGACTACCAATAAACTACCCGAAAAAATAGATCCGAAACTGTAAAACATAGTGCTCATTGTAATTGCAGAAAATGTTGTCTGGAAAGTTAGAATCGCATAAGTTTCGCATTATCGTTGTATATCGGCTAACAAACAACGATGCGGTATATTAAACAACTCGGTCTAATGCCCTCGGGGCTTAATGTATACGCATCATAACTTGTTTAGTAGTCGATGAACAACTCTAAATCGAAAATTATTTCTTACATGATCAATGAAAAAAACAAAAAATCTTTGCTTAATTCTTTATTGGGGTCGATTATTTAATATAATCAACCAAGGCTTTTTACCGTGTCTAGTCGGGGCCGAGTATAGGCGTAATCTTGAAGCAACATTTGTTTAAATATTCCCCAAACATTGATACGACACCTAGAATTTGTGTTTCCCTTTAACAAATTTGATACGGTATTTTCCCAGAAAAGCTAGGCCATGGGCCCCATGGCCGACCTATGAAAACAGGCCCTGGATTAACGCGAACTTTCCGACAACATATACTATGGGCTGGTATTAACGAAGCTCCTAATGGAAATCGTAATTAAAGTTGTAAGTGAAAATTTCAGATTTTGTTTACAAAAGGGTAAAATACTAAACATCTAAGCAATATTGACAAGTTTAAAACATTTTAATGTAAAACACATATAGACAAAATAGCCACATAGTTATGGAAGGAATTTTATGAATTTAAGACATTAATTTTTCCCTAATTAGGTTTGTGAATACGGGCCCAGATCGTGTACAAAGTATAACGATGCACTGGAAGTTGATGTTGCTGCTAATTTAGGAGTTTCAAGCCAGAACAAAATGGGCAAAAACCGTTGTTTGCGGAAAAATTATTCTGTCAGTGCCAGACTATGCAAATATTTATATACCAATACCAGTAACGAACGACTTGAAGTGAGCTATTTTTTTGTGGGGCTTACCGTAAAGCAGAATGATTGCTGGCCCCGTTAGTAAGAGGGTAAGCGAGGTCAAACACCTTGCCAAATGTTTTCTGAAAAATGATACAAGGACAAAAAATTATAATGTCTGCAAAAATATAACTTCTTAAGTATTTCAAATAAGTTAACTTAATTTTGAATGTACGTAAATATAATCAAATGTCTTTACGTTGATTTTACAAACAACTTACACAGTTGATTTGAACAAAAAAAATTCCAAATCAATCAACTTTATTTCAACGGTTAGGGTTCATCTGGGCGCCTTTCTTTCTGTAATATGTAGTATGTAATATGAATATATGTACTATATAATAATAAATGATAATTTTAGTTGAAAGTAACCTCTTCATTTGGTTCAGCCTTCAAGAGAACGGAGCAGCGTTCACACTTCAATAGAAACTGGGCGCGCTGCATGATCTTCGAGATGACTTCCTCCAGAGACGTCTGCTCCTCGAACAAGTCGTGGACTACCTCTAACAGGTGCTACACAAATACCATGTTGGATTGATTTAACTAGCACAAGTCGTGGACTACCTCTAACCGGTGCTATATAAATACCATATTGGATTAATTTAACTAAAACAGGTCGTGGACTACCTCTAACAGGTGATATATAACTACCATGTTGGATTAATTTAACTAAAACATGTCGTTGACTACCTCTATCAGGTGCAATATAAATACCATGTTGGATTGATTTAACAAGAACCGGCCGTGAACTACCTCTAACTGGTGCTACATAAATAATATGTTGGATTGATTTAACAAGAACCGTCTGTGAACTACATCTAACAGGCGCTATATAAATACTATGTTGGATTGATTTAACAAGAACCGGCCGTGAACTACTTCTTACAGGTGCTAAATGAACACCATGTTGGATTGATTTAACAAGAACCAGCCGTGAACTACATCTAACAGGTGCTATATAAATACCATGTTGGATTGATTTAACATGAACCGGCTGGTGACCTACATCTAACAGGTGCTACATAAATACCATGTTGGATTGATTTAACATGAACCGGCTGTGAACTACATCTAACAGGTGCTATATGAATACCATGTTGGATTGATTAACAAGAACCGGCTGTGAACTACATCTAACAGGTGCTATATAAATACTACGTTGGATTGATTTAACAAGAACCGGCTGTGAACTACATCTAACAGGTGCTATATGAACACCATGTTGGATTGATTTAACAAGAACCGGCTGTGAACTACATCTAACAGGTGCTATATAAATACCATGTTGGATTGATTTTACATGAACCGGCTGTGGACTACATCTAACAGGCGCTATATAAATACCATGTTGGATTGATTTAACAAGAACCGGCTGTGAACTACCTCTAACATGGGCTACATAAATACTATGTTGGATTGATTTAAGAAGAACCGGCTGTGAACTACATCTAACAGGCGCTATTTAAATACTATGTTGGATTGATTTAACAAGAACCGGCCGTGAACTACCTCTAACAGGTGCTATATGAACACCATGTTGGATTGATTTAACAGGAACAGGTCGTGAACTACATCTAACAGGTGCTATATAAATACCATGTTGGATTGATTTAACAGGAACAGGTCGTGAACTACCTCTAACAGGCGCTTTATAAATACCATGTTGGATTGATTTAACATGAACCGGCTGTGAACTACATCTAAAAGGTGATATATAAATACCATGTTGGATTGATTTAACATGAACCGGCTGTGAACTACATCTAAAAGGTGATATATAAATACCATGTTGGATTGATTTAACACGAACCGGCTGTGAACTACATCTAACCAGTGCTATATAAAGACCATGTTGGATTGATTTAACAAGAACTGGTTGTGAACTACATCTACCAGATGCTATATAAATACCATGTTTGATCGATTTAACAGGAATAGGTCGTGAACTACATCTAACAGGTGCTATACAAACACCATGTTGGATTGATTTAACCTGAACCGGCTGAACAGGTGCTATATAAATACCATGTCGGATTGATTTAACATGAACAGGTCGTGTACTACATCTAACAGGTGGTATATAAACACCATGTTGAATTGATTTAACTAGAACAGGTCGTAAACTACATCTAACAGGTGCTATATAAATACCGTGTCGGATTGATCTAACATGAACAGGTCGTGAACTACATCTAACATTAGCTATATAAATACCATGTTGGAATGATTTAACAAGAACAGGTCGTGAACTTCATTCAAACGGTTTACAGTGCACGTTGTAACATGAAATGGTATTTGCTAATGTTAGTCCTAAACGAATAGTTGGTAAGTCAAAATAAACGTTTCGAAAGTAATAACGTCCATAAATATCATTCTAACAGCTAACAATGAAAAACTGTGTAAATAACTGCGTTATAAATTAAGGCCAAAACTAAAAAAGTACTTTATTCATGCATACCGTTTGAATTTATTTTAGAATTACAATTTGTTAATAACCTCACCGCACGCTGAAAAAAGTTGTATACATCAAACGAACATACTATGTAATACCGTTTACGCTTACATTTGTTTCTGCAAGAAAGTTCATGATTAGCAAACAACTACGTCATCTTAAATTATTTGTTACGGGATAACACGCGACATCTGTCACAATAAGACGTAGCCCTAATAAGGTAGTAATTAACAACAGTTTCTGAACAACTGGCTCAAGTTGTTTAGTGCTGTTGGACACGCATGTCATTTTGCCAGAACCGGTGTATTGAAGCTGAAGACCAATTAAACCAAGTTATTCTGTACTTGTTATAACTTTATTTTAACAAGATTATACACCATAATTGAATTTCTGTTACACAATCCGATGGTAATAAACATATTTTTGTTTGTTTGATTTTCTTTGTCAAATGAGCGCACTGATCGACTTAACTATTTCCAAGCATTATGCTTCCTAGGTAGTAAGACGTTTTCGATTTCTTCAGACCGGTCTACAAGTGGAGTGGGATTGATATGTCCGAGAAATGTGTGCCGTAATTAGATTTACAGGTTAAGTGGGGGATTGGACAATGGCATTAGAGAAAGTAAGACGAAATAAGAGGGATCGATTGTCTTCAACGCAATGCAACGTCAGTCTCAATCTCACTTTGACTTTTAATTCAATTCTTACGCATCGGACTACGCACTTTAACTACTTATTCAATTCATGCTTTAGACTTTAGTAGGACGTGACCTTTTCTTCGATTACAACAAAGACATCGATTTGACGGGTGAAACTTGCCACAGGAGCAAGTCGATGTCATTAAATTGTGCGTTTAGCAAAATGTGAACCACGAAACATGATAAAATAACAAGATGTCATTAAATCTAAAAGTGAACCAATACCTTGTTTCGTTCATACTCTTGGCTGTAGGCTTCGAATATCTGAGCGTTGTAGATTGCTATCCCACAATAGGACAGATAGGCAGACAGGAGCTGAAATGTAATCTTAAAACTTTATACTGGAGACGTTAACAAATATATTTATATTTAAAATCAATATGTTTCTCTTTTGTTGTTTCAATATTTAAATTGCATTTAAATTGCATGCATGCTCATAACTTACAGTACGAACTATTCACCTTTTTTGGAAGCAATACCATCAAATACTTAAAACTGTGCATCTCTTCATGTGAAACTGTGATTAAAAAATGCTTTGGATGTTACACAATTTGCCGAATGTATGTGATCAATACCATCTAAATGAAACCAGTGTCATATATTGAAAGCCAATGAAGCAAACTGCTCTGAACAAAAATATATATTTTCCACGTGGTGCCATTAAAGCGCTCCCAAACGCAGAATAAAAAGGTTCCACACATTGCTAAGAATGTTCTTATAATAAACTGTCTATTCATTAGAGCAGTTAGAATACCGTTGGGAAACATCATTAGAATTTGAACTCAATTGGTATTGACGTCATTGTTGTGTAGCCATAGTTACATGGAAGGATTATACAAAAAATGTAATAAATCAAATTAGGATTTCGTCGTCCATAAATGTGTGACATACAGAATACAGATTGTATGAACGTAGACTAACCTTTCCTGAAACTAGCGTCATGAACGTACAGCGGATATTTTTGATTGCTGTATGCGATCATTTTTATGTCATGATTTGTCATATACTATTTAGGGATTTGTGTATTTTTGAATAAGCATGAGAGAAACCAAATACGATCTTACATTTTTGTACAACTGTGTTGTCTTTGAGATTATGTCCTAGACAGAGCAACGCAAAAGCTGTTTTATTTCCCCGAATGACGCCATCAGCAATTCTAAAATTCATCAAACCGGTTACAAACCTTATACCACTTTTTAATAAGATGTTTAGCCTTATAACACCTTTAATAGGATGTTTTGTTGTTGATTTTTGTATCCGATACTCGTAACTTTAAGGAAATACCAAGAAGTCTGAATGAGGGAATGTTTCTGGTATTTGCCTCATATGTCAGCTCTCAGTCGGTACAGTGCCTTAAAGTAGCAATAACACGAATAACGCGCTGAGAAGTATCCAGACCACTTCGTGTGGGATAAAGCGTAAATAATTAATAAAAAAAAGAATTTTGCATCGTTTTTGTGATATTACAACTTTAGGCTTACGGCCATTGGTATAACAACATTAAATCTATCATAGACAGTTGTTTTAAAAATATATGTGTATAGCAGCTACATAATTATAAATAATGGTAACATTGTAGTTTTGTTGTGTTTGATTAACGACAAAAACTATTTAATAGTGATATTATATTATAATACACTTGAACGTTCCCCATCTATTGGGGCTTAGACGACACAAATATTCAATAACATAATGCAATCACTGTTGTCGACCGAAATTCAATGACATGATGCCGTCAACGACTTTTACGAGTCACAAACTGTTGGCACGATGCCATCAATACTGTCAAAGCGACATAAATCCAAGTACAACAAAGAATGTAAAAAGGACGAACTCGACTCTATACCTTTTCATCTTCCTTGGTGAACTCAAGATCATTCGACTTGTTGATGACTTGCACCACGGCCACGTTGTCATTGTCCGAGTTCCTGACTGGCATACACAGCAAGGAGCTCGTCATGTACCCGGTGATTTGGTCCACCTCGTCATTGTAGCGCTCATCCTGCCAATATGAATATGTCAAATAATTAAATAGTATGACGTTATAAAATCTGAAACGTGATAAAATGTCATGTTTGTTTTGCTCGAATATTTGGCATGATCGAACAAATAAGAGAACGACTGTGGTAAATTAATATTTATCCCATCATCACGACTGCATCGACGAAATAACTCCTCGTGGGATTAACGTAGCTGTATTCCACCTTGTTGAACACAGCAAACACGCGCATTATAATGACGTCATACTGTTTATTTTCGTGACGTCATTTGATGTTTTTCGTGTTATTCAGTGATTTTCTTTTGTGTGTTTTCAAAATAAAGACAGAAGCTGATGGGAAATAGAATACCAGGTAAGTGTTGAATAAGTTTATTTGCTAAGCACACAAACCTAAACCACACGTCAAGGCTCGATGTTTAGGTTTTCTAAGACTCGCAAAAAAAACTATCTGTATTCAACAGTAACCTAGTATTCTCTATATTCACATGCATGTAGATCTACATGATAAATGACATTCTTCTAACTAGGTTATATAACACAATGTAGCACGTAGTCAAATGTCCATCACTAGACGTATTTAATGTATCTTCTAACTAGGTTATATGACACAATGTAGCACGTAGTCAAATGTCCATCACTAGACGTCATTAATGTATCTTCTAACTAGGTTATATAACACAATGTAGCACGTAGTCAAATGTCCATCACTAGACGTCATTAATGTATCTTCTAACTAGGTTATATAACACAATGTAGCACGTAGTCAAATGTCCATCACTAGACGTCATTAATGTATCTTCTAACTAGGTTATATAACACAATGTAGCACGTAGTCAAATGTCCATCACTAGACGTCATTAATGTATCTTCTAACTAGGTTATATAACACAATGTAGCACGTAGTCAAATGTCCATCACTAGACGTCATTAATGTATCTTCTAACTAGGTTATATAACACAATGTAGCACGTAGTCAAATGTCCATCACTAGACGTCATTAATGTATCTTCTAACTAGGTTATATAACACAATGTAGCACGTAGTCATATGTCCATCACTAGACGTCATTAATGTATTTGTTGGGTGATGCAATAATACACGTGAAGAGTGAGGATCACATTCATATGAACAACGTTTAGTAATATGCAGACCTTTTCATTGTATGTTTATTTGTTTATGGAAGTACATATGTGATGTACGTATTAGATTTTCAGTTACATGCATAATTGATGTAGTGATGTTTTTATTGTGTTACTTGTATACATACATAACTAGAAACACTGTGTATTTAATCATTGAACGGGAATAAAAACTTAGTATTAATAATTAATTGATTAACATTTGGTGTAATGGTTAGTTTATTTAGCGATGCTTAAATACAAGAACTACCGATATTAAGTCATTCACTATTGTCAGACCGGGTAAATACAATTATATTCATTTCAAATAGTTAGTTTCAAAGTGAACAGCGTAACAGCTTTATCCCAAATAGTTCAGACGGCAATTTATCTACCGTTTCAAAAAATGTACGGTACTGAAGAAAGAAGCTAATGAGACTCTAGATGTTTTAGGACCAACAATATCACACCCCCTTTCACAATTCGTTGACCATGAAATTCAATTTTCCTAATGATCAACGGCAAACGTATTCTGCTATTGCCACGATATATCAACTATTGTTCATGACCATATATATCTCGAGGTGCAATGTACACACTACATGGTAATTGTAGCGTTGAACTGTCTGGGACTTTCGTAAATGTTACTATCGGACAATACTCACGTATATGTTACGGACAGAATAGTTTACGAAGTGCTAAGAGTATGCATTAAAACCATTAAATAAACAAATATACAAACAGAACATTATTTTAGTACCACTCGGTTCAGAATGATCAAAACGTAAAAGGTAAAAGCATATTTTGTTCCTTCTCATTGAAAATGCATAACGAAGCTAACAATGCAATTATGAAGACAGTGATCAACTTTAAAAAAAAATATTGCGTCAATGTTTCGGCCGAGGAGTAAACAGTTTACAATGGAAAATAAATGTTTGCTAATGTGATGTCAATATTTATTGTTGTGTATCTTAAAGCAATATAACACAATATATTTGGTCGAAGGATTATAAAAAAGGCAACGTGTTATAAGTAGATTAAATATATGTACCTATATACTCTGTATGTATGCTTGATAAGTACAAAATAAAACTGCAAAACCGAATACCCACTATACAGTTTGTAATGTGGAGTATTTTAAATGCTGACACCCTAAACACGCTTCTTATACAATAACTTATAGGATCAATCCCTTATAATCCAAGTTCCAGGCAAAAGCATGCACCGTCGACTTTTTCTTAACATTATTTTCCTGAAAAATACGAGTGAGTAAGTAAATTATTTCTTTGTCAATATATTTTTGCTCTATGTCGTTTTCCTGCTCGAAATAAATACAAGACGTCGACCGCGAAAAAACCGATTGAAATCCCCAATGCCTTGCATTGACGGTTCAGGGTGGTGACCCTGTTGTATTCGTTTTTTCCGTTTCGTGTTGTCCGTTTTGCACACTGGAAAATGGTTTAAATGTGTCCAATATAAAAGAAACATGAGATTGAGGATGTATCCTCGAGTAGTAACGTTTCTTACACGATGTCATATCAATACATATCTTTTCTGAATCTTATTTAAGTCAGACTTCTAAAGCCGGAATATTTTACCGCACCGTAGTCCTGATTTATTATGCAGTAAAAGAAACTGCCGTCAAGGGAAATACGAACGGGATAAAGCTTTGGAGAAGCAGGCTTTTCAACAGAAACAGTATCTTCTCAGATATGCAATTACAGACCTAAAAACTACAATAGTGGTCGAGGTAGCATTCACGTTCATCAAAACAGATAATTTGAAAGGATCCAACAAATATTATAAATAATAAGAGACTGACTAATACTCTGTTTGAAAGCTACGTTTTGTCAATGAATGCGGCATTGTCTAGTTTTCCTTGCATAAGATACATGAAAATGCGACTCAGAGTTTCGTAGTTGGGCAACTGATTATCTTTCTAAGTATCGTATTAAAGTGTAGGCACATGCATTTACCATAATATTAATTGTGTTTGTTAGATATAGGTATAAAAAATACAATATTCGATTTAAACTGTTACAAACATAGAGTCTATTGCTAGTCTAAGCACAAGAGAAACACTTCATTTCTAATTGCTAAAACTAAGCTAAGTTTCATCCGTATATAAAGTTAGCCTGCACATATTTGCCTCAGCTGTTTCTTGTTTTAACTTATGTGTTATCTTTGTTGTTGTCTCTCTTTATAGCTTTTTAGTTATACTATTGAGTTGTTGTTAATAAATCCATCATTTTGTTCAAGCGTTTCGGATGTTTTTATTTCCATTTTATACCTTCACTGCTAGCAAAATCTGGTGATGAAACAAATTAGGGAGCTGATAAACTTCAACCAAAATTGTAACTCCGGGTATATGACGTCATACCGTTGTTGTTGCGGAGAAACGCAGCGTGCAAACAGTTTTAGAAGTTTTCATTTCTTTGAAGAGTTGGCATTTTAAAGAAATTATAATTTACGCAGTTTTACAAAAAAATCTAAGAATTATTTAGTGTGTACCAATAAAGTGTTTATAAATACGACATACTGGAAATTAATTTACGTATCAATTTGAACAATATCAATGTTTTCTTAATATATCAATTCAATAGTTGAAGCTTGTGACCATGAGCATATAATTTATGATATTACAATGTGTATGAACTGTTTTGAAGGGATAGCAAATATCACATCTAACTATCTGAGATGTTTAATGCAATATAATAAAGACCAAGACTGTGGCATTTTCGAATTCATTTGACAGGCACTTATTCGCATTTTTAATTAATATGGAGCTATTCCATGAAATTTTGTTATTTGAGTTCTAGATATGTAAGGCAACAAATGTATGAAATTATGACATACATATATTGATAATAAATATTTCATCACAAACATACAAAGGCAAACAACTATAAAGGTAACATTTACTCGGGTTTATATAAATAAATGAGATCAAACAGATGTCTCTAGGGAAATCATTTTCATATAAGTCCGTGAAAAATTAATCATCCAATATCTTGGTAATCTGTAACGATGACGTCTCGTGTTTATTGGTCTAGAGAGGTAAAACGTTAATATTACTAAAGATAGACGCGTTCGCCAAGCACAGTCAAATATTAAATAACATGTTTAACAACAAAGGGAATATTAGTTAAATTCATTAAAATCAATTGCTGGTCAAAGTTTAAATATTCCGCGACATAAGGTTCAAAAATCCATATCTGTAATAATAACTCCAACCTATTTCACACTTTGATATTATGATTAGGGCAGAATCAGTTTTATAAATGAGGCGCGTCGTGGGAAAACCGGACTTAATGCATGTGCGTAAAGTGTCGTCCCGGATTAGCCTGTGCAGTCCGCACAGGCTAATCAAGGACGGCATTTTCCGCCTACAGTGGATTTATGTTTAGAATAGACTTCCTTGAAACAGAAAATATCATTAAAGCGGAAAGTGCCGTCCTGGATTAGCCTGTGCGGACTGCACAGGCTAATCCGGGACGACACTTTACGCACATGCATTAAGTCCGGTTTTCCAAGGACGCGCCACAAATGTTTTTGTCTGCTTCTGATTCAAAATATCTGGATAGTGTTCAGCTATGAAAAATATATTTAAATTGTTATGTTTGGCAAGTTAACCCGATTAATTTTATGTTTTCCAGTAATTTATAGGGAAATATCAGTGAAATAAAATTGGTAATTCACTGTTTTAATCAGTGAAAATTAACATTTGATATTTTTCACTGTTTCATACTGGTTCCCGATTTAAAACCGTAAATGAAACTGACCGTCAACGATGCCGGACTCAAAATTGTCAAAATGAGCCCCGCGGTATTTTGTCATAAAACCCACTTAGATAGCAATTAAAATGAAAAGAATAAAAAACGGTGGAAAAAGCATAACATAAGAAGAAAAATGTGTTGGCTTCGGTCAAATATCGACTTTTAATTCACTTGTGGTCATAGAAAATATATTTTTTCACGAGTGGCTGTGCCACTCGTGAAAAAATATAATCATATGATCACTTGTGAATTAAAAACGATATTCTACCGAAACCAACAAATATCTTCTATATATTAATACAGTTATTTACAGATTGTCAATTCAGATTCGATAATTATATCGCATATTTAAAAGAAATAACTAGAACAAACCAAACTGAAATTGTTACGCATAACAATAATAAATTAGCATGTGGTCAAAATTTTCGATCGGGTTAAGTCTGTCATGATTTAAATCCGTAAATCACATACGTATCACATTAAATAAATGGCGCTGCATGAAGTCCTTGGAAATATGCACTTTCCAAAAGGACACACATACTATTTTGAGGCACGCGTGAAATTTCCTACAGATGACATGTTCTATGTTAGAAGATGGTTTTAAATGATGACATGTGCATATCTTGACTGTCATCAAACACATCTGAGTCTTTTTATCAGAAAAAATACGTGCCAAACCTAACTTTTTGTAATGAAATGGCTAGTACGTGATTCTCCGTAACTACATGGAGATAATGGGGCCATTTATTTAACGTTATTGCAGACGTTTTCATTATAAGAATTAGTAGTATAAGCATCATCTCATTAGACAGACTTGATTGTTAATCATTGTTAATCATGATATAAGTTCATGTAATGAGTCACAGTATTAAGATCTAGTAGTGCGTTGTCTGTTTTAGGAAAATCACCAATTGAACCCAAACTTAACTTCATTAATTTAGATAAATAACTATACAGCATGCACTTTTGCGTGGAATTTTTAATTTTGATATCATAATGACTGACTAGATTGATAACAGCATACGCTTGTTGCAGAAGCAAACCAGCAAATGCTAACACACAAACTTAAACAACATGAAAATACCACTCGGTTTGAAAATTGGCAAAAAGTCAATGGAACTCCGTTTTGTTCGCTCTCAAAATTGCATAATAATTACATATTCGATAAAACGATAAAACAAAACGATTTCTAGTTTTATATGATTGAGTTTATTTCATCAACTTCTTGGTCTTTATAAGTAGTAAACAATACGTGGACAGTATACTGTTGTGTAATATCAATATAGCACAATGTATTTACTAAAATAATATTATATTAGTTAAGAGGAATAGGTACTTATAAGTATACATTAGTATATGTGCTATTTTACTTAAAGTTCCCATACTTTTTTCTGTAAATAACATAAAATACACACTATACACTATGCAAATTATGCAAAGTGACATTTCAAATTATATTGTTTACCTTAACAAGCTTACAATATCAATATAAATGGTTTAACTAATCACACCACATCAAAACGTAGACTCAATCACTTTATAGTCATAGCCATTGATTCTTTATAAGCAGTATTTTAGAACAAAATAATAATACACATGTTGTTATTTCTTTGTCTGCATATTTTGCTCTACTTTGTTTTCCTTAATATGAATGCACAATGACGACCACGAAGAAAGAAAGCAATAAACAAGACAGCAAGAGCAATATCCTGCGAATCGTGGAACAGCAAGAGCAATATCCTGCGAATCGTGGAACAGCAAGAGCAATATCCTGCGAATCGTGGAACAGCAAGAGCAATATCCTGCGAATCGTGGAACAGCAAAAGCAATATCCTGCGAATCGTGGAACAGCAAGAGCAATATCCTGCGAATCGTGGAACAGGCAACTGTCGAATATAGCAAGACACAATCCAACCGCCTCCTGACAGATGCAAACAACCTCTTAACGGAAATCAAGTTTAATAGCCGGCCCGGTAAGACACAATTTAGAAAAAGCTAGTAAATGTAATACGAATTATTTTGGATTAAATTTCTCACAATATATAGTATAATAATCGAAATTACGTAGTTTGACTTAATGCATTCAAGCTTAAGAGGCATCTTCAAGACCACACACGCGTATTCAACCAATCTTTTCTGCTGTGTAATCTATATTTATATTTTGATTGTATAATTATTATTTTGAAAATATTACTTTTTTCAACATCGTCTACAAATAAATTCGTTCACATGTAGAGATTAGCAATCCAATTGTATAAGGATCGTACAATTTACATAACCTAAAAGTTTCATATTCAATTTGTTTCTCGTATATAACGAGTAATAATAGAAAACATTTCATAACTCAAACCCTATAAATGTCCTTTTACCCCCGAACAATTTGATATTATAATGATGACATGTTCCAATAATGCTATTTTGTATGAAGCGCGTGTGAAACGTTTTATATTTATTTATTTATTTTGCTGAAATTCTCCATCAGGATAATGTTTTAACCATGGGGCGTGACATCCAACTGGGCGTGCATTGCAATGTTACGAGGTAAATAGTTTACATTGATTCTGATATTGAACAGGGCAAGTTTGAGTTTCGGTGCGCCTGTAAATCCCCAATGCTTTGCATTGACCCTTCCAATGTAGTAACCCCGATTTAATCATGTTTTTCGAATCCTGTTGTCCAAATTGCATACTAGTTCCATACGTTTCTTAGAAAATATCACAACAGTAAACATCTTTCATACATCATATCTAAGTTTGACTTTTAAAACCGGAATATTTTACCGCTCCGTAGTCCTGATCACAAGCACAGATGTATTCTGCAGTAACAGAAACTGCTGTCAATGGAAATACGAACGGGACAACGCTATTGAGATGCAGGCTATCGAACAGATACAATAACTTTCGGACATATGCAATTAAAGACTAAAATATATTTTACAATAGTGGTCCAGCGAACGTTCACTTTCATGAAGACGGATACTCTGAAAGTTTCCAGTAAGCATTGTCGGTCATAAGCGGCAGTAATTGTTCTGTGTGTTTCCATTGATACAGGAATTTTTCAGAACTCAACAGCAAATTGGGGTGCTGATAAAACTCAAACAAAATTAGAACTCCATACAAATGACGTCATATCTCTGTTGATGTGAAGAAACGCCATTTGCAAACAGTTCATATTTTCTAGAAGTGTGTTTCGTTTTCATGTGATATTGGCATTTTAATGAAGTTTCAATAAAAACGTAATTTTAGAGCAAAAGTTTAATATAACTGTACAGGATAACGAAATGAACAATGCGTGACTTAATAAGACAACATGGGGGCTTATGTTATAGCTTGGTAGATGTTACCAAAATCTCGTACGTTTCATCTAAGCATAGCAAGTCAATATTTGAAGAAGTAATTCATAATCTGCAAACAAATGTTTGTGTGCATAACGAATTGCAAATGTCACACCTAATTATACAATAGCATGAATATAAGCAGTTGTACAGTATATCTGAAGATAAATACTACTGAAATATTTCTTGCACAAATAAACCAAACAAGTATAAATGGTTTGTCAGTTGTATATATTTTAATATGCAGTAGACAGCAGCATTAGGGCACACACTTGTAAACGAGTTTTGTAGACTTTCCTATTTGAATTGATTATGATTAATTCATTACATCGAGATAATATAGATATGTTTCAACGTAAAAAATCCTGACGCACACTGTATGGTTAAAGTATTAATATATTCAGTATTTTATGAAGTAAGTCCATTTTGTCTGCAGCAGACAGTATTAACCAAAAGATATTTAAACTCGTGCAAATGAAACACAGAATTTTAAATATAAGAAACTAAATATTTTAGCTAATGTGTTTAATGAAAATATAACAGGAAACATGAGATAAATAATACAAACGTCATCATTATCCAACACTGACATTTCTAAAAGCAGTGATTGTTGCGGGTGACAAATTTGCCGTTTATGTCTGGAAATTGCTGTTGGGGTATAGGTGCCAATAAACAACTTTTCAAAATATGGTTTTGGTTTTTATATGTAGCACGAAATCTGGTGTCGTTTTGTTCTAGGTAAGTTCAATATATTTTCTAAATGTAGTTTACACGTTGCTTTATACTCGCCGATCTGTAGCCTTTCGCATGCGAAGTTCATTTCCGCGTGCACTGATACTTTACGTTCCAATCAGAGTTGCGCACAGTTTTCGTTAACCCTTTGAAATGTGTTCCTTGAAAATAAGAAATGAAAATCATAAGGATATACTCAACTATTTGCAAAGTAACACATGATTGCTACCGATATCATGACACATCATCTAAAACAAATATTATAAAAAGAAAAAAAAATAATTTGCCTTTGCCGGGACTCGAACCCGCGACCTTTGAGATAGAAAATCTCCTGCGCTACCGAGTGAGCCATTTGGACTTTTCTATTTGGTCGTGTTTTTTAACGCTATGTAAGTGATACACGTGTTTTCCAAAATACTGATGAAAAGCGTTACAAACGCTTTATAATAATTTTATCTATTTCGATTGATGATTATCCATAAACGAAACGATATTTTAAATATATTTCTGAGCCATTAGTGTTAATTCGCTTGTTTGTATAAAATGCATAATTTCTTTTTGGAATGTATGACAAATTTTTTGAAAATTGCCAACCTGTGAACAGGTCCCTTTAAGCTTTGAAGCGTTTATATAAAATCGGTGTTACAGAGCAAAACTCTCAGAGTTTAAAATGTTTTGTATTTTTATTGAAACTTTCCGATTTTACTGATTTATATAGGTTTTATTTGTTGCAATGATAGAATAATTACAGTATTCCGTCAAGAAGTGCATTGGTCAATATGATAAATAGACGACGTGACCTAATTAAACAAAATTGTATAAAATCTAGAGCAAAGATTTATCATAGCAGTGTAATTCCGACGTTGTTCGTTATGGCATACCAATTGCCGGGCATGCGTATACATTTAATACATATAAACAGGTTACTCTATTAATAAGAAACGAACAAATAGCGGTGTACAGATTAAAGATATACTTTATTAGCTATTTTAGCCAATTTGTTATTCGGACCTAATTTTACCTGGAGCATCGGGGTATTATATATGGCAAGTGAAAAAATCACAGCATAACACTTATTTGCAACGGACAATTATGTTTTTTATTTTATTTAATCGCTGACTTAGTAGTAAAGGAATTATTGAAACTGCAAAACATTAAACAAAACTGATGACAACATAATAACAATAGACAGAAGCATCAGTTAAATTAGAGCGTACAGCTTTGGACCGTCATCAAACACATTCCAGTCTTTTGATCAAAGAAAATATTTGCAAAATGATGGCGTATATATCACACACAAAGTGTTGTCATGAAACTGATACGTGCTCCTTTGTAGCAATATGGAAACAAAGTGGCCATTTATTTATTGTTGTTGCAGATGTTTTCAATAATTAATTTAAACATTATCTCATTAGACAGACATAATTGTTTATACGAATATTGCATAGCAGTTCAAAATATATTTTATGTTATGTGTCACAGAATGCAATTTGAATAGTGCATTGTTTGTTTTAAAACAATCGGTCAAAAATTTTACCAAAAACTGAACTTCATAAATTTAGATAACTAACTACTTAGCATGCATTACTTAATTTTAATATCAGAAGTACTGACTAGTTTACAAAGTGCTACACGCATACAGTAAATTGCAGCACCAAACCAGCAAATGCTTACATACAAACGCAAACACTATTACAGTACCACTCCGATTCACAGTGGGAAAACGAAAAAGGATTTTGACCGTTTTATTCGCACAAAATTGCACAGTATACATTGTAGAAGGTTATACAAAACAGATGTCAAGTTGAGTGTTTATTCCATTAACGTCTCGGTCTAAATGACCTTTATCGGGAGTAAACAATACCAGGGAAAATAATACGATTTTGTAATATCAACTTTAATAGCCGTATAGCACATTTTATTTACTGGAAAATTATTACATTAAATTTTAGTTAAGCGGCATAAGTACGATTAGTTGTAAGGCGTGAAAAATATGTTTGTTTCAGGTTACCCGACCTACCTTAAAAAAGCCCCGACCCTAAAACATTTTATTGAGTGTGTCAGATTTTTTTTTATATTTACTTTTCCAATAATTAATTTTTTTTTATAAATAAGTGTTTTGTTTTGATAGCATCCACTTATAAACAATTTATAAGGATATTACCGATATGTTTTGAAAAATTAAAAAATCCCTACCTACCTACCCTAATTTTTGGGCATGTAGCCTGAAACAAACATATTTTTTACGCCTAATTAAGTGCAAATTTTATTTTATGTAAATAATGTCAATACCTATTAAACACTATATTAACTCTACAATGTGACATTTGAAATAATATTGTGCACCTTAACAAGCATATATCATCAAAATAAATGGGTTAACTACTCATCCCACATCAACACGCAGATGCAATCACTGTTGGCGAATCTTCATGTGGTATACATCGATTCATTATCAAATACATTATGTTATAAACACAAAACGTGTACAAATGTATCTATTTCTTTGTCTGCATCTTTTGCTCTATTTCAATAAGGTTAGCACAAAACCTGTGCTTGGTAGCATCGACAATGGAGAGGACGTTCCACAGACTATTCGCTGCACGGCTGCACAGAAAGTTACTCACCATGAGTTAATGAAAGACCAAATAGCTAACTCTTGCCCTGTGATATCAAGAAATTCCATAGTAAACAATTTCACAGGAGTGAATGACATCTGGCAAGCAATATTTTTTTCCTTACTAGCGTAGCAGTTAAGGTTGGTAAGGAGCCTTGAAAGGACTAATCATAATCACTGCAGGTTTACATGCAGCGTAAGCAAAGCGGTGCCACCTGGCACACATTTCAGTCGCATCATTTATAAGGAAAGTACATACAATGTGAAAAAGTAACAACAAACTATGATTCAGTCAAAATAGAATGGGGTCGTCTTTGAAAAAACGCTCATGTGAATTGATTAACTTTGATCTCAGAAAGTGCCTCTGCGATTAATTTATTATAATATTGACGCAGTGCCACATATTGACAATACTTGTATACAATCTATACCTTTTTGTAAAACATACATGTACACATATATACAACTATGTGTATTAATGTTTTGTTATTATGATAAATTATTGTAATCTCAACTTTTGAAACGTTTTGTGCTATATTTCAATATTCTATTAATTTATAGTCTTTAAACTAGTCAGCATTTTTTTAATACGTTTCATTTGGTGTTTTTGTTACTTAAGAATCAAAACTATTCCATTTTCTATTATCAAGGTCAAGAAAATTGGTTTGTTGTTTCAAAACGAGTTTGTGTGTTTTTGTGAATAGGTAGCTAGGTTTTACAAAATGAGGTTGACGCTTAACAAAATATAAAAACAGAAAGGCCTTAAAGACGTTCGCAACAATTTTGTCCATTTTTTTTCCAACGACATACTTTCTTAAAAAATGGCACAAACATGTGTCAATGTATCATAAAACTACAACAGTCTTAAAAAATAAGGGTCACCGGCCTTGTGCCGGAAATATTGGGGTTTAAATACGGTACCTGTCGAAGCCCTTTTTTCAGTTTGTGCGACTAGCAACGTTCAATTAAATAAAGCGCTCATATTCAATTAAGGACGGAGATTTTTAAATGCATCTTTTTTTTTTTATGTTTCGTTTGGCAATATGCAAGTGCAGTTTAATGATAAAACGCGCTTTATCTATAGTTACCATTTAAAAAATGACTTTTAATGGACGCTTCATGAGGTTTATTATGCATTTAATATCCCTTTGAAAACATCAATAAATAATCAAATTTACAAATATCTTTTGTTCCAAACTACAGATTTTGTTAAAAAATTCCACATGCATGTATCACTGTAATCTGAAACTAAAACAGTGTTAAAAATATGGGTCACCGGCCTTTTTCCGGAAATATTTGATATTGAATACGGTAGCTGTCGAAGCCCCTTTTTTCAGTTCGGATTTTTTTTATCAATGTTTTATCAAAGTATATAGCTATTATAGGAGAGCTTTTTTTTCACACAAGGTTATGGTTCTTTCAACTGATATGGTTTCACGTGTCTTGTTTGGCAATATACAATTGTATTTTGGTAATAAAAAACGCTTTACCTGCAATTGCTGTTAAAATAATGAATTTGACTGGTCATTGAAGTAGGTCAAATGGGTACTAATACAACCTTCTGAAACGTCATTTATTATGCATCAATATATTTTGTTCCAAACGACAGATTTTCTTAAATTTCCGCAATAACATGCACCGATGTACACTGGCACCAAACCATTAATAAAAAGAATGAGTCACCGAACTTGTTTGGGAAATATTGGACTTTACATAGGGTACCTGTGTAGCCTTTTTCATGTTTCGTGTTTACGTAAACAACGTATCAATTGCCAAAATAGAATGAAGATATTTAATCTTTTTTAACTAATTAGTTTGGCAATACATTGTATACGTGTGTTTTTTATTATTGTAATGTTTTGTGAACTTTTAACCATGTCTGGAACTTAATGACTGACAAAGATTGATATTTATTGATTAAAAAATTAGTATATTGTAACCTATATACAGTGAAGAAATAATGAAGAAAAAGGAGAAATTGACCCAATTATTTTCTTTTTGTTGCGAACGTCTTTAAGTAGAATGGAACTATAATGGAAATACCGCAAGTAAAGATAGTTTTTATTTCATGCTATGCGGTGAATGAGTGGAGAAAAAACGTGAATGATAACCCGATCATTTCAATATAGGTCAAGTGAAATGATAACATTTGATCATTTCACTCTTAGTCTCTTGGTTATATGGAACTACTTTTAAATTTATTTTTTTTTTGTGTGTGTGAAAGTACGTGAATACCGTAATCGTCAGTGTAAACATCGACCTTTTTAAACAACAAAAAAACACAAAATAAAATTTAATACAAATATAATTAAGCGACAACGAAGCAGTATAAGCGAAACTATTTTCCCACCACATTGCATTTCTCTTGATATTGCTTAATAATGGGCGAAGTACGACTTTGATATAGTTTACCTTCCAATAACTATGCATTTACTGTTTCAATAAGGTTTCAATAATTTGTGTGAGTTACTTCTCTTTCCTGTTTTTATAGTCGTATACTGTCGTATATAGGAAGTTTTGGATGATACTTTAGTCAATAGTTAATTGCGGAGTCAAACGTAGATTTTTTATACGAAAGTACAAAACTTTCGTTATACGCTATCATATAAAAAACAAACATTTTAAATACATACGTATTCCAACTCAGAATTCTGAAAATGGGAAATTTGACCGCTCCGTAGTCCTGATTACGATGTATTCCGCTGTAAAAGAAACTGCCGTCTAGTGAAATACGGACGGGACAAAGCTTTTGAGATGCACGCTTTTCAACAAATACAATATCTTTCCGACATTCATGCAATTACAGACCTAAAAGCTATCTTACAATAGTGGTCGAGCTAGCGTTCACGTTCATCAACACAGATAATTTGAAAGGTTCCAGCAAGCATTGTTCATCATAAGAGAGAGACAAATACTCTCTTAGAAAGGTACTTTTATATCGATAATGGCGATATTAACTTGTTTTCCTTAGAACAAATACGTGACAATGCGCTTCAAGGTTCAATCGCAATGTAGTTGGTCAGCTTAGTAACTTACTAAGTATGATATGAAAGTGCAAAGGCATACATATACCTTTATATTAATTATGTTTGTTAGATATAGTTGTAATTTTATAAACTAACGAGTTAAAACTGGACTTTTTTACGAACACGTAGTCTAATGCCTACAAGCACACAAGAACACACTACATTTATAATTTCTAAGACTAAGATAAGTTTCCCTCGTTTATAAATATAGCCTGCATATATTTGGTTCGTTTCCGGTGTTTTTTCTTAGTTTTAACTTAGATGTTGTCTATGTTGTTGTGTTACATTTGCGCCTTTTGCACTGGAGAGTTATATTATTGCAATGTTGTTGATTATTAGTATATTTAATCATTTTGTTCAAGCGTTGCCATTTCTCCATTTCCATTTTACCTGACTTTTCTGCACTCATAACACATTGAGGTGATGGTGAACCAATAACGATAGATTTGAGTGCTGGTAAACCTCAACCAACTTCGTTACTCCACACAAATGCCTCTGTAGATGCGGGGAAATGCGGAGTTCAATTTTCCATGGAAAATTTGGCATTTTAAAAGAAGTTTAAATTGACAAATATTCGCAGCTGAGACTTTAACAAATAAAAATATTAATTACGAAGCTGCTAAGCGTGTACGAACAACGAGTTACCAAATATGACATACTGGGAATTTATTTACAGACTTATTTTAATAATCTTAACATTGTATCAATCAAATATTTGAAGCTTATTTCCGTGTCCGAAGCGATTGATAATAGTATAGGGTGAATAGAAATTTTGGAAGGGTTTGCAATTGTTGTATCTCATTATCCGCCATATTATGTGCAACTTATAAAAACCATGTGACATTGTTTAATTCACTTCAACTGCACTTATTCGAATTTTCACTCCGATTATTCTGATTCAAACAGGGTTTTATTTTCGTAATACCAGTATTATCACTTTATTACGCCAAAAGGTGCAACTGGTGACCTATTACATATGCGTCGGGCCTAACTGTGTACATTCTCGTGCCAATACATCTGAAAAAGAAACGTTCTATTTTTCTTCTTTTTCTGATCTATTTTACCTGGATATACGTGATAACAGCCGGTACGGTTAAATATTTGGATAAACTACAGAATTCGCATGCTACTATTTTAATACTTGATATATTTTCACATACAATTATGTGAGATAAAAATAACTCAGTTTTGAGTTATGTACTGCAGCCTTTTATTACATTTAAGTTTTTTTTTTCGGAAATATGGCATGTAATATTAAAATCGACAATTTCGTATCAAGTATTTATTATCCGGCAGTCGATGGCATAAGGACATGTATATGCTACATACGTATTAAACTTAAAAATATATTTGTTCATACGTTGTTGCTGGGTTTGTGTTCAGTAAACCGTGTCACTTTCGTTACCAAATCAATTTTACTTTAACAAAATCTATATATCCAGCGACTTAAGGACGCTAAACTCATATGTGTAATTGAAATTTGCTGTAATAACTCCTACGCATTTAACCCTTTGATGTTATGTTTAAGACACACCCACGAGTAGTATGAATTAATTTATTGTCTGCTACTGAATCAAAATATCTGGATAGTGTTCAGCGATGAAAACTAAATTTGAACAATTATGTTTGGCAAGAAAACAAGCTATATTAATACAGTTACTGGCAGATTGTCCAAGCTGTTTTAATTATATCGCTTATATTGCATATTTTAAAGAAAAAACGATAACTGGAACATATCAGACTTAAATGGTTACACCATAACAACAATGGATTAGCATCAAGGAAAAATATTCGATCTTTTTAAGGCCGTCATGATTTAAATCCATAAATCGCATACTCATTGTGTATCACATCAAATCAATGTCATTGCATTACGTCATTGGAAATATGCACACAAGCGTGTGAGTGTGTGTGTGTTTCGAAGTTTATGAGGTCCTTCCGCGCCTGAGGCTGCAATATATGAGGACCCGGGGTGTGTTCCAGCACTCCTACTTTATTAACTTACTAGAGACTCACGAAAGTTGTGACGAATTTTGAATCATAGCTGCAATTTCCAGCTATTTATATTTTACTGAAAGATATTTTAATTTTGGTGTGGTCTTGTGCTGTGGGGGGAAACCGGAGTACACGGAGGAAACCCCTCCTGTCCGGTATGGTGAATACCACCCAAACTCACATGCGCCAAGTGGTAAGCGAACCCAGGACGCCTAGGTGAGAAGCGAGTGTACCAACCACTGCGCGAGCCGGACAGCCCCTATGCACACAAAAAAGACAAAGCATCATATAAAGGCAATTTCCTAAAAAGTACGTGTTGTATGTTGGATGTTTGTGGCAAATGAAAATCTTGTACATAACTTAAAAATCATCAAACACATTTGAGTCTTTTTATCACAAAAATTACATGCGAAACATTGGCCATTTTTATCACACACAACGTGTAGTAATGAAATGGCTGCGTGCTTCCTTGTTATTATATGGAGATCTTGTGGACATTTCTTTAAAGTAATTAAAGATTTCGTTATTAATTATTTCAAACGTTATCTCAAGAAAAACTTGTGCGTTCGTAAAAATACCATTTAGTGGCTCAAAATATAAGTTTCTGATATAAGTCACACATGGTAGCTCGAATAGAAAATTGTCTGTCTTAGGTTAATCGGTAATAAAATGAAACTGAACTTTAATTTTCAAAATAAGATAAAATACTACATATCTATCAAGAAATGTGTAAATTTACTTGCACTTCTAATTAAATATCCAATTTGCAGTGGTAATTCACAAACATATCTTACAAATGGCACGATAATGTTTCTCTGAGAGAACCTTTAAAAATCACATAAAATTTAAGCTACTATAATGTATTTTATGGAGACATCTGATAAACATCGCTCTTTAAATAGATTAAATATTGTTTATTCAATATACATCTGACACACAATCAGAAACACATCGAACGTTTAAAAAATCAGATAAAAGTAAGCTACCATGATGTATTTTATGGAGACATCTGATAAATATTGCGCTTTAAATAGATTAAATATTGTTTATTCAATATACAGCAGACACACAGTACATGAGTATACATTAGACAGTAAATAAATATATATACATGCATGCATAGTGCTCATCAGTAAAATGCTAATTTGCGACTGAATTACGCATAAATAAATGCAACAGGTCTAGCATATTAGTACACATATTAAATATGCAATTACAAGCAACAGCAAAATATCAATTTTATTGAGTATAGCGCAACTATACAAAGCAACATGCTCTAGTGTGAATACAGTTAATATTACTCGTAATAATATGTATACTGGTTTCTTTGAATAAACGCTTTATGGAAATACAATATCTAAGTTTGTGTTAATAATTACATTATCGGATTGCATTAATTCTATACAGTTTGATACATTTGGTCTTTTCCAGTTATACTGCATAATATATAATTTTCGAATATTATTATATAGTGAACATTATAACAAGAAATAACACTCGTCTTCAAGAACATTGCAATGTTGATATTTTCTTTCATGAAATGGTGTAGGATTAGGTTTATGTTATATATATATATGTAATACTGAAGCTGCAATCCCGCAAACAACCAACCGTTTTAATATGGCACATTCCAAAGGGAGACATGTTTATTTAGTTGTGGAAAATGCATCCAACCGTCCCCATATAACGCATTCCAGAGGGAAACATGTTTATACCATTGTTGAACATACATCCATCCGTCCCAAAAAAACACATTTGAGAGGGAGACATGTTTATATGATTGTGCAAAATACATCCAACCGTCCCAATATAACACATTCCAGAGGGAGACATGTTTATACAATTGTTGAAAATACATCCAACCGTCCCAATATAACACATTCCAGAGGGAGACATTTTTATACAATGGGGAAAATGCATCCAACCGTCCCAATATAACGCATTCCAGAGGGAGACATGTTTATACAATTGTGGAAAATACATCCAGCCGTCCCAATATAACGCTTTCCATAGGGAGACATGTTTATACAATTGTCGAAAATACATCCAACCGTACCAATATAACACATTCCAGAGGGAGGCATATTTATACAGTTGTGGAAAATACATTCAGCCGTCCCAATATAACACATTCCGAAGGGAGACATGTTTATATCATTGTTGAAAATACATCCAACCGTCCCAATATAACATATTCCGGAGAAAGACATGTTTATACAATTGTGGAAAATACATCCAGCCGTCCCAATATAACGCATTCCATAGGGAGACATGTTTATACAATTGTTGAAAATACATCCAGCCGTCCCAATATAACGCATTCCATAGGGAGACATGTTTATACAATTGTTGAAAATACATCCAACCGTCCCAATATAACACATTCCGGAGAAAGACATGTTTATACAATTGTGGAAAATACATCCAACCGTCCCAATATAACGCATTCCATAGGGAGACATGTTTATACAATTGTTGAAAATACATCCAACCGTCCCAATATAACGCATTCCAGAGGGAGGCATATTTATACAGTTGTGGAAAATACATTCAGCCGTCCCAATATAACACATTCCGGAGAAAGACATGTTTATACAATTGTTGAAAATACATCCAGCCGTCCCAATATAACGCATTCCATAGGGAGACATGTTTATACAAGTGTTGAAAATATATCCAGCCGTCCCAATATAACGCATTCCATAGGGAGACATGTTTATACAATTGTTGAAAATACATCCAACCGTCCCAATATAACACATTCCGGAGAAAGACATGTTTATACAATTGTGGAAAATACATCCAACCGTCCCAATATAACGCATTCCATAGGGAGACATGTTTATACAATTGTTGAAAATAAATCCAACCGTCCCAATATAACGCATTCCAGAGAGAGGCATATTTATACAGTTGTGGAAAATACATTCAGACGTCCCAATATAACACATTCCGGAGAAAGACATGTTTATACAATTGTTGAAAATACATGCAGCCGTCCCAATATAACGCATTCCATAGGGAGACATGTTTATACAAGTGTTGAAAATACATCCAGCCGTCCCAATATAACGCATTCCATAGGGAGACATGTTTATACAATTGTCGAAAATACATCCAGCCGTACCAATATAACTCATTCCATAGGGAGACATGTTTATACAATTGTTGAAAATACATCCAACCGTCCCAATATAACACATTCCGAAGGGAGACATGTTTATACAATTGTTGAAAATACATCCAGCCGTCCCAATATAACGCATTCCGGAGGGAGACATGTTTATACAATTGTTGAAAATACATCCAGCCGTCCCAATATAACGCATTCCATAGGGAGACATATTTATACAAGTGTTGAAAATACATCCAGCCGTCCCAATATAACGCATTCCATAGGGAGACATGTTTATACAATTGTCGAAAATACATCCAACCGTACCAATATAACTCATTCCATAGGGAGACATGTTTATACAATTGTTGAAAATACATCCAGCCTTCCCAATATAACGCATTCCGGAGAAAGACATGTTTATACAATTGTGGAAAATACATCCAACCGTCCCAATATAACACATTCCAGAGGGAGACATGTTTATACAATTGTTGAAAATACATCCAGCCGTCCCAATATAACGCATTCCATAGGGAGACATGTTTATACAATTGTCGAAAATACATCCAACCGTACCAATATAACACATTCCATAGGGAGACATGTTTATACAATTGTTGAAAATACATCCAACCGTCCCAATATAACACATTCCGGAGAAAGACATGTTTATACAATTGTTGAAAATACATCCAGCCGTCCCAATATAACGCATTCCATAGGGAGACATGTTTATACAAGTGTTGAAAATACATCCAACCGTCCCAATATAACGCATTCCATAGGGAGACATGTTTATACAATTGTCGAAAATACATCCAACCGTACCAATATAACACATTCCAGAGGGAGGCATATTTATACAGTTGTGGAAAATACATTCAGCCGTCCCAATATAACACATTCCGAAGGGAGACATGTTTATATCATTGTTGAAAATACATCCAACCGTCCCAATATAACACATTCCGGAGAAAGACATGTTTATACAATTGTGGAAAATACATCCAGCCGTCCCAATATAACGCATTCCAGAAGGAGACATGTTTATACAATTGTTGAAAATACATCCAACCGTCCCAATATAACACATTCCGGAGAAAGACATGTTTATACAATTGTGGAAAATACATCCAGCCGTCCCAATATAACGCATTCCAGAGGGAGACATGTTTATACAAGTGTTGAAAATACATCCAGCCGTCCCAATATAACGCATTCCATAGGGAGACATGTTTATACAATTGTTGAAAATACATCCAGCCGTCCCAATATAACGCATTCCATAGGGAGACATGTTTATACAATTGTTGAAAATACATCCAGCCGTCCCAATATAACGCATTCCGGAGGGAGACATGTTTATACAATTGTTGAAAATACATCCAACCGTCCCAATATAACACATTCCAGAGGGAGACATGTTTATACAATTGTTGAAAATACATCCAGCCGTCCCAATATAACGCATTCCATAGGGAGACATGTTTATACAATTGTCGAAAATACATCCAACCGTACCAATATAACACATTCCATAGGGAGACATGTTTATACAATTGTTGAAAATACATCCAACCGTCCCAATATAACACATTCCGGAGAAAGACATGTTTATACAATTGTTGAAAATACATCCAGCCGTCCCAATATAACGCATTCCATAGGGAGACATGTTTATACAAGTGTTGAAAATACATCCAACCGTCCCAATATAACGCATTCCATAGGGAGACATGTTTATACAATTGTCGAAAATACATCCAACCGTACCAATATAACACATTCCAGAGGGAGGCATATTTATACAGTTGTGGAAAATACATTCAGCCGTCCCAATATAACACATTCCGAAGGGAGACATGTTTATATCATTGTTGAAAATACATCCAACCGTCCCAATATAACACATTCCGGAGAAAGACATGTTTATACAATTGTGGAAAATACATCCAGCCGTCCCAATATAATGCATTCCAGAGGAAGACATGTTTATACAATTGTTGAAAATACATCCAACCGTCCCAATATAACGCATTCCATAGGGAGACATGTTTATACAATTGTTGAAAATACATCCAACCGTCCCAATATAACGCATTCCAGAGGGAGGCATATTTATACAATTGTGGAAAATACATCCAACCGTACCAATATAACACATTCCAGAGGGAGACATGTTTATACAAGTGTGGAAAATACATCCAGCCGTCCCAATATAACACATTGCAGAGGGAGACAAGTTTATACAATTGTTGAAAATACATCGAACCGTCCCAATATAAAGCATTCCAGAGGGAGACATGTTTATACAATTGTGGAAAATACATCCAACCGTCCCAATATAACGCATTCCAGAGGGAGACATGTTTATACAACTGTCGAAAATACATACAACCGTCTCAATATGGCGCATTCCAGAGGGAGACATGTTTATACAATTGTCGAAAATACATCAAATCGTCTGAATATGGCGAACTCCGGAGGGAGAAAAGTTTATACAATTGAGGGAAATAAATCCAATCGTCTCAATATGGCGCATTCCGGAGGGAGACATGTTTATGCAATTGTTGAAAATACATATAGCCCAATCACACGCAAGATTGAATGTCTCAAAGTAAGAAAGTCTACTTTTTTGTTTTATCAAATCATAATAAAATACATTACATGTTGGATTCGAATGTAGGATTTGTTTGAATGTCTTCCAACATGTTTACATATTAGTCTGGCAAGCTGATTAAAATCATATTTGCACTGTTTTTGCTTCAAACTACATCAAGCCAATAATGCCCATGAGTATACAAAAATTTGAAAGGAACAAACTGGTTAACATTATAAGATTATGTATATATGTTGATAGATAGAGAAGTATATTTTGCGAGGCTTAGAAAACCGGAAGCGCGAGTCTTGGCGCTTCGGATTTTCTTGTTGAGCAAGATAAACTTCTCTTTATTCAAAACCAATCTTACTATTCTATTTATCCCATCATATCGTCTTCCAAAATATATAACAACAAATGTATTACAAATTGTGGAATTCATAAACTAGTTATACAACTATTCTATCTAGAATGCAAAGTTTAGGGATAGTGTTCAAAGTGGTCCAAATATTCCATAAATAAAATAAACAAAACTATAGCTGTTAAGCAGTTTATTTGTATATGTTTATTTTATTTCTACAAAATATAATCGAATAATACTGTTAACAATAAAAATAACCTTCAAAGTCAACAAAGACACAATTGAGTAATGCTCTCATAATGTAAATTAGACGATTTATAAATGCAGACGATTGCAGCGTGTTTATAAACAGAAAACCACGATTCCAATAAAGTTTACAATAAATGATTGATCCCCTCATTATCAACACAATTTAAAGACGTTCGCAACAATTTCCTTCAATTTTTTTCCAACGACAGAGGTTCTTAAAACTTGGCACAAACATGCATCAATTTACCCTAAAACTAAAACAGTCTTAAAAAATAGGGGTCATCGGCCTTTTTCCGTAAATATTGAATTTGAATACGGTACCTGTCGAAGCCTTTTTTCAGTTTGTGTTACTTAGAATGTTGAACAATATAAAGCGTTTATATTCAAACAAAGATGGAGATTTTTAAATGCATCTTTTTTTCAATGTTTCGTTTGGTAATATACCAATGCAGTTTAATGATAAAACGCGCTTTATCTACAGTTATCATTGAACAAATGAATTGTAATTGACACTTTACGAGGTTAATTATGCATTAAATATGCCTGTGAAAACATCAATAATTTATAAAATACAGGAATATCTTTTGTTCAAAACGACAGATGTTGTTAAAAGATCCCACATACATGCGTCGTTGTATACTGAAACTAAAACAGTCTTAAAAAGGGTCACCGGCCTTGTTCCGGAAATATTGGGTTTTCAATACGCTACCTGTCAAAGCCCCTTTTTCAGTTTGGATTTTTATCAATGTTTTAAGTATATAGGATAGTTTTCTTTCAAACAAGATTAAAGTTCTTTCAACTGATATGTTTGTACATGCTTTGTTTGGCAATATACATGTTTATGTTGATAATAAAAACGCGTTACCTACATTTACTGCTTAAATAATGATTTTGACTGGACATTTAAGTGTGTCAAATGGGAACTAATAATGCTTTCTGAAACTTCATTTTTATCAAATGCATATTTTGTTCCAAACGACAGATTTTCTTAAAATTTCGCACATACATACATCAATGTATACTTACACTTAAACATTAATAAAAAGAATGGCTCACAGAAATTGTTTGGGAAATATTGGATTCCATATAGGGTACCTGTGTAGCCTTTTTCCTGTTTCGTTTTAACATACATAAACAACGTATCAATAGAATGGAGATATTTAATGGATCATTTCTCAACAAAATGTGTTTGGAAATACATTGCATAAGTAGACTTTTGATTATTAAATATGCTTTATGGATTTTAAATATTAAAAATATTTATTTTGAATGGAAATTAGAGATGAAATTAGTATATTGTAACCTATATACAATAAAGAAAAAATGAAGCAAAAGAGAAATTAACCCAATTATTTTCTTTTTGTTGCGAACGTCTATAAATCGACTATACATTGACTGACCAATAAATGCGATCGGTAAAAGTAAACAATGGCGATGGTATCGTGTTACGGAAGTAGTCCGTGCACGCGACAAGTATATTTCCACAGTGTGGAAATACAGCTAAGTCTATCTGCAGGGGTGTTTTTTTTTTTTTTTTTTTTTGTTGTTGATTACAACGAATATAGATTCGTATACATATCATATACACACGTGCATATTACATATGTCATAGTACATTGTTATACAGTGATGTACGCAAAATCACTCTCGATATACATATGTGTTGCAATGTTAAGAACAATAAAAAAAAACACGAAGAAAAAAAGGCAGGTTGCACAGAGTCTAATGTTATACATGTGATATGTACTAAACACCAGGCATTTAAATGTATTTCTTTTTATGCACAAATCTCAATTTTCATAGTAACGATTATAATACAGTATTGTTGATGTATACGATTTCTCCTATAACTGACCATCTTTCCTTTTCTGTTTCTGATAGTTTAATATTACTATATATATTATAAGCCCATGCTAAACTTTTTACTAAACCATTATAGTTTGGTATTATCTTATTTCTTCTACAAGCAAAAATGTATCTTTTTACTTCAAGGCATAACATATCAATATTGTCTTTTCCTGGTTTAGTATTTCCAAAAATAAGAGTCTTACAATTTACAATATTTCTTATGTTTAATTTGTGTACCAGATCTTCGTTTATATCTTTTATTAAGTGTTCAATTTTTTCACAATTCCAAAATAGATGAAGTATTGTTTCTTCCTGCTCAGTGCAAAATGTACATGTACTATTACTGATTAATTTCATTTTACTCATTAAGGAATTTGTGCCTAATATTTGGTGAATTGAAATTGAAACCATTGTAAATAACTATCTCTTGTTATGTAGAAAATGTTTTTAAAAATATAGTTCCATTCATCATCGGCAATAGCAAACATTGCCCATTTGTTTTTACAAATGTCATTTTCAATAAAACAATCATATATTGATCTAGATTGACTTTCATAACATACAAAATATTTGGCATAGCATGACAGGGTAGAAGTCTGTACCGAAACATCTGTGGTACTAAACTGTAGGTTCAATGACTTAATAAATTTCCTCACTGAATGTATAAGGCCTTTATAATGAATAAAGTTCATCGTTTTACCAGTAAGAAGTTCACTCTGTGCTTTGCTTAAAAATGAGTTTGAATCGATTACTATGTCTCTAACGAATCTGACACCCCTGTCGTACAAATCCTTAAGAAAAAATGGTTCATTACCTATCTTAAACTTGCAATCATAAAACAAAGGCATGTTCAGAACACTATTAACATCTGAAACATCAATAAATTGCTCATAACACATGAACGCTTCAAACCAAAAATCATTTTTTATTTTACCTTTAACGACAGAAGCATAATGTTTTTCTGTGTTAAAAAAAGTCCCTATATTAAACAGAGATCTAATTAAAATCGAACATTTACTGTCATAGCATGAATACAATTTGCTTAACCATGATAGTTTTATTTTCTTAGAGTATGCATATATATCTACCATATTTAAACCACCATGTTATTTTGTTAATGATGATGTGAAGATGGGGAAAAAAAAACTAGTTAATGACGAAATTTCAAAATCGCTACAAACCTTGTATATTTGTTAAAACTATCACAACTAACCTCGATTATTGCACACTGTAAAGACACGAGTTTTTGCTGCTCTGGCTTTGAAGTACCAAATCCCTTCAATAACAAGTAGGGCTCTGATTGACGAACGGTCATCTTCGAATCCTTCTAGTCATATTGTATGCTGGTATAAGTTTTTATTTTCTCTATTCAATGTGGAAATGACGTTAATTTAAGTTTAAAGTGTTTAATAAAAATATCAAGTTTGTCTCAACATTTTATGATGTTACGAATATTGGGCCGAAAGTTATATTTTTGTAAAGTACGGCCACCACTTTTATTGACATTGGCTTTAAATTTTATGCTACAAATTTCTTCCATCAATGATATGTTTTGTGTGTTCTAACAGATTAAATCTTCGACATGTTCGTGTATATTTCTGTTGTATATTCTATCAACCTTATTCTATTGTTATCTGTACTGCTGATGAAGTTGGATATTCATAATTTGTTTGTCAATTCAAACGATGTACATTTTTTGTGGCATGACTTGTATGTCGTATCTTGTTTAAAACAACTGTTTAAAATACTATTCACGAGCATTAGTTAGTAATGTATACATTGCTCCGGAGACTTGTTATTCCGACATCCACGAGATCATATTTCCCAAATGGACCTCATTAGGCCGTTGTTATTTGGATGTGTGTGTCGTGTAAATCTCTTTAATAAATAACATTATTTAAGTTGACAACAGCGGGAAGACAATTTATAAATATTGACTTCCTTGAGTGGGACAGTGCGTCTTGTCAACCCGAGGCAACACTGTCGACCGAGGCTTCTGCGTGTGAACTGTGGGCTTTTATAACAATGGATTATTCCATAACTTTCAATTCAATAAGCATTATATCTGTCTGTGCTGCAAACCTGACTGTGATAAACGGAATCGTATATATTAATGTTCTACGTCTCGGGACCAGTCAGCATCGTAACAGATTACTCTGATGTAAGACTTTTCATCTTTTACGTACCTCTATAACAGTGATTTCTCTAGAGACTGGAGACACGGGACCAGTCAGCATCGTAACAGATTACTGTGATGTACGACTTTTTATCTTTTACGTATTTCTATAACAGTGATTTCTATAGAGACTGGAGACACTCATTAAATTTCATAACTCTATAATTTCGATATTGTAATGTTGAACTCGGTTATTGCCATAAGATTTTGACGTGAGATAAATGCATCGTGTTCGATATTACTTAGGTTGGCGCAGAACCTTATATAATAACGTTATTATAGAAAAAGTAGTGTATTGGATAAGTATCATCGTTGATTAATAGTCTGCAAGCCAATGAGTTTGATTCTTTTCAACACCTCTGCAACCGTTTTCTTTTCATTTTGATAAATAATAATCGACATTGCAAGCATTGATCATTTTATTGTTGTACTTTATCTTTATTTCTGTAAACACATATACATATATGTGTTCACATGTATTACATCCACATAGGTAGCATTATTAGAAAAACAAGAAATGTCTTTAAAAAAGACAATCGACGTTGAAATTAATATTGAGATGTCATTTACAAATTACCTAAACAGACGGCCAAGATGATCGGTTACGTGACTTCTCAGACCCCAGATGTTTTGGTCCCCACCAATATTAGGAGACTTATTGGACCCCAGATTTTTCGCACACTACAAGAAAACGTCTTGGACCAAAAAGTTAAATCATTATTATCTATGCCGTGTTTCCACCAGTGATATACAAATAGCCAAATTAATTTAGGCTAAAATAATTGTTATCTGAATTTGTCAAGCCAATTTAACAAATTAACAATGTAGGAAAATTATTTCGGGAATGAAATTAATTAATTATGCATCACACGAGTCTATATAGTTATTTATAGTACTGGTAATATACCATTCATGTTAGTTATCTAATAAAAAAACCATTTGAAGTCAAATAAGCATTTATACTGTGTATCCCAATAAAAAGCTATAGTCAGGGAACATTCAGCGATTTTTGAAATGTTAAGACTTTATTTTTGATAACGATAACATAAAAATTCATTAGACTATAGCGATTTTAAATTATATCAGTAGAACTATGATATATCAAGGGTTCCTGTGTATAATTAGTATTGCAAATTGTGTATTCATGCTACGCGAATAACAATTCGACGTATTCCGAATCTTCTTTCATAACATTTTATGTATAGAAAATATAGCATCTTTTTACAGATTAAATAACATCTACTGGAGAAGTTGATAGAAAGATGCAATTATAAATAATCGTTAATAAATCGTAACCACAATTTTAAATCAAATTAACAGTAAGTTTATAAGTTTATGATTCTCTGAACGCTATTATTGATGCATGTACGAGTATATATTAACACAGCTATACAACGGCTGCTAGCTATGCGCGCTATTTTTAGAATGACACTACTGTTTCTGGAATGTGATGAACTCGCTAGAATCAATGGGCTACATGGAACGACAAATCTATGAATGAGATTTATGAATAGGAACATTGCACAATTGCTATTTATAGAGCGTAACGCTTATATAAATGTAGGCTAAACAAAATATTATTTCGGTACGTGAATGAATATAGCATTCTGTTTATGGCATACAATGAGAAAATACGTTCATAATTAGACTCAGTTCTAGAGTATATGTCGAAAATATGTTTATAACTTCATTTTAACCGCTTATGTAAACAATTATGTAAATTTTTAATCCCCAAAAGTATGCAACAGTTATTGGTATACGTTAAACCATTGTTTGAAGTTTGCATTCCCTAAAATTAGAAAATTTGCCTTATTCTATTGGCATTAAATTTTCCCGCTGCATAATTATCGCCAGAAATCTAGGTCAAAAGTGATCTTAGACAGCTACGCCGAATAAAACATTGCCATTAGCGAGATAATAACAACGCCAAGACCCAGATTAACCCTGAATATCAATCAAGTGCAGAGGCTTTTTGGAATGTAAAATTATTCATGAAACAAAGTCGCTCCACTTCACACGCACTTACCTATTCTTCATTCTTGCTCGAAAATTAGTGTTTGGTAACGAACGGACACTGCTGTGTGGTTAATAATAATAGATCGAATAATCACATTTACGATGCTAACTATAACTAGTGTTGTTTTTCGTAAACTTTGTTATATTTTATGTTACTGTGTCCGGTTAGTGCTACATGCCCTCTATAAACAACAGTGTTAATTTAATAAGGATTTTCATTAGGATAAACAAAACATACACACATACCCAAGAAACCAAACGTGGCAGAAACCAAACGTGGCGTCCTTTAATAATGCCCAAATAATTGTGATGTCAGTCTATGACATATGAAAGCCACATGTCTAATATTATGAACATTATATACAAATAGTTTGTAATAAATGAATTAATATATCCTTATGTTGCCATATGGTGTTGTATTTTTAGCACCTATTGCACCGTATTGACATTGTACCAAGTTACACGGTTGAACATGTATGTGGCCAGTTCAAACTTAATAACAATAGTCGTATGTCTATACATTTTTCAAATCTGAAGTCGAGTTCTTGAACGTAGTATTTCAATGGCATGAAACATTTATATCAAAGTTGGTGTTTAGTAAAATACCCAGTAAATGTCTAAGAAAAAATATCCGCATGTGATCCTGAATACATACATGTATCCACTTACGTCAAATCGTCAAATGAAAAAATACAGTTGTGATTTATTGGTTAACCCACTGTTTGTTCGTGACACTCTGCATGACATAGTTTAGAATATCAGTTGCATAAAATATGGCATTTTGAAAAGGGCATAATTAATTAACGAGCTGCACCAGCATTTGAGAAATTTCTGTCAACAACTTTGATTAAGTTAACTTGACTGCATTGTTCCGCGTGGCATACAGGTATTATGTATCACCATCTCACCTTGCCAAGGTTGGTTTCACTGACATCTTTAAGGGACTATATCAACGAGAAACTGGTTTTCTACTGCACTCTAAATGATATAAGATCATAGAAATGCGCTATGCAAATAAATGTTCATTAATTTAAATTAATAATAAAATACATAATGCGATATTTGATAAAAAAAAATCAACTACACTGTTGGAAAAAAATAAAACCCCAAGCGGGTATCGAACTCACGACTAAGGTGCCATTCGAAGAAATGACAGTAAACAGCGCTTTTAACAACTGCGCAAATCTGCTTTGTATGGAAATATACATAAACTGTGGTTATACAAAATACTCACAATTCTGACGTCAAAATGTAAACATGAAAAGGACCAAACAAACACGACCTATAGTATGAACTTATTTTTATCTCGCAGTGCAGAAACTCTCCCCATTATATATATTTTAATTTAACCGTTATTATATGCTAGTTTCCATATCTTAATTTCATAATTTTTTTTAATTTTAAGACATTCTCCCCTTGAGGCTGCTTTCCTTGACATAGCCTCTTTAAACCAGCATATAAGAATAGTTAAGTAAGTCTTAAACAATCTTTGAATTTTAAAATAAATTTATTTTAGGCCATTGAATGATAAATGAATAAAATGAATATATGGCGCGTCGTGAGAAAACCGGTCTTAATGCATGTGCGTAAAGTGTCGTCCCGGATCAGCCTGTGCAGTTCGCATAGGCTGATCCAGGACGGCACTTTCCGCCTAAAGTGGATTTATGGTTAGAAGAGACTTCCTTGAAACAGAAAATACCATAAAAGCGGAAAGTGCCGTCCCGGATTAGCCGGTGCGGACTGCACAGGCTAATCCAGGACAACACTTTACGTACATGCATTAAGACCGGTTTTCCCACGACGCGCCACAATTATATTCAGTCAGTCAATAAAAATGTCACCAATAGGACAATGACATTGTAATGGCTTACAGAAATAGCTAATGTATTTTTCTTCTTTGTTTTACATTTACAAGCTATGCTGTAATCTAAAGTCTAAAGTCATATCAACCTGATAGACACGAACCCAGAAAGTCTAAGTCACAAAACACCAAATTAAATATTATCTCCGCACAATCCTTTAAAAATATAAATCAGCAGTTGACTGAAAACAGTTTACGTTCAGTTCGAAGTATACATATCTACATTTAAATGTCAAACAAACACGCGTGGTTTACTTTTAGTTCGAAGTCTATATATCTGCATAATGTAAAACAAACACGCGTGGTTTACTTTTAGTTCGAAGGCTATATATCTACATAATGTAAAACAAACACGCGTGGTTTACCTTTAGTTCGAAGTCTATATATCTACATAATGTAAAACAAACACGCGTGGTTTACTTTTAGTTCGAAGTCTATATATCTACTTAATGTAAAACAAACACGCGTGGTTTAGCTTTAGTTCGAAGTCTATATATCTACATAATGTAAAACAAACACGCGTGGTTTAGCATTAGTTCGAAGTCTATATATCTACATAATGTAAAACCAACACGCGTGGTTTACCTTTAGTTCGAAGGCTATATATATACATAATGTAAAACAAACAAGCGTGGTTTAGTATTAGTTCGAAGTCTATATATCTACATAATGTAAAACAAACACGCGTGGTTTAGCATTAGTTCGAAGTCTATATATCTACATAATGTAAAACAAACACGCGTGGTTTAGCATTAGTTCGAAGTCTATATATCTACATAATGTAAAACAAACAAGCGTGGTTTAGCATTAGTTCGAAGTCTATATATCTACATAATGTAAAACAAACACGCGTGGTTTACCTTTAGTTCGAAGTCTATATATCTACATAATGTAAAACAAACACGCGTGGTTTACTTTTAGTTCGAAGTCTATATATCTACATAATGTAAAACAAACACGCGTGGTTTAGCTTTAGTTCGAAGTCTATATATCTACATAATGTAAAACAAACACGCGTGGTTTAGCATTAGTTCGAAGTCTATATATCTACATAATGTAAAACAAACACGCGTGGTTTAGCTTTAGTTCGAAGTCTATATATCTACATAATGTAAAACAAACACGCGTGGTTTAGCATTAGTTCGAAGTCTATATATCTACATAATGTAAAACAAACACGCGTGGTTTACCTTTAGTTCGAAGGCTATCTATCTACATAATGTAAAACAAACAAGCGTGGTTTAGCATTAGTTCGAAGTCTATATATCTACATAATGTAAAACAAACACGCGTGGTTTAGCATTAGTTCGAAGTCTATATATCTACATAATGTAAAACAAACAAGCGTGGTTTAGCATTAGTTCGAAGTCTATATATCTACATAATGTAAAACAAACAAGCGTGGTTTAGCATTAGTTCGAAGTCTATATATCTACATAATGTAAAACAAACAAGCGTGGTTTACCTTTAGTTCGAAGTCGAATGTCAAACAAACACTCATGGTTCACCGTCAGTTCAAGGTCGAAGCCTATATATCTATTTAATGTGAAACAAACACGCGTGGTTACCTTAAGTTCGAAGTCTATATATCTACTTAATGTCAAACAAAAACGCATGGTTCACATTCAGTTCGAAGTCTATATATCTACATAATGTAAAACAAACACGCGTGGTTTACCTTAAGTTCGAAGTCGAAGTCTATATGTCTACTTAATGTAAAACAAACACGCGTGGTCTACCTCCAGTTCGAAGTGATATACATGTATCGACATAATGTCAAACAAACACGCATGGTTTACCAGTGTAAAACAAACACGCGTGGTTTACCTTCAGTTCGAAGTCTATATATATACTTAATGTAAAACAAACACGCGTGGTTTACCTTCAGTTTAAAGTCTATATATCTACATAATGTAAAACAAACACGCGTGGTTTACCTTTAGTTCGAAGTCTATATATCTACATAATGTAAAACAAACACGCGTGGTTTACTTTTAGTTCGAAGTCTATATATATTTTTAATGTAAAACACACACGCGTGGTTTACCTTTAGTTCGAAGTCTATATATATTTTTAATGTAAAACACACACGCGTGGTTTACCTTTAGTTCGAAGTCTATATATCTACTTAATGTAAAACAAACACGCGTGGTTTACTTTTAGTTCGAAGTCTATATATTTACATAATGTAAAACAAACACGCGTGGTTTACTTTTAGTTCGAAGGCTATTTATCTACTTAATGTAAAACAAACACGCGTGGTTTTCTTTTAGTTCAAAGGCTATATATCTACATAATGTAAAACAAACACGCGTGGTTTACTTTTAGTTCGAAGGCTATATATCTACTTAATGTAAAACAAACACGCGTGGTTTACCTTTAGTTCGAAGTCTATATATCTACATAATGTAAAACAAACACGCGTGGTTTACTTTTAGTTCGAAGTCTATATATCTACATAATGTAAAACAAACACGCGTGGTTTACCTTTAGTTCGAAGTCTATATATCTACATAATGTAAAACAAACACGCGTGGTTTACTTTTAGTTCGAAGTCTATATATCTACATAATGTAAAACAAACACGCGTGGTTTACTTTTAGTTCGAAGGCTATATATCTACTTAATGTAAAACAAACAAGCGTGGTTTACCTTTAGTTCGAAGTCTATATATCTACATAATGTAAAACAAACACGCGTGGTTTACTTTTAGTTCGAAGGCTATATATCTACATAATGCAAAACAAACACGCGTGGTTTACTTTTAGTTCGAAGTCTATATATCTACATAATGTAAAACAAACACGCGTGGTTTATTTTTAGTTCGAAGGCTATATATCTACATAATGTAAAACAAACACGCGTGGTTTACTTTTAGTTCGAAGTCTATATATCTACATAATGTAAAACAAACACGCGTGGTTTACTTTTAGTTCGAAGTCTATATATCTACATAATGTAAAACAAACACGCGTGGTTTACTTTTAGTTCGAAGGCTATATATCTACATAATGTAAAACAAACAAGCGTGGTTTACCTTTATTTCGAAGTCTATATATCTACTTAATGTAAAACAAACACGCGTGGTTTACTTTTAGTTCGAAGTCTATATATCTACATAATGTAAAACAAACACGCGTGGTTTACTTTTAGTTCGAAGGCTATATATCTACATAATGTAAAACAAACACGCGTGGTTTACTTTTAGTTCGAAGTCTATATATCTACATAATGTAAAACAAACAAGCGTGGTTTACCTTAAGTTCGAAGTCTATATATCTACTTAATGTCAAACAAAAACGCATGGTTCACATTCAGTTCGAAGTCTATATATCTACATAATGTAAAACAAACACGCGTGGTTTACCTTAAGTTCGAAGTCGAAGTCTATATGTCTACTTAATGTAAAACAAACACGCGTGGTCTACCTCCAGTTCGAAGTGATATACATGTATCGACATAATGTCAAACAAACACGCATGGTTTACCAGTGTAAAACAAACACGCGTGGTTTACCTTCAGTTCGAAGTCTATATATATACTTAATGTAAAACAAACACGCGTGGTTTACCTTCAGTTTAAAGTCTATATATCTACATAATGTAAAACAAACACGCGTGGTTTACCTTTAGTTCGAAGTCTATATATCTACATAATGTAAAACAAACACGCGTGGTTTACTTTTAGTTCGAAGTCTATATATATTTTTAATGTAAAACACACACGCGTGGTTTACCTTTAGTTCGAAGTCTATATATCTACTTAATGTAAAACAAACACGCGTGGTTTACTTTTAGTTCGAAGTCTATATATTTACATAATGTAAAACAAACACGCGTGGTTTACTTTTAGTTCGAAGGCTATTTATCTACTTAATGTAAAACAAACACGCGTGGTTTACTTTTAGTTCGAAGGCTATATATCTACATAATGTAAAACAAACACGCGTGGTTTACTTTTAGTTCGAAGGCTATATATCTACTTAATGTAAAACAAACACGCGTGGTTTACCTTTAGTTCGAAGTCTATATATCTACATAATGTAAAACAAACACGCGTGGTTTACTTTTAGTTCGAAGTCTATATATCTACATAATGTAAAACAAACACGCGTGGTTTACCTTTAGTTCGAAGTCTATATATCTACATAATGTAAAACAAACACGCGTGGTTTACTTTTAGTTCGAAGTCTATATATCTACATAATGTAAAACAAACACGCGTGGTTTACTTTTAGTTCGAAGGCTATATATCTACATAATGTAAAACAAACAAGCGTGGTTTACCTTTATTTCGAAGTCTATATATCTACTTAATGTAAAACAAACACGCGTGGTTTACTTTTAGTTCGAAGTCTATATATCTACATAATGTAAAACAAACACGCGTGGTTTACTTTTAGTTCGAAGGCTATATATCTACATAATGTAAAACAAACACGCGTGGTTTACTTTTAGTTCGAAGTCTATATATCTACATAATGTAAAACAAACAAGCGTGGTTTACCTTTAGTTCGAAGTCTATATATCTACTTAATGTAAAACAAACACGCGTGGTTTACTTTTAGTTCGAAGTCTATATATCTACTTAATGTAAAACAAACACGCGTGGTTTACTTTTAGTTCGAAGTCTATATATCTACATAATGTAAAACAAACACGCGTGGTTTACTTTTAGTTCGAAGTCTATATATCTACTTAATGTAAAACAAACACGCGTGGTTTACCTTTAGTTCGAAGGCTATATATCTACATAATGTAAAACAAACACGCGTGGTTTACTTTTAGTTCGAAGGCTATATATCTACATAATGTAAAACAAACACGTGTGGTTTACCTTTAGTTCGAAGTCTATATATCTACATAATGTAAAACAAACACGCGTGGTTTACCTTTAGTTCGAAGGCTATATATCTACATAATGTAAAACAAACAAGCGTGGTTTACTTTTAGTTCGAAGTCTATATATCTACATAATGTAAAACAAACACGCGTGGTTTACCTTTAGTTCGAAGGCTATATATCTACATAATGTAAAACAAACACGCGTGGTTTACTTTTAGTTCGAAGGCTATATATCTACATAATGTAAAACAAACACGCGTGGTTTACCTTTAGTTCGAAGGCTATATATCTACATAATGTAAAACAAACACGCGTGGTTTACCTTTAGTTCGAAGGCTATATATCTACATAATGTAAAACAAACACGCGTGGTTTACCTTTAGTTCGAAGGCTATATATCTACATAATGTAAAACAAACACGCGTGGTTTACTTTTAGTTCGAAGGCTATATATCTACATAATGTAAAACAAACACGCGTGGTTTACTTTTAGTTCGAAGTGTATATATCTACTTAATGTAAAACAAACAAGCGTGGTTTACTTTTAGTTAGAAGGCTATATATCTACATAATGTAAAACAAACACGCGTGGTTTACTTTTAGTTCGAAGGCTATATATCTACTTAATGTAAAACAAACACGCGTGGTTTAGCTTTAGTTCGAAGGCTATATATCTACTTAATGTAAAACAAACACGCGTGGTTTACCTTTAGTTCGAAGTCTATATATCTACTTAATGTAAAACAAACACGCGTGGTTTACTTTTAGTTCGAAGTCTATATATCTACTTAATGTAAAACAAACACGCGTGGTTTACTTTTAGTTCGAAGTCTATATATCTACATAATGTAAAACAAACACGCGTGGTTTACTTTTAGTTCGAAGTCTATATATCTACTTAATGTAAAACAAACACGCGTGGTTTACCTTTAGTTCGAAGGCTATATATCTACATAATGTAAAACAAACACGCGTGGTTTACTTTTAGTTCGAAGGCTATATATCTACATAATGTAAAACAAACACGCGTGGTTTAGCTTTAGTTCGAAGTCTATATATCTACATAATGTAAAACAAACACGCGTGGTTTAGCTTTAGTTCGAAGTCTATATATCTACTTAATGTAAAACAAACACGCGTGGTTTACCTTTAGTTCGAAGTCTATATATCTACATAATGTAAAACAAACACGCGTGGTTTACTTTTAGTTCGAAGGCTATATATCTACATAATGTAAAACAAACACGCGTGGTTTACTTTTAGTTCGAAGTCTATATATCTACATAATGTAAAACAAACACGCGTGGTTTACCTTTAGTTCGAAGGCTATATATCTACATAATGTAAAACAAACACGCGTGGTTTAGCTTTAGTTCGAAGTCTATATATCTACATAATGTAAAACAAACACGCGTGGTTTAGCTTTAGTTCGAAGTCTATATATCTACATAATGTAAAACAAACACGCGTGGTTTACTTTTAGTTCGAAGGCTATATATCTACTTAATGTAGAACAAACACGCGTGGTTTACCTTTAGTTCGAAGTCTATATATCTACATAATGTAAAACAAACACGCGTGGTTTACTTTTAGTTCGAAGGCTATATATCTACATAATGTAAAACAAACACGCGTGGTTTACTTTTAGTTCGAAGTCTATATATCTACATAATGTAAAACAAACACGCGTGGTTTACCTTTAGTTCGAAGGCTATATATCTACATAATGTAAAACAAACACGCGTGGTTTACCTTTAGTTCGAAGGCTAAATATCTACATAATGTAAAACAAACACGCGTGGTTTACCTTTAGTTCGAAGGCTATATATCTACATAATGTAAAACAAACACGCGTGCTTTACCTTTAGTTCGAAGGCTATATATCTACATAATGTAAAACAAACACGCGTGGTTTACTTTTAGTTCGAAGGCTATATATCTACATAATGTAAAACAAACACGCGTGGTTTACTTTTAGTTCGAAGGCTATATATCTACATAATGTAAAACAAACACGCGTGGTTTACCTTTAGTTCGAAGGCTAAATATCTACATAATGTAAAACAAACACGCGTGGTTTACCTTTAGTTCGAAGGCTATATATCTACATAATGTAAAACAAACACGCGTGGTTTACCTTTAGTTCGAAGGCTATATATCTACATAATGTAAAACAAACACGCGTGGTTTACTTTTAGTTCGAAGGCTATATATCTACTTAATGTAAAACAAACACGCGTGGTTTACTTTTAGTTCGAAGGCTATATATCTACTTAATGTAAAACAAACACGCGTGGTTTACTTTTAGTTCGAAGTCTATATATCTGCATAATGTAAAACAAACACGCGTGGTTTACTTTTAGTTCGAAGTCTATATATCTACATAATGTAAAACAAACACGCGTGGTTTACCTTCAGTTCGAAGTCTATATTTTTACTTAATGTAAAACAAACAAGCGTGGTTTACCTTCAGTTCGAAGTCTATATTTTTACTTAATGTAAAACAAACAAGCGCGGTTTACCTTTAGTTTGAAGTCTATATATCTACATAGTAGAAACAAACAAGCGTGTTTTACCTTCAGTTTCAACACTATATATCTACTTAATGTCAAACAAACACGCGTGGTTTAGCATTAGTTCGAAGTCTATATATCTACATAATGTAAAACAAACACGCGTGGTTTAGCTTTAGTTCGAAGTCTATATATCTACATAATGTAAAACAAACACGCGTGGTTTACCTTAAGTTCGAAGTCGAAGTCTATATGTCTACTTAATGTAAAACAAACACGCGTGGTCTACCTCCAGTTCGAAGTGATATACATGTATCGACATAATGTCAAACAAACACGCATGGTTTACCAGTGTAAAACAAACACGCGTGGTTTACCTTCAGTTCGAAGTCTATATATATACTTAATGTAAAACAAACACGCGTGGTTTACCTTCAGTTTAAAGTCTATATATCTACATAATGTAAAACAAACACGCGTGGTTTACCTTTAGTTCGAAGTCTATATATCTACATAATGTAAAACAAACACGCGTGGTTTACTTTTAGTTCGAAGTCTATATATATTTTTAATGTAAAACACACATGCGTGGTTTACCTTTAGTTCGAAGTCTATATATCTACTTAATGTAAAACAAACACGCGTGGTTTACTTTTAGTTCGAAGTCTATATATTTACATAATGTAAAACAAACACGCGTGGTTTACTTTTAGTTCGAAGGCTATTTATCTACTTAATGTAAAACAAACACGCGTGGTTTACTTTTTGTTCAAAGGCTATATATCTACATAATGTAAAACAAACACGCGTGGTTTACTTTTAGTTCGAAGGCTATATATCTACTTAATGTAAAACAAACACGCGTGGTTTACCTTTAGTTCGAAGTCTATATATCTACATAATTTAAAACAAACACGCGTGGTTTACTTTTAGTTCGAAGTCTATATATCTACATAATGTAAAACAAACACGCGTGGTTTACCTTTAGTTCGAAGTCTATATATCTACATAATGTAAAACAAACACGCGTGGTTTACTTTTAGTTCGAAGTCTATATATCTACATAATGTAAAACAAACACGCGTGGTTTACTTTTAGTTCGAAGGCTATATATCTACTTAATGTAAAACAAACAAGCGTGGTTTACCTTTAGTTCGAAGTCTATATATCTACATAATGTAAAACAAACACGCGTGGTTTACTTTTAGTTCGAAGGCTATATATCTACATAATGCAAAACAAACACGCGTGGTTTACTTTTAGTTCGAAGTCTATATATCTACATAATGTAAAACAAACACGCGTGGTTTATTTTTAGTTCGAAGGCTATATATCTACATAATGTAAAACAAACACGCGTGGTTTACTTTTAGTTCGAAGTCTATATATCTACATAATGTAAAACAAACACGCGTGGTTTACTTTTAGTTCGAAGTCTATATATCTACATAATGTAAAACAAACACGCGTGGTTTACTTTTAGTTCGAAGGCTATATATCTACATAATGTAAAACAAACAAGCGTGGTTTACCTTTATTTCGAAGTCTATATATCTACTTAATGTAAAACAAACACGCGTGGTTTACTTTTAGTTCGAAGTCTATATATCTACATAATGTAAAACAAACACGCGTGGTTTACTTTTAGTTCGAAGGCTATATATCTACATAATGTAAAACAAACACGCGTGGTTTACTTTTAGTTCGAAGTCTATATATCTACATAATGTAAAACAAACAAGCGTGGTTTACCTTAAGTTCGAAGTCTATATATCTACTTAATGTCAAACAAAAACGCATGGTTCACATTCAGTTCGAAGTCTATATATCTACATAATGTAAAACAAACACGCGTGGTTTACCTTAAGTTCGAAGTCGAAGTCTATATGTCTACTTAATGTAAAACAAACACGCGTTGTCTACCTCCAGTTCGAAGTGATATACATGTATCGACATAATGTCAAACAAACACGCATGGTTTACCAGTGTAAAACAAACACGCGTGGTTTACCTTCAGTTCGAAGTCTATATATATACTTAATGTAAAACAAACACGCGTGGTTTACCTTCAGTTTAAAGTCTATACATCTACATAATGTAAAACAAACACGCGTGGTTTACCTTTAGTTCGAAGTCTATATATCTACATAATGTAAAACAAACACGCGTGGTTTACTTTTAGTTCGAAGTCTATATATATTTTTAATGTAAAACACACACGCGTGGTTTACCTTTAGTTCGAAGTCTATATATCTACTTAATGTAAAACAAACACGCGTGGTTTACTTTTAGTTCGAAGTCTATATATTTACATAATGTAAAACAAACACGCGTGGTTTACTTTTAGTTCGAAGGCTATTTATCTACTTAATGTAAAACAAACACGCGTGGTTTACTTTTAGTTCGAAGGCTATATATCTACATAATGTAAAACAAACACGCGTGGTTTACTTTTAGTTCGAAGGCTATATATCTACTTAATGTAAAACAAACACGCGTGGTTTACCTTTAGTTCGAAGTCTATATATCTACATAATGTAAAACAAACACGCGTGGTTTACTTTTAGTTCGAAGTCTATATATCTACATAATGTAAAACAAACACGCGTGGTTTACCTTTAGTTCGAAGTCTATATATCTACATAATGTAAAACAAACACGCGTGGTTTACTTTTAGTTCGAAGTCTATATATCTACATAATGTAAAACAAACACGCGTGGTTTACTTTTAGTTCGAAGGCTATATATCTACTTAATGTAAAACAAACAAGCGTGGTTTACCTTTAGTTCGAAGTCTATATATCTACATAATGTAAAACAAACACGCGTGGTTTACTTTTAGTTCGAAGGCTATATATCTACATAATGTAAAACAAACACGCGTGGTTTACTTTTAGTTCGAAGTCTATATATCTACATAATGTAAAACAAACACGCGTGGTTTATTTTTAGTTCGAAGGCTATATATCTACATAATGTAAAACAAACACGCGTGGTTTACTTTTAGTTCGAAGTCTATATATCTACATAATGTAAAACAAACACGCGTGGTTTACTTTTATTTCGAAGTCTATATATCTACATAATGTAAAACAAACACGCGTGGTTTACTTTTAGTTCGAAGGCTATATATCTACATAATGTAAAACAAACAAGCGTGGTTTACCTTTATTTCGAAGTCTATATATCTACTTAATGTAAAACAAACACGCGTGGTTTACTTTTAGTTCGAAGTCTATATAACTACATAATGTAAAACAAACACGCGTGGTTTACTTTTAGTTCGAAGGCTATATATCTACATAATGTAAAACAAACACGCGTGGTTTACTTTTAGTTCGAAGTCTATATATCTACATAATGTAAAACAAACAAGCGTGGTTTACCTTTAGTTCGAAGTCTATATATCTACTTAATGTAAAACAAACACGCGTGGTTTACTTTTAGTTCGAAGTCTATATATCTACTTAATGTAAAACAAACACGCGTGGTTTACTTTTAGTTCGAAGTCTATATATCTACATAATGTAAAACAAACACGCGTGGTTTACTTTTAGTTCGAAGTCTATATATATTTTTAATGTAAAACAAACACGCGTGGTTTACCTTTAGTTCGAAGGCTATATATCTACATAATGTAAAACAAACACGCGTGGTTTACTTTTAGTTCGAAGGCTATATATCTACATAATGTAAAACAAACACGCGTGGTTTACCTTTAGTTCGAAGTCTATATATCTACATAATGTAAAACAAACACGCGTGGTTTACCTTTAGTTCGAAGGCTATATATCTACATAATGTAAAACAAACAAGCGTGGTTTACTTTTAGTTCGAAGTCTATATATCTACATAATGTAAAACAAACACGCGTGGTTTACCTTTAGTTCGAAGGCTATATATCTACATAATGTAAAACAAACACGCGTGGTTTACTTTTAGTTCGAAGGCTATACATCTACATAATGTAAAACAAACACGCGTGGTTTACCTTTAGTTCGAAGGCTATATATCTACATAATGTAAAACAAACACGCGTGGTTTACCTTTAGTTCGAAGGCTATATATCTACATAATGTAAAACAAACACGCGTGGTTTACCTTTAGTTCGAAGGCTATATATCTACATAATGTAAAACAAACACGCGTGGTTTACTTTTAGTTCGAAGGCTATATATCTACATAATGTAAAACAAACACGCGTGGTTTACTTTTAGTTCGAAGTGTATATATCTACTTAATGTAAAACAAACAAGCGTGGTTTACTTTTAGTTCGAAGGCTATATATCTACATAATGTAAAACAAACACGCGTGGTTTACTTTTAGTTCGAAGGCTATATATCTACTTAATGTAAAACAAACACGCGTGGTTTAGCTTTAGTTCGAAGGCTATATATCTACTTAATGTAAAACAAACACGCGTGGTTTACCTTTAGTTCGAAGTCTATATATCTACTTAATGTAAAACAAACACGCTTGTTTTACTTTTAGTTCGAAGTCTCTATATCTACTTAATGTAAAACAAACACGCGTGGTTTACTTTTAGTTCGAAGTCTATATATCTACATAATGTAAAACAAACACGCGTGGTTTACTTTTAGTTCGAAGTCTATATATCTACATAATGTAAAACAAACACGCGTGGTTTACCTTCAGTTCGAAGTGTATATATCTACTTAATGTAAAACAAACAAGCGTGGTTTACTTTTAGTTAGAAGGCTATATATCTACATAATGTAAAACAAACACGCGTGGTTTACTTTTAGTTCGAAGGCTATATATCTACTTAATGTAAAACAAACACGCGTGGTTTAGCTTTAGTTCGAAGGCTATATATCTACTTAATGTAAAACAAACACGCGTGGTTTACCTTTAGTTCGAAGTCTATATATCTACTTAATGTAAAACAAACACGCGTGGTTTACCTTTAGTTCGAAGTCTATATATCTACATAATGTAAAACAAACACGCGTGGTTTACTTTTAGTTCGAAGTCTATATATATTTTTAATGTAAAACAAACACGCGTGGTTTACCTTCAGTTCGAAGTGTATATATCTACTTAATGTAAAACAAACAAGCGTGGTTTACTTTTAGTTAGAAGGCTATATATCTACATAATGTAAAACAAACACGCGTGGTTTACTTTTAGTTCGAAGGCTATATATCTACTTAATGTAAAACAAACACGCGTGGTTTAGCTTTAGTTCGAAGGCTATATATCTACTTAATGTAAAACAAACACGCGTGGTTTACTTTTAGTTCGAAGTCTATATATCTACTTAATGTAAAACAAACACGCGTGGTTTACCTTTAGTTCGAAGTCTATATATCTACATAATGTAAAACAAACACGCGTGGTTTACTTTTAGTTCGAAGTCTATATATATTTTTAATGTAAAACACACACGCGTGGTTTACCTTTAGTTCGAAGTCTATATATCTACTTAATGTAAAACAAACACGCGTGGTTTACTTTTAGTTCGAAGTCTATATATTTACATAATGTAAAACAAACACGCGTGGTTTACTTTTAGTTCGAAGGCTATTTATCTACTTAATGTAAAACAAACACGCGTGGTTTACTTTTAGTTCAAAGGCTATATATCTACATAATGTAAAACAAACACGCGTGGTTTACTTTTAGTTCGAAGGCTATATATCTACTTAATGTAAAACAAACACGCGTGGTTTACCTTTAGTTCGAAGTCTATATATCTACATAATTTAAAACAAACACGCGTGGTTTACTTTTAGTTCGAAGTCTATATATCTACATAATGTAAAACAAACACGCGTGGTTTACCTTTAGTTCGAAGTCTATATATCTACATAATGTAAAACAAACACGCGTGGTTTACTTTTAGTTCGAAGTCTATATATCTACATAATGTAAAACAAACACGCGTGGTTTACTTTTAGTTCGAAGGCTATATATCTACTTAATGTAAAACAAACAAGCGTGGTTTACCTTTAGTTCGAAGTCTATATATCTACATAATGTAAAACAAACACGCGTGGTTTACTTTTAGTTCGAAGGCTATATATCTACATAATGCAAAACAAACACGCGTGGTTTACTTTTAGTTCGAAGTCTATATATCTACATAATGTAAAACAAACACGCGTGGTTTATTTTTAGTTCGAAGGCTATATATCTACATAATGTAAAACAAACACGCGTGGTTTACTTTTAGTTCGAAGTCTATATATCTACATAATGTAAAACAAACACGCGTGGTTTACTTTTAGTTCGAAGTCTATATATCTACATAATGTAAAACAAACACGCGTGGTTTACTTTTAGTTCGAAGGCTATATATCTACATAATGTAAAACAAACAAGCGTGGTTTACCTTTATTTCGAAGTCTATATATCTACTTAATGTAAAACAAACACGCGTGGTTTACTTTTAGTTCGAAGTCTATATATCTACATAATGTAAAACAAACACGCGTGGTTTACTTTTAGTTCGAAGGCTATATATCTACATAATGTAAAACAAACACGCGTGGTTTACTTTTAGTTCGAAGTCTATATATCTACATAATGTAAAACAAACACGCGTGGTTTACTTTTAGTTCGAAGTCTATATATCTACATAATGTAAAACAAACACGCGTGGTTTACCTTCAGTTCGAAGTGTATATATCTACTTAATGTAAAACAAACAAGCGTGGTTTACTTTTAGTTAGAAGGCTATATATCTACATAATGTAAAACAAACACGCGTGGTTTACTTTTAGTTCGAAGGCTATATATCTACTTAATGTAAAACAAACACGCGTGGTTTAGCTTTAGTTCGAAGGCTATATATCTACTTAATGTAAAACAAACACGCGTGGTTTACCTTTAGTTCGAAGTCTATATATCTACTTAATGTAAAACAAACACGCGTGGTTTACCTTTAGTTCGAAGTCTATATATCTACATAATGTAAAACAAACACGCGTGGTTTACTTTTAGTTCGAAGTCTATATATATTTTTAATGTAAAACAAACACGCGTGGTTTACCTTCAGTTCGAAGTGTATATATCTACTTAATGTAAAACAAACAAGCGTGGTTTACTTTTAGTTAGAAGGCTATATATCTACATAATGTAAATCAAACACGCGTGGTTTACTTTTAGTTCGAAGGCTATATATCTACTTAATGTAAAACAAACACGCGTGGTTTAGCTTTAGTTCGAAGGCTATATATCTACTTAATGTAAAACAAACACGCGTGGTTTACTTTTAGTTCGAAGTCTATATATCTACTTAATGTAAAACAAACACGCGTGGTTTACCTTTAGTTCGAAGTCTATATATCTACATAATGTAAAACAAACACGCGTGGTTTACTTTTAGTTCGAAGTCTATATATATTTTTAATGTAAAACACACACGCGTGGTTTACCTTTAGTTCGAAGTCTATATATCTACTTAATGTAAAACAAACACGCGTGGTTTACTTTTAGTTCGAAGTCTATATATTTACATAATGTAAAACAAACACGCGTGGTTTACTTTTAGTTCGAAGGCTATTTATCTACTTAATGTAAAACAAACACGCGTGGTTTACTTTTAGTTCAAAGGCTATATATCTACATAATGTAAAACAAACACGCGTGGTTTACTTTTAGTTCGAAGGCTATATATCTACTTAATGTAAAACAAACACGCGTGGTTTACCTTTAGTTCGAAGTCTATATATCTACATAATTTAAAACAAACACGCGTGGTTTACTTTTAGTTCGAAGTCTATATATCTACATAATGTAAAACAAACACGCGTGGTTTACCTTTAGTTCGAAGTCTATATATCTACATAATGTAAAACAAACACGCGTGGTTTACTTTTAGTTCGAAGTCTATATATCTACATAATGTAAAACAAACACGCGTGGTTTACTTTTAGTTCGAAGGCTATATATCTACTTAATGTAAAACAAACAAGCGTGGTTTACCTTTAGTTCGAAGTCTATATATCTACATAATGTAAAACAAACACGCGTGGTTTACTTTTAGTTCGAAGGCTATATATCTACATAATGCAAAACAAACACGCGTGGTTTACTTTTAGTTCGAAGTCTATATATCTACATAATGTAAAACAAACACGCGTGGTTTATTTTTAGTTCGAAGGCTATATATCTACATAATGTAAAACAAACACGCGTGGTTTACTTTTAGTTCGAAGTCTATATATCTACATAATGTAAAACAAACACGCGTGGTTTACTTTTAGTTCGAAGTCTATATATCTACATAATGTAAAACAAACACGCGTGGTTTACTTTTAGTTCGAAGGCTATATATCTACATAATGTAAAACAAACAAGCGTGGTTTACCTTTATTTCGAAGTCTATATATCTACTTAATGTAAAACAAACACGCGTGGTTTACTTTTAGTTCGAAGTCTATATATCTACATAATGTAAAACAAACACGCGTGGTTTACTTTTAGTTCGAAGGCTATATATCTACATAATGTAAAACAAACACGCGTGGTTTACTTTTAGTTCGAAGTCTATATATCTACATAATGTAAAACAAACAAGCGTGGTGTACCTTAAGTTCGAAGTCTATATATCTACTTAATGTCAAACAAAAACGCATGGTTCACATTCAGTTCGAAGTCTATATATCTACATAATGTAAAACAAACACGCGTGGTTTACCTTAAGTTCGAAGTCGAAGTCTATATGTCTACTTAATGTAAAACAAACACGCGTGGTCTACCTCCAGTTCGAAGTGATATACATGTATCGACATAATGTCAAACAAACACGCATGGTTTACCAGTGTAAAACAAACACGCGTGGTTTACCTTCAGTTCGAAGTCTATATATATACTTAATGTAAAACAAACACGCGTGGTTTACCTTCAGTTTAAAGTCTATACATCTACATAATGTAAAACAAACACGCGTGGTTTACCTTTAGTTCGAAGTCTATATATCTACATAATGTAAAACAAACACGCGTGGTTTACTTTTAGTTCGAAGGCTATATATCTACTTAATGTTAAACAAACACGCGTGGTTTAGCTTTAGTTCGAAGGCTATATATCTACTTAATGTAAAACAAACACGCGTGGTTTACCTTTAGTTCGAAGTCTATATATCTACTTAATGTAAAACAAACACGCGTGGTTTACCTTTAGTTCGAAGTCTATATATCTACATAATGTAAAACAAACACGCGTGGTTTACTTTTAGTTCGAAGTCTATATATATTTTTAATGTAAAACAAACACGCGTGGTTTACCTTCAGTTCGAAGTGTATATATCTACTTAATGTAAAACAAACAAGCGTGGTTTACTTTTAGTTAGAAGGCTATATATCTACATAATGTTAAACAAACACGCGTGGTTTACTTTTAGTTCGAAGGCTATATATCTACTTAATGTAAAACAAACACGCGTGGTTTAGCTTTAGTTCGAAGGCTATATATCTACTTAATGTAAAACAAACACGCGTGGTTTACTTTTAGTTCGAAGTCTATATATCTACTTAATGTAAAACAAACACGCGTGGTTTACCTTTAGTTCGAAGTCTATATATCTACATAATGTAAAACAAACACGCGTGGTTTACTTTTAGTTCGAAGTCTATATATATTTTTAATGTAAAACACACACGCGTGGTTTACCTTTAGTTCGAAGTCTATATATCTACTTAATGTAAAACAAACACGCGTGGTTTACTTTTAGTTCGAAGTCTATATATTTACATAATGTAAAACAAACACGCGTGGTTTACTTTTAGTTCGAAGGCTATTTATCTACTTAATGTAAAACAAACACGCGTGGTTTACTTTTAGTTCAAAGGCTATATATCTACATAATGTAAAACAAACACGCGTGGTTTACTTTTAGTTCGAAGGCTATATATCTACTTAATGTAAAACAAACACGCGTGGTTTACCTTTAGTTCGAAGTCTATATATCTACATAATTTAAAACAAACACGCGTGGTTTACTTTTAGTTCGAAGTCTATATATCTACATAATGTAAAACAAACACGCGTGGTTTACCTTTAGTTCGAAGTCTATATATCTACATAATGTAAAACAAACACGCATGGTTTACTTTTAGTTCGAAGTCTATATATCTACATAATGTAAAACAAACACGCGTGGTTTACTTTTAGTTCGAAGGCTATATATCTACTTAATGTAAAACAAACAAGCGTGGTTTACCTTTAGTTCGAAGTCTATATATCTACATAATGTAAAACAAACACGCGTGGTTTACTTTTAGTTCGAAGGCTATATATCTACATAATGCAAAACAAACACGCGTGGTTTACTTTTAGTTCGAAGTCTATATATCTACATAATGTAAAACAAACACGCGTGGTTTATTTTTAGTTCGAAGGCTATATATCTACATAATGTAAAACAAACACGCGTGGTTTACTTTTAGTTCGAAGTCTATATATCTACATAATGTAAAACAAACACGCGTGGTTTACTTTTAGTTCGAAGTCTATATATCTACATAATGTAAAACAAACACGCGTGGTTTACTTTTAGTTCGAAGGCTATATATCTACATAATGTAAAACAAACAAGCGTGGTTTACCTTTATTTCGAAGTCTATATATCTACTTAATGTAAAACAAACACGCGTGGTTTACTTTTAGTTCGAAGTCTATATATCTACATAATGTAAAACAAACACGCGTGGTTTACTTTTAGTTCGAAGGCTATATATCTACATAATGTAAAACAAACACGCGTGGTTTACTTTTAGTTCGAAGTCTATATATCTACATAATGTAAAACAAACACGCGTGGTTTACTTTTAGTTCGAAGTCTATATATCTACATAATGTAAAACAAACACGCGTGGTTTACCTTCAGTTCGAAGTGTATATATCTACTTAATGTAAAACAAACAAGCGTGGTTTACTTTTAGTTAGAAGGCTATATATCTACATAATGTAAAACAAACACGCGTGGTTTACTTTTAGTTCGAAGGCTATATATCTACTTAATGTAAAACAAACACGCGTGGTTTAGCTTTAGTTCGAAGGCTATATATCTACTTAATGTAAAACAAACACGCGTGGTTTACCTTTAGTTCGAAGTCTATATATCTACTTAATGTAAAACAAACACGCGTGGTTTACCTTTAGTTCGAAGTCTATATATCTACATAATGTAAAACAAACACGCGTGGTTTACTTTTAGTTCGAAGTCTATATATATTTTTAATGTAAAACAAACACGCGTGGTTTACCTTCAGTTCGAAGTGTATATATCTACTTAATGTAAAACAAACAAGCGTGGTTTACTTTTAGTTAGAAGGCTATATATCTACATAATGTAAATCAAACACGCGTGGTTTACTTTTAGTTCGAAGGCTATATATCTACTTAATGTAAAACAAACACGCGTGGTTTAGCTTTAGTTCGAAGGCTATATATCTACTTAATGTAAAACAAACACGCGTGGTTTACTTTTAGTTCGAAGTCTATATATCTACTTAATGTAAAACAAACACGCGTGGTTTACCTTTAGTTCGAAGTCTATATATCTACATAATGTAAAACAAACACGCGTGGTTTACTTTTAGTTCGAAGTCTATATATATTTTTAATGTAAAACACACACGCGTGGTTTACCTTTAGTTCGAAGTCTATATATCTACTTAATGTAAAACAAACACGCGTGGTTTACTTTTAGTTCGAAGTCTATATATTTACATAATGTAAAACAAACACGCGTGGTTTACTTTTAGTTCGAAGGCTATATATCTACATAATGTAAAACAAACACGCGTGGTTTACTTTTAGTTCGAAGGCTATATATCTACTTAATGTAAAACAAACACGCGTGGTTTACTTTTAGTTCGAAGGCTATATATCTACTTAATGTAAAACAAACACGCGTGGTTTACCTTTAGTTCGAAGTCTATATATCTACATAATGTAAAACAAACACGCGTGGTTTACCTTTAGTTCGAAGTCTATATATCTACATAATGTAAAACAAACACGCGTGGTTTACTTTTAGTTCGAAGTCTATATATCTACATAATGTAAAACAAACACGCGTGGTTTACTTTTAGTTCGAAGGCTATATATCTACTTAATGTAAAACAAACAAGCGTGGTTTACCTTTAGTTCGAAGTCTATATATCTACATAATGTAAAACAAACACGCGTGGTTTACTTTTAGTTCGAAGGCTATATATCTACATAATGCAAAACAAACACGCGTGGTTTACTTTTAGTTCGAAGTCTATATATCTACATAATGTAAAACAAACACGCGTGGTTTATTTTTAGTTCGAAGGCTATATATCTACATAATGTAAAACAAACACGCGTGGTTTACTTTTAGTTCGAAGTCTATATATCTACATAATGTAAAACAAACACGCGTGGTTTACTTTTAGTTCGAAGTCTATATATCTACATAATGTAAAACAAACACGCGTGGTTTACTTTTAGTTCGAAGGCTATATATCTACATAATGTAAAACAAACAAGCGTGGTTTACCTTTATTTCGAAGTCTATATATCTACTTAATGTAAAACAAACACGCGTGGTTTACTTTTAGTTCGAAGTCTATATATCTACATAATGTAAAACAAACACGCGTGGTTTACTTTTAGTTCGAAGGCTATATATCTACATAATGTAAAACAAACACGCGTGGTTTACTTTTAGTTCGAAGTCTATATATCTACATAATGTAAAACAAACAAGCGTGGTGTACCTTAAGTTCGAAGTCTATATATCTACTTAATGTCAAACAAAAACGCATGGTTCACATTCAGTTCGAAGTCTATATATCTACATAATGTAAAACAAACACGCGTGGTTTACCTTAAGTTCGAAGTCGAAGTCTATATGTCTACTTAATGTAAAACAAACACGCGTGGTCTACCTCCAGTTCGAAGTGATATACATGTATCGACATAATGTCAAACAAACACGCATGGTTTACCAGTGTAAAACAAACACGCGTGGTTTACCTTCAGTTCGAAGTCTATATATATACTTAATGTAAAACAAACACGCGTGGTTTACCTTCAGTTTAAAGTCTATACATCTACATAATGTAAAACAAACACGCGTGGTTTACCTTTAGTTCGAAGTCTATATATCTACATAATGTAAAACAAACACGCGTGGTTTACTTTTAGTTCGAAGTCTATATATATTTTTAATGTAAAACACACACGCGTGGTTTACCTTTAGTTCGAAGTCTATATATCTACTTAATGTAAAACAAACACGCGTGGTTTACTTTTAGTTCGAAGTCTATATATCTACATAATGTAAAACAAACAAGCGTGGTTTACCTTAAGTTCGAAGTCTATATATCTACTTAATGTCAAACAAAAACGCATGGTTCACATTCAGTTCGAAGTCTATATATCTACATAATGTAAAACAAACACGCGTGGTTTACCTTAAGTTCGAAGTCGAAGTCTATATGTCTACTTAATGTAAAACAAACACGCGTGGTCTACCTCCAGTTCGAAGTGATATACATGTATCGACATAATGTCAAACAAACACGCATGGTTTACCAGTGTAAAACAAACACGCGTGGTTTACCTTCAGTTCGAAGTCTATATATATACTTAATGTAAAACAAACACGCGTGGTTTACCTTCAGTTTAAAGTCTATACATCTACATAATGTAAAACAAACACGCGTGGTTTACCTTTAGTTCGAAGTCTATATATCTACATAATGTAAAACAAACACGCGTGGTTTACTTTTAGTTCGAAGTCTATATATATTTTTAATGTAAAACACACACGCGTGGTTTACCTTTAGTTCGAAGTCTATATATCTACTTAATGTAAAACAAACACGCGTGGTTTACTTTTAGTTCGAAGTCTATATATTTACATAATGTAAAACAAACACGCGTGGTTTACTTTTAGTTCGAAGGCTATTTATCTACTTAATGTAAAACAAACACGCGTGGTTTACTTTTAGTTCGAAGGCTATATATCTACATAATGTAAAACAAACACGCGTGGTTTACTTTTAGTTCGAAGGCTATATATCTACTTAATGTAAAACAAACACGCGTGGTTTACCTTTAGTTCGAAGTCTATATATCTACATAATGTAAAACAAACACGCGTGGTTTACTTTTAGTTCGAAGTCTATATATCTACATAATGTAAAACAAACACGCGTGGTTTACCTTTAGTTCGAAGTCTATATATCTACATAATGTAAAACAAACACGCGTGGTTTACTTTTAGTTCGAAGTCTATATATCTACATAATGTAAAACAAACACGCGTGGTTTACTTTTAGTTCGAAGGCTATATATCTACTTAATGTAAAACAAACAAGCGTGGTTTACCTTTAGTTCGAAGTCTATATATCTACATAATGTAAAACAAACACGCGTGGTTTACTTTTAGTTCGAAGGCTATATATCTACATAATGTAAAACAAACACGCGTGGTTTACTTTTAGTTCGAAGTCTATATATCTACATAATGTAAAACAAACACGCGTGGTTTATTTTTAGTTCGAAGGCTATATATCTACATAATGTAAAACAAACACGCGTGGTTTACTTTTAGTTCGAAGTCTATATATCTACATAATGTAAAACAAACACGCGTGGTTTACTTTTATTTCGAAGTCTATATATCTACATAATGTAAAACAAACACGCGTGGTTTACTTTTAGTTCGAAGGCTATATATCTACATAATGTAAAACAAACAAGCGTGGTTTACCTTTATTTCGAAGTCTATATATCTACTTAATGTAAAACAAACACGCGTGGTTTACTTTTAGTTCGAAGTCTATATAACTACATAATGTAAAACAAACACGCGTGGTTTACTTTTAGTTCGAAGGCTATATATCTACATAATGTAAAACAAACACGCGTGGTTTACTTTTAGTTCGAAGTCTATATATCTACATAATGTAAAACAAACAAGCGTGGTTTACCTTTAGTTCGAAGTCTATATATCTACTTAATGTAAAACAAACACGCGTGGTTTACTTTTAGTTCGAAGTCTATATATCTACTTAATGTAAAACAAACACGCGTGGTTTACTTTTAGTTCGAAGTCTATATATCTACATAATGTAAAACAAACACGCGTGGTTTACTTTTAGTTCGAAGTCTATATATCTACTTAATGTAAAACAAACACGCGTGGTTTACCTTTAGTTCGAAGGCTATATATCTACATAATGTAAAACAAACACGCCGTGGTTTACTTTTAGTTCGAAGGCTATATATCTACATAATGTAAAACAAACACGCGTGGTTTACCTTTAGTTCGAAGTCTATATATCTACATAATGTAAAACAAACACGCGTGGTTTACCTTTAGTTCGAAGGCTATATATCTACATAATGTAAAACAAACAAGCGTGGTTTACTTTTAGTTCGAAGTCTATATATCTACATAATGTAAAACAAACACGCGTGGTTTACCTTTAGTTCGAAGGCTATATATCTACATAATGTAAAACAAACACGCGTGGTTTACTTTTAGTTCGAAGGCTATACATCTACATAATGTAAAACAAACACGCGTGGTTTACCTTTAGTTCGAAGGCTATATATCTACATAATGTAAAACAAACACGCGTGGTTTACCTTTAGTTCGAAGGCTATATATCTACATAATGTAAAACAAACACGCGTGGTTTACCTTTAGTTCGAAGGCTATATATCTACATAATGTAAAACAAACACGCGTGGTTTACTTTTAGTTCGAAGGCTATATATCTACATAATGTAAAACAAACACGCGTGGTTTACTTTTAGTTCGAAGTGTATATATCTACTTAATGTAAAACAAACAAGCGTGGTTTACTTTTAGTTCGAAGGCTATATATCTACATAATGTAAAACAAACACGCGTGGTTTACTTTTAGTTCGAAGGCTATATATCTACTTAATGTAAAACAAACACGCTTGTTTTACTTTTAGTTCGAAGTCTCTATATCTACTTAATGTAAAACAAACACGCGTGGTTTACTTTTAGTTCGAAGTCTATATATCTACATAATGTAAAACAAACACGCGTGGTTTACTTTTAGTTCGAAGTCTATATATCTACATAATGTAAAACAAACACGCGTGGTTTACCTTCAGTTCGAAGTGTATATATCTACTTAATGTAAAACAAACAAGCGTGGTTTACTTTTAGTTAGAAGGCTATATATCTACATAATGTAAAACAAACACGCGTGGTTTACTTTTAGTTCGAAGGCTATATATCTACTTAATGTAAAACAAACACGCGTGGTTTAGCTTTAGTTCGAAGGCTATATATCTACTTAATGTAAAACAAACACGCGTGGTTTACCTTTAGTTCGAAGTCTATATATCTACTTAATGTAAAACAAACACGCGTGGTTTACCTTTAGTTCGAAGTCTATATATCTACATAATGTAAAACAAACACGCGTGGTTTACTTTTTGTTCGAAGTCTATATATATTTTTAATGTAAAACAAACACGCGTGGTTTACCTTCAGTTCGAAGTGTATATATCTACTTAATGTAAAACAAACAAGCGTGGTTTACTTTTAGTTAGAAGGCTATATATCTACATAATGTAAAACAAACACGCGTGGTTTACTTTTAGTTCGAAGGCTATATATCTACTTAATGTAAAACAAACACGCGTGGTTTAGCTTTAGTTCGAAGGCTATATATCTACTTAATGTAAAACAAACACGCGTGGTTTACTTTTAGTTCGAAGTCTATATATCTACTTAATGTAAAACAAACACGCGTGGTTTACCTTTAGTTCGAAGTCTATATATCTACATAATGTAAAACAAACACGCGTGGTTTACTTTTAGTTCGAAGTCTATATATATTTTTAATGTAAAACACACACGCGTGGTTTACCTTTAGTTCGAAGTCTATATATCTACTTAATGTAAAACAAACACGCGTGGTTTACTTTTAGTTCGAAGTCTATATATTTACATAATGTAAAACAAACACGCGTGGTTTACTTTTAGTTCGAAGGCTATTTATCTACTTAATGTAAAACAAACACGCGTGGTTTACTTTTAGTTCAAAGGCTATATATCTACATAATGTAAAACAAACACGCGTGGTTTACTTTTAGTTCGAAGGCTATATATCTACTTAATGTAAAACAAACACGCGTGGTTTACCTTTAGTTCGAAGTCTATATATCTACATAATTTAAAACAAACACGCGTGGTTTACTTTTAGTTCGAAGTCTATATATCTACATAATGTAAAACAAACACGCGTGGTTTACCTTTAGTTCGAAGTCTATATATCTACATAATGTAAAACAAACACGCGTGGTTTACTTTTAGTTCGAAGTCTATATATCTCAAACACGCGTGGTTTACTTTTAGTTCGAAGGCTATATATCTACTTAATGTAAAACAAACAAGCGTGGTTTACCTTTAGTTCGAAGTCTATATATCTACATAATGTAAAACAAACACGCGTGGTTTACTTTTAGTTCGAAGGCTATATATCTACATAATGCAAAACAAACACGCGTGGTTTACTTTTAGTTCGAAGTCTATATATCTACATAATGTAAAACAAACACGCGTGGTTTATTTTTAGTTCGAAGGCTATATATCTACATAATGTAAAACAAACACGCGTGGTTTACTTTTAGTTCGAAGTCTATATATCTACATAATGTAAAACAAACACGCGTGGTTTACTTTTAGTTCGAAGTCTATATATCTACCATAATGTAAAACAAACACGCGTGGTTTACTTTTAGTTCGAAGGCTATATTCTACATAATGTAAAACAAACAAGCGTGGTTTACTTTATTTCGAAGTCTATATATCTACTTATGTAAAACAAACACGCGTGGTTTACTTTTAGTTCGAAGTCTATATATCCTACATAATGTAAAACAAACACGCGGTGGTTTACTTTTAGTTCGAAGGCTATATATCTACATAATGTAAAACAAACACGCGTGGTTTACTTTTAGTTCGAAGTCTATATATCTACATAATGTAAAACAAACAAGCGTGGTTTACCTTAAGTTCGAAGTCTATATATCTACTTAATGTCAAACAAAAACGCATGGTTCACATTCAGTTCGAAGTCTATATATCTACATAATGTAAAACAAACACGCGTGGTTTACCTTAAGTTCGAAGTCGAAGTCTATATGTCTACTTAATGTAAAACAAACACGCGTGGTCTACCTCCAGTTCGAAGTGATATACATGTATCGACATAATGTCAAACAAACACGCATGGTTTACCAGTGTAAAACAAACACGCGTGGTTTACCTTCAGTTCGAAGTCTATATATATACTTAATGTAAAACAAACACGCGTGGTTTACCTTCAGTTTAAAGTCTATACATCTACATAATGTAAAACAAACACGCGTGGTTTACCTTTAGTTCGAAGTCTATATATCTACTTAATGTAAAACAAACACGCGTGGTTTACTTTTAGTTCGAAGTCTATATATTTACATAATGTAAAACAAACACGCGTGGTTTACTTTTAGTTCGAAGGCTATTTATCTACTTAATGTAAAACAAACACGCGTGGTTTACTTTTAGTTCGAAGGCTATATATCTACATAATGTAAAACAAACACGCGTGGTTTACTTTTAGTTCGAAGGCTATATATCTACTTAATGTAAAACAAACACGCGTGGTTTACCTTTAGTTCGAAGTCTATATATCTACATAATGTAAAACAAACACGCGTGGTTTACTTTTAGTTCGAAGTCTATATATCTACATAATGTAAAACAAACACGCGTGGTTTACCTTTAGTTCGAAGTCTATATATCTACATAATGTAAAACAAACACGCGTGGTTTACTTTTAGTTCGAAGTCTATATTCTACATAATGTAAAACAAACACGCGTGGTTTACTTTTAGTTCGAAGGCTATATATCTACTTAATGTAAAACAAACAAGCGTGGTTTACCTTTAGTTCGAAGTCTATATATCTACATAATGTAAAACAAACACGCGTGGTTTACTTTTAGTTCGAAGTCTATATATCTACATAATGTAAAAACAAACACGCGTGGTTTACTTTTAGTTCGAAGTCTATATATCTACATAATGTAAAACAAACACACGTGGTTTATTTTTAGTTCGAAGGCTATATATCTACATAATGTAAAACAAACACGCGTGGTTTACTTTTAGTTCGAAGTCTATATATCTACATAATGTAAAACAAACACGCGTGGTTTACTTTTATTTCGAAGTCTATATATCTACATAATGTAAAAACAAACACGCGTGGTTTACTTTTAGTTCGAAGGCTATATATCTACATAATGTAAAACAAACAAGCGTGGTTTACCTTTATTTCGAAGTCTATATATCTACTTAATGTAAAACAAACACGCGTGGTTTACTTTTAGTTCGAAGTCTATATAACTACATAATGTAAAACAAAACACGCGTGGTTTACTTTTAGTTCGAAGGCTATATATCTACATAATGTAAAACAAACACGCGTGGTTTACTTTTAGTTCGAAGTCTATATACCTACCATAATGTAAAACAAACAAGCGTGGTTTACCTTTAGTTCGAAGTCTATATATCTACTTAATGTAAAACAAACACGCGTGGTTTACTTTTAGTTCGAAGTCTATATATCTACTTAATGTAAAACAAACACGCGTGGTTTACTTTTAGTTTGAAGTCTATATATCTACATAATGTAAAACAAACACGCGTGGTTTACTTTTAGTTCGAAGTCTATATATCTACTTAATGTAAAACAAACACGCGTGGTTTACCTTTAGTTCGAAGGCTATATATCTACATAATGTAAAACAAACACGCGTGGTTTACTTTTAGTTCGAAGGCTATATATCTACATAATGTAAAACAAACACGCGTGGTTTACCTTTAGTTCGAAGTCTATATATCTACATAATGTAAAACAAACACGCGTGGTTTACCTTTAGTTCGAAGGCTATATATCTACATAATGTAAAACAAACAAGCGTGGGTTTACTTTTAGTTCGAAGTCTATATATCTACATAATGTAAAACAAACACGCGTGGTTTACCTTTAGTTCGAAGGCTATATATCTACATAATGTAAAACAAACACGCGTGGTTTACTTTTAGTTCGAAGGCTATATATCTACATAATGTAAAACAAACACGCGTGGTTTACCTTTAGTTCGAAGGCTATATATCTACATAATGTAAAACAAACACGCGTGGTTTACCTTTAGTTCGAAGGCTATATATCTACATAATGTAAAACAAACACGCGTGGTTTACCTTTAGTTCGAAGGCTATATATCTACATAATGTAAAACAAACACGCGTGGTTTACTTTTAGTTCGAAGGCTATATATCTACATAATGTAAAACAAACACGCGTGGTTTACTTTTAGTTCGAAGTGTATATATCTACTTAATGTAAAACAAACAAGCGTGGTTTACTTTTAGTTCGAAGGCTATATATCTACATAATGTAAAACAAACACGCGTGGTTTACTTTTAGTTCGAAGGCTATATATCTACTTAATGTAAAAACAAACACGCGTGGTTTAGCTTTAGTTCGAAGCCTATATATCTACTTAATGTAAAACAAACACGCGTGGTTTACCTTTAGTTCGAAGTCTATATATCTACTTAATGTAAAACAAACACGCTTGTTTTACTTTTAGTTCGAAGTCTCTATATCTACTTAATGTAAAACAAACACGCGTGGTTTACTTTTAGTTCGAAGTCTATATATCTACATAATGTAAAAACAAACACGCGTGGTTTACTTTTAGTTCGAAGTCTATATATCTACATAATGTAAAACAAAACACGCGTGGTTTACCTTCAGTTCGAAGTGTATATATCTACTTAATGTAAAACAAACAAGCGTGGTTTACTTTTAGTTAGAAGGCTATATATCTACATAATGTAAAACAAACACGCGTGGTTTACTTTTAGTTCGAAGGCTATATATCTACTTAATGTAAAACAAACACGCGTGGTTTAGCTTTAGTTCGAAGGCTTATATCTACTTAATGTAAAAACAAACACGCGTGGTTTACCTTTAGTTCGAAGTCTATATATCTACTTAATGTAAAACAAACACGCGTGGTTTACTTTTAGTTCGAAGACTATATATCTACTTAATGTAAAACAAACACGCGTGGTTTACTTTTAGTTCGAAGTCTATATATCTACATAATGTAAAACAAACACGACGTGGTTAACTTTTAGTTCGAAGTCTATATATCTACTTAATGTAAAACAAACACGCGTGGTTTACCTTTAGTTCGAAGGCTATATATCTACATAATGTAAAACAAACACGCGTGGTTTACTTTTAGTTCGAAGGCTATATATCTACATAATGTAAAACAAACACGCGTGGTTTAGCTTTAGTTCGAAGTCTATATATCTACATAATGTAAAACAAACACGCGTGGTTTAGCTTTAGTTCGAAGTCTATATATCTACTTAATGTAAAACAAACACGCGTGGTTTACCTTTAGTTCGAAGTCTATATATCTACATAATGTAAAACAAACACGCGTGGTTTACTTTTAGTTCGAAGGCTATATATCTACATAATGTAAAACAAACACGCGTGGTTTACTTTTAGTTCGAAGTCTATATATCTACATAATGTAAAACAAACACGCGTGGTTTACCTTTAGTTCGAAGGCTATATATCTACATAATGTAAAACAAACACGCGTGGGTTTAGCTTTAGTTCGAAGTCTATATATCTACATAATGTAAAACCAACACGCGTGGTTTAGCTTTAGTTCGAAGTCTATATATCTACATAATGTAAAAGAAACACGCGTGGTTTACTTTTAGTTCGAAGGCTATATATCTACTTAATGTAGAACAAACACGCGTGGTTTACCTTTAGTTCGAAGTCTATATATCTACATAATGTAAAAACAAACACGCGTGGTTTACTTTTAGTTCGAAGGCTATATATCTACATAATGTAAAACAAACACGCGTGGTTTACTTTTAGTTCGAAGTCTATATATCTACATAATGTAAAACAAACACGCGTGGTTTACCTTTAGTTCGAAGGGCTATATATCTACATAATGTAAAACAAACACGCGTGGTTTACCTTTAGTTCGAAAGGCTAAATATCTACATAATGTAAAACAAACACGCGTGGTTTACCTTTAGTTCGAAGGCTATATATCTACATAATGTAAACAAACACGCCGTGCTTTACCTTTAGTTCGAAAGGGCTATATATCTACATAATGTAAAACAAACACGCGTGGTTTACTTTTTAGTTCGAAGGCTATATATCTACATAATGTAAAACAAACACGCGTGGTTTACTTTTAGTTCGAAGGCTATATATCTACATAATGTAAAACAAACACGCGTGGTTTACCTTTAGTTCGAAGGCTAAATATCTACATAATGTAAAACAAACACGCGTGGTTTACCTTTAGTTCGAAGGCTATATATCTACATAATGTAAAACAAACACGCGTGGTTTACCTTTAGTTCGAAGGCTATATATCTACATAATGTAAAACAAACACGCGTGGTTTACTTTTAGTTCGAAGGCTATATATCTACTTAATGTAAAACAAACACGCGTGGTTTACCTTAAGTTCGAAGTCGAAGTCTATATGTCTACTTAATGTAAAACAAACACGCGTGGTCTACCTCCAGTTCGAAGTGATATACATGTATCGACATAATGTCAAACAAACACGCATGGTTTACCAGTGTAAAACAAACACGCGTGGTTTACCTTCAGTTCGAAGTCTATATATATACTTAATGTAAAACAAACACGCGTGGTTTACCTTCAGTTTAAAGTCTATACATCTACATAATGTAAAACAAACACGCGTGGTTTACCTTTAGTTCGAAGTCTATATATCTACATAATGTAAAACAAACACGCGTGGTTTACTTTTAGTTCGAAGTCTATATATATTTTTAATGTAAAACACACACGCGTGGTTTACCTTTAGTTCGAAGTCTATATATCTACTTAATGTAAAACAAACACGCGTGGTTTACTTTTAGTTCGAAGTCTATATATTTACATAATGTAAAACAAACACGCGTGGTTTACTTTTAGTTCGAAGGCTATTTATCTACTTAATGTAAAACAAACACGCGTGGTTTACTTTTAGTTCGAAGGCTATATATCTACATAATGTAAAACAAACACGCGTGGTTTACTTTTAGTTCGAAGGCTATATATCTACTTAATGTAAAACAAACACGCGTGGTTTACCTTTAGTTCGAAGTCTATATATCTACATAATGTAAAACAAACACGCGTGGTTTACTTTTAGTTCGAAGTCTATATATCTACATAATGTAAAACAAACACGCGTGGTTTACCTTTAGTTCGAAGTCTATATATCTACATAATGTAAAACAAACACGCGTGGTTTACTTTTAGTTCGAAGTCTATATATCTACATAATGTAAAACAAACACGCGTGGTTTACTTTTAGTTCGAAGGCTATATATCTACTTAATGTAAAACAAACAAGCGTGGTTTACCTTTAGTTCGAAGTCTATATATCTACATAATGTAAAACAAACACGCGTGGTTTACTTTTAGTTCGAAGGCTATATATCTACATAATGTAAAACAAACACGCGTGGTTTACTTTTAGTTCGAAGTCTATATATCTACATAATGTAAAACAAACACGCGTGGTTTATTTTTAGTTCGAAGGCTATATATCTACATAATGTAAAACAAACACGCGTGGTTTACTTTTAGTTCGAAGTCTATATATCTACATAATGTAAAACAAACACGCGTGGTTTACTTTTAGTTCGAAGTCTATATATCTACATAATGTAAAACAAACAAGCGTGGTTTACTTTTAGTTCTAAGGCTATATATCTACATAATGTAAAACAAACAAGCGTGGTTTACCTTTATTTCGAAGTCTATATATCTACTTAATGTAAAACAAACACGCGTGGTTTACTTTTAGTTCGAAGTCTATATATCTACATAATGTAAAACAAACACGCGTGGTTTACTTTTAGTTCGAAGGCTATATATCTACATAATGTAAAACAAACACGCGTGGTTTACTTTTAGTTCGAAGTCTATATATCTACATAATGTAAAACAAACAAGCGTGGTTTACCTTTAGTTCGAAGTCTATATATCTACTTAATGTAAAACAAACACGCGTGGTTTACTTTTAGTTCGAAGTCTATATATCTACTTAATGTAAAACAAACACGCGTGGTTTACTTTTAGTTCGAAGTCTATATATCTACATAATGTAAAACAAACACGCGTGGTTTACTTTTAGTTCGAAGGCTATATATCTACTTAATGTAAAACAAACACGCGTGGTTTACCTTTAGTTCGAAGGCTATATATCTACATAATGTAAAACAAACACGCGTGGTTTACCTTTAGTTCGAAGTCTATATATCTACATAATGTAAAACAAACACGCGTGGTTTACCTTTAGTTCGAAGGCTATATATCTACATAATATAAAACAAACAAGCGTGGTTTACTTTTAGTTCGAAGTCTATATATCTACATAATGTAAAACAAACACGCGTGGTTTACCTTTAGTTCGAAGTCTATATATCTACATAATGTAAAACAAACACGCGTGGTTTACTTTTAGTTCGAAGTCTATATATCTACATAATGTAAAACAAACACGCGTGGTTTACTTTTAGTTCGAAGGCTATATATCTACATAATGTAAAACAAACACGCGTGGTTTACTTTTAGTTCGAAGTCTATATATCTACATAATGTAAAACAAACAAGCGTGGTTTACCTTAAGTTCGAAGTCTATATATGTACTTAATGTCAAACAAAAACGCATGGTTCACATTCAGTTCGAAGTCTATATATCTACATAATGTAAAACAAACACGCGTGGTTTACCTTAAGTTCGAAGTCGAAGTCTATATGTCTACTTAATGTAAAACAAACACGCGTGGTCTACCTCCAGTTCGAAGTGATATACATGTATCGACATAATGTCAAACAAACACGCATGGTTTACCAGTGTAAAACAAACACGCGTGGTTTACCTTCAGTTCGAAGTCTATATATATACTTAATGTAAAACAAACACGCGTGGTTTACCTTCAGTTTAAAGTCTATATATCTACATAATGTAAAACAAACACGCGTGGTTTACCTTTAGTTCGAAGTCTATATATCTACATAATGTAAAACAAACACGCGTGGTTTACTTTTAGTTCGAAGTCTATATATATTTTTAATGTAAAACACACACGCGTGGTTTACCTTTAGTTCGAAGTCTATATATCTACTTAATGTAAAACAAACACGCGTGGTTTACTTTTAGTTCGAAGTCTATATATTTACATAATGTAAAACAAACACGCGTGGTTTACTTTTAGTTCGAAGGCTATTTATCTACTTAATGTAAAACAAACACGCGTGGTTTACTTTTAGTTCGAAGGCTATATATCTACATAATGTAAAACAAACACGCGTGGTTTACTTTTAGTTCGAAGGCTATATATCTACTTAATGTAAAACAAACACGCGTGGTTTACCTTTAGTTCGAAGTCTATATATCTACATAATGTAAAACAAACACGCGTGGTTTACTTTTAGTTCGAAGTCTATATATCTACATAATGTAAAACAAACACGCGTGGTTTACCTTTAGTTCGAAGTCTATATATCTACATAATGTAAAACAAACACGCGTGGTTTACTTTTAGTTCGAAGTCTATATATCTACATAATGTAAAACAAACACGCGTGGTTTACTTTTAGTTCGAAGGCTATATATCTACTTAATGTAAAACAAACAAGCGTGGTTTACCTTTAGTTCGAAGTCTATATATCTACATAATGTAAAACAAACACGCGTGGTTTACTTTTAGTTCGAAGGCTATATATCTACATAATGTAAAACAAACACGCGTGGTTTACTTTTAGTTCGAAGTCTATATATCTACATAATGTAAAACAAACACGCGTGGTTTATTTTTAGTTCGAAGGCTATATATCTACATAATGTAAAACAAACACGCGTGGTTTACTTTTAGTTCGAAGTCTATATATCTACATAATGTAAAACAAACACGCGTGGTTTACTTTTAGTTCGAAGTCTATATATCTACATAATGTAAAACAAACACGCGTGGTTTACTTTTAGTTCGAAGGCTATATATCTACATAATGTAAAACAAACAAGCGTGGTTTACCTTTATTTCGAAGTCTATATATCTACTTAATGCAAAACAAACACGCGTGGTTTACTTTTAGTTCGAAGTCTATATATCTACATAATGTAAAACAAACACGCGTGGTTTACTTTTAGTTCGAAGGCTATATATCTACATAATGTAAAACAAACACGCGTGGTTTACTTTTAGTTCGAAGTCTATATATCTACATAATGTAAAACAAACAAGCGTGGTTTACCTTTAGTTCGAAGTCTATATATCTACTTAATGTAAAACAAACACGCGTGGTTTACTTTTAGTTCGAAGTCTATATATCTACTTAATGTAAAACAAACACGCGTGGTTTACTTTTAGTTCGAAGTCTATATATCTACATAATGTAAAACAAACACGCGTGGTTTACTTTTAGTTCGAAGTCTATATATCTACTTAATGTAAAACAAACACGCGTGGTTTACCTTTAGTTCGAAGGCTATATATCTACATAATGTAAAACAAACACGCGTGGTTTACTTTTAGTTCGAAGGCTATATATCTACATAATGTAAAACAAACACGCGTGGTTTACCTTTAGTTCGAAGTCTATATATCTACATAATGTAAAACAAACACGCGTGGTTTACCTTTAGTTCGAAGGCTATATATCTACATAATGTAAAACAAACAAGCGTGGTTTACTTTTAGTTCGAAGTCTATATATCTACATAATGTAAAACAAACACGCGTGGTTTACCTTTAGTTCGAAGGCTATATATCTACATAATGTAAAACAAACACGCGTGGTTTACTTTTAGTTCGAAGGCTATATATCTACATAATGTAAAACAAACACGCGTGGTTTACCTTTAGTTCGAAGGCTATATATCTACATAATGTAAAACAAACACGCGTGGTTTACCTTTAGTTCGAAGGCTATATATCTACATAATGTAAAACAAACACGCGTGGTTTACCTTTAGTTCGAAGGCTATATATCTACATAATGTAAAACAAACACGCGTGGTTTACTTTTAGTTCGAAGGCTATATATCTACATAATGTAAAACAAACACGCGTGGTTTACTTTTAGTTCGAAGTGTATATATCTACTTAATGTAAAACAAACAAGCGTGGTTTACTTTTAGTTAGAAGGCTATATATCTACATAATGTAAAACAAACACGCGTGGTTTACTTTTAGTTCGAAGGCTATATATCTACTTAATGTAAAACAAACACGCGTGGTTTAGCTTTAGTTCGAAGGCTATATATCTACTTAATGTAAAACAAACACGCGTGGTTTACCTTTAGTTCGAAGTCTATATATCTACTTAATGTAAAACAAACACGCGTGGTTTACTTTTAGTTCGAAGTCTATATATCTACTTAATGTAAAACAAACACGCGTGGTTTACTTTTAGTTCGAAGTCTATATATCTACATAATGTAAAACAAACACGCGTGGTTTACTTTTAGTTCGAAGTCTATATATCTACTTAATGTAAAACAAACACGCGTGGTTTACCTTTAGTTCGAAGGCTATATATCTACATAATGTAAAACAAACACGCGTGGTTTACTTTTAGTTCGAAGGCTATATATCTACATAATGTAAAACAAACACGCGTGGTTTAGCTTTAGTTCGAAGTCTATATATCTACATAATGTAAAACAAACACGCGTGGTTTAGCTTTAGTTCGAAGTCTATATATCTACTTAATGTAAAACAAACACGCGTGGTTTACCTTTAGTTCGAAGTCTATATATCTACATAATGTAAAACAAACACGCGTGGTTTACTTTTAGTTCGAAGGCTATATATCTACATAATGTAAAACAAACACGCGTGGTTTACTTTTAGTTCGAAGTCTATATATCTACATAATGTAAAACAAACACGCGTGGTTTACCTTTAGTTCGAAGGCTATATATCTACATAATGTAAAACAAACACGCGTGGTTTAGCTTTAGTTCGAAGTCTATATATCTACATAATGTAAAACAAACACGCGTGGTTTAGCTTTAGTTCGAAGTCTATATATCTACATAATGTAAAACAAACACGCGTGGTTTACTTTTAGTTCGAAGGCTATATATCTACTTAATGTAGAACAAACACGCGTGGTTTGCCTTTAGTTCGAAGTCTATATATCTACATAATGTAAAACAAACACGCGTGGTTTACTTTTAGTTCGAAGGCTATATATCTACATAATGTAAAACAAACACGCGTGGTTTACTTTTAGTTCGAAGTCTATATATCTACATAATGTAAAACAAACACGCGTGGTTTACCTTTAGTTCGAAGGCTATATATCTACATAATGTAAAACAAACACGCGTGGTTTACCTTTAGTTCGAAGGCTAAATATCTACATAATGTAAAACAAACACGCGTGGTTTACCTTTAGTTCGAAGGCTATATATCTACATAATGTAAAACAAACACGCGTGCTTTACCTTTAGTTCGAAGGCTATATATCTACATAATGTAAAACAAACACGCGTGGTTTACTTTTAGTTCGAAGGCTATATATCTACATAATGTAAAACAAACACGCGTGGTTTACTTTTAGTTCGAAGGCTATATATCTACATAATGTAAAACAAACACGCGTGGTTTACCTTTAGTTCGAAGGCTAAATATCTACATAATGTAAAACAAACACGCGTGGTTTACCTTTAGTTCGAAGGCTATATATCTACATAATGTAAAACAAACACGCGTGGTTTACCTTTAGTTCGAAGGCTATATATCTACATAATGTAAAACAAACACGCGTGGTTTACTTTTAGTTCGAAGGCTATATATCTACTTAATGTAAAACAAACACGCGTGGTTTACTTTTAGTTCGAAGGCTATATATCTACTTAATGTAAAACAAACACGCGTGGTTTACTTTTAGTTCGAAGTCTATATATCTGCATAATGTAAAACAAACACGCGTGGTTTACTTTTAGTTCGAAGTCTATATATCTACATAATGTAAAACAAACACGCGTGGTTTACCTTCAGTTCGAAGTCTATATTTTTACTTAATGTAAAACAAACAAGCGTGGTTTACCTTCAGTTCGAAGTCTATATTTTTACTTAATGTAAAACAAACAAGCGCGGTTTACCTTTAGTTTGAAGTCTATATATCTACATAGTAGAAACAAACAAGCGTGTTTTACCTTCAGTTTCAACACTATATATCTACTTAATGTCAAACAAACACGCGTGCTTTAGCATTAGTTCGAAGTCTATATATCTACATAATGTAAAACAAACACGCGTGGTTTAGCTTTAGTTCGAAGTCTATATATCTACATAATGTAAAACAAACACGCGTGGTTTAGCATTAGTTCGAAGTCTATATATCTACATAATGTAAAACAAACACGCGTGGTTTACCTTTAGTTCGAAGGCTATATATCTACATAATGTAAAACAAACAAGCGTGGTTTAGCATTAGTTCGAAGTCTATATATCTACATAATGTAAAACAAACACGCGTGGTTTAGCATTAGTTCGAAGTCTATATATCTACATAATGTAAAACAAACAAGCGTGGTTTAGCATTAGTTCGAAGTCTATATATCTACATAATGTAAAACAAACAAGCGTGGTTTAGCATTAGTTCGAAGTCTATATATCTACATAATGTAAAACAAACAAGCGTGGTTTACCTTTAGTTCGAAGTCGAATGTCAAACAAACACTCATGGTTCACCGTCAGTTCAAGGTCGAAGCCTATATATCTACTTAATGTGAAACAAACACGCGTGGTTACCTTAAGTTCGAAGTCTATATATCTACTTAATGTCAAACAAAAACGCATGGTTCACATTCAGTTCGAAGTCTATATATCTACATAATGTAAAACAAACACGCGTGGTTTACCTTAAGTTCGAAGTCGAAGTCTATATGTCTACTTAATGTAAAACAAACACGCGTGGTCTACCTCCAGTTCGAAGTGATATACATGTATCGACATAATGTCAAACAAACACGCATGGTTTACCAGTGTAAAACAAACACGCGTGGTTTACCTTCAGTTCGAAGTCTATATATATACTTAATGTAAAACAAACACGCGTGGTTTACCTTCAGTTTAAAGTCTATATATCTACATAATGTAAAACAAACACGCGTGGTTTACCTTTAGTTCGAAGTCTATATATCTACATAATGTAAAACAAACACGCGTGGTTTACTTTTAGTTCGAAGTCTATATATATTTTTAATGTAAAACACACACGCGTGGTTTACCTTTAGTTCGAAGTCTATATATCTACTTAATGTAAAACAAACACGCGTGGTTTACTTTTAGTTCGAAGTCTATATATTTACATAATGTAAAACAAACACGCGTGGTTTACTTTTAGTTCGAAGGCTATTTATCTACTTAATGTAAAACAAACACGCGTGGTTTACTTTTAGTTCAAAGGCTATATATCTACATAATGTAAAACAAACACGCGTGGTTTACTTTTAGTTCGAAGGCTATATATCTACTTAATGTAAAACAAACACGCGTGGTTTACCTTTAGTTCGAAGTCTATATATCTACATAATTTAAAACAAACACGCGTGGTTTACTTTTAGTTCGAAGTCTATATATCTACATAATGTAAAACAAACACGCGTGGTTTACCTTTAGTTCGAAGTCTATATATCTACATAATGTAAAACAAACACGCGTGGTTTACTTTTAGTTCGAAGTCTATATATCTACATAATGTAAAACAAACACGCGTGGTTTACTTTTAGTTCGAAGGCTATATATCTACTTAATGTAAAACAAACAAGCGTGGTTTACCTTTAGTTCGAAGTCTATATATCTACATAATGTAAAACAAACACGCGTGGTTTACTTTTAGTTCGAAGGCTATATATCTACATAATGCAAAACAAACACGCGTGGTTTACTTTTAGTTCGAAGGCTATATATCTACATAATGTAAAACAAACAAGCGTGGTTTACCTTTATTTCGAAGTCTATATATCTACTTAATGCAAAACAAACACGCGTGGTTTACTTTTAGTTCGAAGTCTATATATCTACATAATGTAAAACAAACACGCGTGGTTTACTTTTAGTTCGAAGGCTATATATCTACATAATGTAAAACAAACACGCGTGGTTTACTTTTAGTTCGAAGTCTATATATCTACATAATGTAAAACAAACAAGCGTGGTTTACCTTTAGTTCGAAGTCTATATATCTACTTAATGTAAAACAAACACGCGTGGTTTACTTTTAGTTCGAAGTCTATATATCTACTTAATGTAAAACAAACACGCGTGGTTTACTTTTAGTTCGAAGTCTATATATCTACATAATGTAAAACAAACACGCGTGGTTTACTTTTAGTTCGAAGTCTATATATCTACTTAATGTAAAACAAACACGCGTGGTTTACCTTTAGTTCGAAGGCTATATATCTACATAATGTAAAACAAACACGCGTGGTTTACTTTTAGTTCGAAGGCTATATATCTACATAATGTAAAACAAACACGCGTGGTTTACCTTTAGTTCGAAGTCTATATATCTACATAATGTAAAACAAACACGCGTGGTTTACCTTTAGTTCGAAGGCTATATATCTACATAATGTAAAACAAACAAGCGTGGTTTACTTTTAGTTCGAAGTCTATATATCTACATAATGTAAAACAAACACGCGTGGTTTACCTTTAGTTCGAAGGCTATATATCTACATAATGTAAAACAAACACGCGTGGTTTACTTTTAGTTCGAAGGCTATATATCTACATAATGTAAAACAAACACGCGTGGTTTACCTTTAGTTCGAAGGCTATATATCTACATAATGTAAAACAAACACGCGTGGTTTACCTTTAGTTCGAAGGCTATATATCTACATAATGTAAAACAAACACGCGTGGTTTACCTTTAGTTCGAAGGCTATATATCTACATAATGTAAAACAAACACGCGTGGTTTACTTTTAGTTCGAAGGCTATATATCTACATAATGTAAAACAAACACGCGTGGTTTACTTTTAGTTCGAAGTGTATATATCTACTTAATGTAAAACAAACAAGCGTGGTTTACTTTTAGTTAGAAGGCTATATATCTACATAATGTAAAACAAACACGCGTGGTTTACTTTTAGTTCGAAGGCTATATATCTACTTAATGTAAAACAAACACGCGTGGTTTAGCTTTAGTTCGAAGGCTATATATCTACTTAATGTAAAACAAACACGCGTGGTTTACCTTTAGTTCGAAGTCTATATATCTACTTAATGTAAAACAAACACGCGTGGTTTACTTTTAGTTCGAAGTCTATATATCTACTTAATGTAAAACAAACACGCGTGGTTTACTTTTAGTTCGAAGTCTATATATCTACATAATGTAAAACAAACACGCGTGGTTTACTTTTAGTTCGAAGTCTATATATCTACTTAATGTAAAACAAACACGCGTGGTTTACCTTTAGTTCGAAGGCTATATATCTACATAATGTAAAACAAACACGCGTGGTTTACTTTTAGTTCGAAGGCTATATATCTACATAATGTAAAACAAACACGCGTGGTTTAGCTTTAGTTCGAAGTCTATATATCTACATAATGTAAAACAAACACGCGTGGTTTAGCTTTAGTTCGAAGTCTATATATCTACTTAATGTAAAACAAACACGCGTGGTTTACCTTTAGTTCGAAGTCTATATATCTACATAATGTAAAACAAACACGCGTGGTTTACTTTTAGTTCGAAGGCTATATATCTACATAATGTAAAACAAACACGCGTGGTTTACTTTTAGTTCGAAGTCTATATATCTACATAATGTAAAACAAACACGCGTGGTTTACCTTTAGTTCGAAGGCTATATATCTACATAATGTAAAACAAACACGCGTGGTTTAGCTTTAGTTCGAAGTCTATATATCTACATAATGTAAAACAAACACGCGTGGTTTAGCTTTAGTTCGAAGTCTATATATCTACATAATGTAAAACAAACACGCGTGGTTTACTTTTAGTTCGAAGGCTATATATCTACTTAATGTAGAACAAACACGCGTGGTTTGCCTTTAGTTCGAAGTCTATATATCTACATAATGTAAAACAAACACGCGTGGTTTACTTTTAGTTCGAAGGCTATATATCTACATAATGTAAAACAAACACGCGTGGTTTACTTTTAGTTCGAAGTCTATATATCTACATAATGTAAAACAAACACGCGTGGTTTACCTTTAGTTCGAAGGCTATATATCTACATAATGTAAAACAAACACGCGTGGTTTACCTTTAGTTCGAAGGCTAAATATCTACATAATGTAAAACAAACACGCGTGGTTTACCTTTAGTTCGAAGGCTATATATCTACATAATGTAAAACAAACACGCGTGCTTTACCTTTAGTTCGAAGGCTATATATCTACATAATGTAAAACAAACACGCGTGGTTTACTTTTAGTTCGAAGGCTATATATCTACATAATGTAAAACAAACACGCGTGGTTTACTTTTAGTTCGAAGGCTATATATCTACATAATGTAAAACAAACACGCGTGGTTTACCTTTAGTTCGAAGGCTAAATATCTACATAATGTAAAACAAACACGCGTGGTTTACCTTTAGTTCGAAGGCTATATATCTACATAATGTAAAACAAACACGCGTGGTTTACCTTTAGTTCGAAGGCTATATATCTACATAATGTAAAACAAACACGCGTGGTTTACTTTTAGTTCGAAGGCTATATATCTACTTAATGTAAAACAAACACGCGTGGTTTACTTTTAGTTCGAAGGCTATATATCTACTTAATGTAAAACAAACACGCGTGGTTTACTTTTAGTTCGAAGTCTATATATCTGCATAATGTAAAACAAACACGCGTGGTTTACTTTTAGTTCGAAGTCTATATATCTACATAATGTAAAACAAACACGCGTGGTTTACCTTCAGTTCGAAGTCTATATTTTTACTTAATGTAAAACAAACAAGCGTGGTTTACCTTCAGTTCGAAGTCTATATTTTTACTTAATGTAAAACAAACAAGCGCGGTTTACCTTTAGTTTGAAGTCTATATATCTACATAGTAGAAACAAACAAGCGTGTTTTACCTTCAGTTTCAACACTATATATCTACTTAATGTCAAACAAACACGCGTGCTTTAGCATTAGTTCGAAGTCTATATATCTACATAATGTAAAACAAACACGCGTGGTTTAGCTTTAGTTCGAAGTCTATATATCTACATAATGTAAAACAAACACGCGTGGTTTAGCATTAGTTCGAAGTCTATATATCTACATAATGTAAAACAAACACGCGTGGTTTACCTTTAGTTCGAAGGCTATATATCTACATAATGTAAAACAAACAAGCGTGGTTTAGCATTAGTTCGAAGTCTATATATCTACATAATGTAAAACAAACACGCGTGGTTTAGCATTAGTTCGAAGTCTATATATCTACATAATGTAAAACAAACAAGCGTGGTTTAGCATTAGTTCGAAGTCTATATATCTACATAATGTAAAACAAACAAGCGTGGTTTAGCATTAGTTCGAAGTCTATATATCTACATAATGTAAAACAAACAAGCGTGGTTTACCTTTAGTTCGAAGTCGAATGTCAAACAAACACTCATGGTTCACCGTCAGTTCAAGGTCGAAGCCTATATATCTACTTAATGTGAAACAAACACGCGTGGTTACCTTAAGTTCGAAGTCTATATATCTACTTAATGTCAAACAAAAACGCATGGTTCACATTCAGTTCGAAGTCTATATATCTACATAATGTAAAACAAACACGCGTGGTTTACCTTAAGTTCGAAGTCGAAGTCTATATGTCTACTTAATGTAAAACAAACACGCGTGGTCTACCTCCAGTTCGAAGTGATATACATGTATCGACATAATGTCAAACAAACACGCATGGTTTACCAGTGTAAAACAAACACGCGTGGTTTACCTTCAGTTCGAAGTCTATATATATACTTAATGTAAAACAAACACGCGTGGTTTACCTTCAGTTTAAAGTCTATATATCTACATAATGTAAAACAAACACGCGTGGTTTACCTTTAGTTCGAAGTCTATATATCTACATAATGTAAAACAAACACGCGTGGTTTACTTTTAGTTCGAAGTCTATATATATTTTTAATGTAAAACACACACGCGTGGTTTACCTTTAGTTCGAAGTCTATATATCTACTTAATGTAAAACAAACACGCGTGGTTTACTTTTAGTTCGAAGTCTATATATTTACATAATGTAAAACAAACACGCGTGGTTTACTTTTAGTTCGAAGGCTATTTATCTACTTAATGTAAAACAAACACGCGTGGTTTACTTTTAGTTCAAAGGCTATATATCTACATAATGTAAAACAAACACGCGTGGTTTACTTTTAGTTCGAAGGCTATATATCTACTTAATGTAAAACAAACACGCGTGGTTTACCTTTAGTTCGAAGTCTATATATCTACATAATTTAAAACAAACACGCGTGGTTTACTTTTAGTTCGAAGTCTATATATCTACATAATGTAAAACAAACACGCGTGGTTTACCTTTAGTTCGAAGTCTATATATCTACATAATGTAAAACAAACACGCGTGGTTTACTTTTAGTTCGAAGTCTATATATCTACATAATGTAAAACAAACACGCGTGGTTTACTTTTAGTTCGAAGGCTATATATCTACTTAATGTAAAACAAACAAGCGTGGTTTACCTTTAGTTCGAAGTCTATATATCTACATAATGTAAAACAAACACGCGTGGTTTACTTTTAGTTCGAAGGCTATATATCTACATAATGCAAAACAAACACGCGTGGTTTACTTTTAGTTCGAAGTCTATATATCTACATAATGTAAAACAAACACGCGTGGTTTATTTTTAGTTCGAAGGCTATATATCTACATAATGTAAAACAAACACGCGTGGTTTACTTTTAGTTCGAAGTCTATATATCTACATAATGTAAAACAAACACGCGTGGTTTACTTTTAGTTCGAAGTCTATATATCTACATAATGTAAAACAAACACGCGTGGTTTACTTTTAGTTCGAAGGCTATATATCTACATAATGTAAAACAAACAAGCGTGGTTTACCTTTATTTCGAAGTCTATATATCTACTTAATGTAAAACAAACACGCGTGGTTTACTTTTAGTTCGAAGTCTATATATCTACATAATGTAAAACAAACACGCGTGGTTTACTTTTAGTTCGAAGGCTATATATCTACATAATGTAAAACAAACACGCGTGGTTTACTTTTAGTTCGAAGTCTATATATCTACATAATGTAAAACAAACAAGCGTGGTTTACCTTAAGTTCGAAGTCTATATATCTACTTAATGTCAAACAAAAACGCATGGTTCACATTCAGTTCGAAGTCTATATATCTACATAATGTAAAACAAACACGCGTGGTTTACCTTAAGTTCGAAGTCGAAGTCTATATGTCTACTTAATGTAAAACAAACACGCGTGGTCTACCTCCAGTTCGAAGTGATATACATGTATCGACATAATGTCAAACAAACACGCATGGTTTACCAGTGTAAAACAAACACGCGTGGTTTACCTTCAGTTCGAAGTCTATATATATACTTAATGTAAAACAAACACGCGTGGTTTACCTTCAGTTTAAAGTCTATACATCTACATAATGTAAAACAAACACGCGTGGTTTACCTTTAGTTCGAAGTCTATATATCTACATAATGTAAAACAAACACGCGTGGTTTACTTTTAGTTCGAAGTCTATATATATTTTTAATGTAAAACACACACGCGTGGTTTACCTTTAGTTCGAAGTCTATATATCTACTTAATGTAAAACAAACACGCGTGGTTTACTTTTAGTTCGAAGTCTATATATTTACATAATGTAAAACAAACACGCGTGGTTTACTTTTAGTTCGAAGGCTATTTATCTACTTAATGTAAAACAAACACGCGTGGTTTACTTTTAGTTCGAAGGCTATATATCTACATAATGTAAAACAAACACGCGTGGTTTACTTTTAGTTCGAAGGCTATATATCTACTTAATGTTAAACAAACACGCGTGGTTTACCTTTAGTTCGAAGTCTATATATCTACATAATGTAAAACAAACACGCGTGGTTTACTTTTAGTTCGAAGTCTATATATCTACATAATGTAAAACAAACACGCGTGGTTTACCTTTAGTTCGAAGTCTATATATCTACATAATGTAAAACAAACACGCGTGGTTTACTTTTAGTTCGAAGTCTATATATCTACATAATGTAAAACAAACACGCGTGGTTTACTTTTAGTTCGAAGGCTATATATCTACTTAATGTAAAACAAACAAGCGTGGTTTACCTTTAGTTCGAAGTCTATATATCTACATAATGTAAAACAAACACGCGTGGTTTACTTTTAGTTCGAAGGCTATATATCTACATAATGTAAAACAAACACGCGTGGTTTACTTTTAGTTCGAAGTCTATATATCTACATAATGTAAAACAAACACGCGTGGTTTATTTTTAGTTCGAAGGCTATATATCTACATAATGTAAAACAAACACGCGTGGTTTACTTTTAGTTCGAAGTCTATATATCTACATAATGTAAAACAAACACGCGTGGTTTACTTTTATTTCGAAGTCTATATATCTACATAATGTAAAACAAACACGCGTGGTTTACTTTTAGTTCGAAGGCTATATATCTAGATAATGTAAAACAAACAAGCGTGGTTTACCTTTATTTCGAAGTCTATATATCTACTTAATGTAAAACAAACACGCGTGGTTTACTTTTAGTTCGAAGTCTATATAACTACATAATGTAAAACAAACACGCGTGGTTTACTTTTAGTTCGAAGGCTATATATCTACATAATGTAAAACAAACACGCGTGGTTTACTTTTAGTTCGAAGTCTATATATCTACATAATGTAAAACAAACAAGCGTGGTTTACCTTTAGTTCGAAGTCTATATATCTACTTAATGTAAAACAAACACGCGTGGTTTACTTTTAGTTCGAAGTCTATATATCTACTTAATGTAAAACAAACACGCGTGGTTTACTTTTAGTTCGAAGTCTATATATCTACATAATGTAAAACAAACACGCGTGGTTTACTTTTAGTTCGAAGTCTTTATATCTACTTAATGTAAAACAAACACGCGTGGTTTACCTTTAGTTCGAAGGCTATATATCTACATAATGTAAAACAAACACGCGTGGTTTACTTTTAGTTCGAAGGCTATATATCTACATAATGTAAAACAAACACGCGTGGTTTACCTTTAGTTCGAAGTCTATATATCTACATAATGTAAAACAAACACGCGTGGTTTACCTTTAGTTCGAAGGCTATATATCTACATAATGTAAAACAAACAAGCGTGGTTTACTTTTAGTTCGAAGTCTATATATCTACATAATGTAAAACAAACACGCGTGGTTTACCTTTAGTTCGAAGGCTATATATCTACATAATGTAAAACAAACACGCGTGGTTTACTTTTAGTTCGAAGGCTATATATCTACATAATGTAAAACAAACACGCGTGGTTTACCTTTAGTTCGAAGGCTATATATCTACATAATGTAAAACAAACACGCGTGGTTTACCTTTAGTTCGAAGGCTATATATCTACATAATCTAAAACAAACACGCGTGGTTTACCTTTAGTTCGAAGGCTATATATCTACATAATGTAAAACAAACACGCGTGGTTTACTTTTAGTTCGAAGGCTATATATCTACATAATGTAAAACAAACACGCGTGGTTTACTTTTAGTTCGAAGTGTATATATCTACTTAATGTAAAACAAACAAGCGTGGTTAACTTTTAGTTCGAAGGCTATATATCTACATAATGTAAAACAAACACGCGTGGTTTACTTTTAGTTCGAAGGCTATATATCTACTTAATGTAAAACAAACACGCGTGGTTTAGCTTTAGTTCGAAGGCTATATATCTACTTAATGTAAAACAAACACGCGTGGTTTACCTTTAGTTCGAAGTCTATATATCTACTTAATGTAAAACAAACACGCGTGGTTTACTTTTAGTTCGAAGTCTCTATATCTACTTAATGTAAAACAAACACGCGTGGTTTACTTTTAGTTCGAAGGCTATATATCTAGATAATGTAAAACAAACAAGCGTGGTTTACCTTTATTTCGAAGTCTATATATCTACTTAATGTAAAACAAACACGCGTGGTTTACTTTTAGTTCGAAGTCTATATAACTACATAATGTAAAACAAACACGCGTGGTTTACTTTTAGTTCGAAGGCTATATATCTACATAATGTAAAACAAACACGCGTGGTTTACTTTTAGTTCGAAGTCTATATATCTACATAATGTAAAACAAACAAGCGTGGTTTACCTTTAGTTCGAAGTCTATATATCTACTTAATGTAAAACAAACACGCGTGGTTTACTTTTAGTTCGAAGTCTATATATCTACTTAATGTAAAACAAACACGCGTGGTTTACTTTTAGTTCGAAGTCTATATATCTACATAATGTAAAACAAACACGCGTGGTTTACTTTTAGTTCGAAGTCTTTATATCTACTTAATGTAAAACAAACACGCGTGGTTTACCTTTAGTTCGAAGGCTATATATCTACATAATGTAAAACAAACACGCGTGGTTTACTTTTAGTTCGAAGGCTATATATCTACATAATGTAAAACAAACACGCGTGGTTTACCTTTAGTTCGAAGTCTATATATCTACATAATGTAAAACAAACACGCGTGGTTTACCTTTAGTTCGAAGGCTATATATCTACATAATGTAAAACAAACAAGCGTGGTTTACTTTTAGTTCGAAGTCTATATATCTACATAATGTAAAACAAACACGCGTGGTTTACCTTTAGTTCGAAGGCTATATATCTACATAATGTAAAACAAACACGCGTGGTTTACTTTTAGTTCGAAGGCTATATATCTACATAATGTAAAACAAACACGCGTGGTTTACCTTTAGTTCGAAGGCTATATATCTACATAATGTAAAACAAACACGCGTGGTTTACCTTTAGTTCGAAGGCTATATATCTACATAATCTAAAACAAACACGCGTGGTTTACCTTTAGTTCGAAGGCTATATATCTACATAATGTAAAACAAACACGCGTGGTTTACTTTTAGTTCGAAGGCTATATATCTACATAATGTAAAACAAACACGCGTGGTTTACTTTTAGTTCGAAGTGTATATATCTACTTAATGTAAAACAAACAAGCGTGGTTAACTTTTAGTTCGAAGGCTATATATCTACATAATGTAAAACAAACACGCGTGGTTTACTTTTAGTTCGAAGGCTATATATCTACTTAATGTAAAACAAACACGCGTGGTTTAGCTTTAGTTCGAAGGCTATATATCTACTTAATGTAAAACAAACACGCGTGGTTTACCTTTAGTTCGAAGTCTATATATCTACTTAATGTAAAACAAACACGCGTGGTTTACTTTTAGTTCGAAGTCTCTATATCTACTTAATGTAAAACAAACACGCGTGGTTTACTTTTAGTTCGAAGTCTATATATCTACATAATGTAAAACAAACACGCGTGGTTTACTTTTAGTTCGAAGTCTATATATCTACATAATGTAAAACAAACACGCGTGGTTTACCTTCAGTTCGAAGTCTATATTTTGACTTAATGTAAAACAAACAAGCGTGGTTTACCTTCAGTTCGAAGTCTATATTTTTACTTAATGTAAAACAAACAAGCGCGGTTTACCTTTAGTTTGAAGTCTATATATCTACATAGTAGAAACAAACAAGCGTGTTTTACCTTCAGTTTGAACACTATATATCTACTTAATGTCAAACAAACAAGCGTGGTTTAGCTTTAGTTCGAAGGCTATATATCTACATGATGTAAAACAAACAAGCGTGGTTTACCATTAGTTCGAAGTCTATATATCTACATGATGTAAAACAAACAAGCGTGGTTTACCTTCAGTTTAAAGTCTATATATTCTTAATGTAACACAAACAAGCGTGGTTTATCTTTAGTTCGAAGTCTGTATATCTACATAATGTCAAACAAACAAGCTTGGGCACGTCCATAATACTAGTTCACGTTATAACTAACAAGTGACATTCCATTGTTGAACAGCGAATGAGTTATTACATTGTTTCTATGGTTTTATCTTTGATATGTTTTGCTGGGTTTACTTGTTTATGACGCACACATCGAAATCAGAATTATATATGAATGTTATACGTCAAGTATAATGTTTCACGTTCACCTAAATGAATATGGTTGATATATATCGTATATGTAACTTGAATTTCTCATCGCAAATTATGTGTGAATAGTTGATCGAATTACTTAAATTCGTGTCGCAACTTAAGTAAATATTCGTATTACAAAATAAGACATTGTTTTAGTTACATGTATTGTCAAATAATGTTATTAAGGTTATTAAATTAATAAATTATCAGAGGAAATACACTGATTATACAACCTCTTTCTAATGGTACCCTAGCAGTTCTGCTTATCAAGATGGATGAGTGTTACTGTTAAATGTTTTCAAATTGTTAGTCATAAAACTGTCATCCCATTTAAACGTTTATCAATTCTGATTTAACACTACAACTTTTCGATTGAAATTCTGTTTTCATCATATCCTTATTCATGGCCACTATTATTAATCATGACACTGGTTGCTAGAGGCAAACCTTGTTTAAGCCTCAGTCACACAATCCCGATTGTGGCTCCCGACAGCGTCCCGACAGCGCTACGATACAAACAATAATAAAGTCGGGAATATCGGGAGCTGTCGGGACGCTGTGGGGAGCTGTCGGGACGATTTCGGAACGCTGTCCTGAGAATCTGGAATCACCGGGACACGTTCGGCGTGTTCGGCTGAGCACTCCCGACAGTTAAGGTTTTCCCTTAACATTTGGGAGCCTCAGCCGAATTTTTATAGTCGGAACGCTGTCGGGAAAGATTCGGTTATATCGGATCAAATTCGGGACGGTGTCGGGATGATGTCGGAACGTTGTCGGGACACTATCCGGTGGAACGGTAATGATATTGCATAAACATGTATATACATAAATCACGCCTGCTGTATATTGTTTTGTGTGCGTTTGTCATTCATTGACAGAACCTTGACCGACCACCGTTAATGCTTCCCGATTATCGCCCCTAATACCGTCAAGACAGCGCTACGACACAAATAATAAAAAGAGTCGGGAATGCCGGGATGCTGTCGGGACGCTGTCGGGAGCTATCGGAACATTGTCGGGACTCTGTCGGATCGTATTCGAGAAAATCGGGACTCTGTCGAGAAGCTGTCGTGACCATATTCGTTCTTTGAATCAAAAATTGAATTTCGAGCCACGAATCTCAGAAGATTGTTCCGACTTTTGACATATTTGATTCGGAACTGTCGGCTCAAGAACGGCACGAAAAATCGGGAATGTATGACTATGGCTTTAACGATTTTCTGATCGAACTACTATATGAAACCCACATTTTTATACACGTATAACTTCCTGCGTTATGCATGAAAACTGATTGTTTGACTTCCCAGAACGCTATAAAACACCCGATTGTAGCTAAGACAATCCATATTAATATTCTTCTGAAAGCGATTTGTATTCTGTTTTTTGGACTCGTCATTCTAAGAAACAAGCAATGGGGGAAAGAATTATTCATTCCAAAACATTACGCCACAAAGCACATCATGCAGTTTTAACAATATGAATATATGGAGTGATGATATGGAAACAAATACTAACCATATTTTTCACGAACTGTTCGTTTAATACAAGATTGCAGTGAAAATCAAATTGAGTTATTATTATGTTCGTAGAACTGTTTCTTTAATACATTCTCTCTAATTGGCGATTTCTAATTTCTGAACTGAAAGTTGAATAGGTGCTAGCAAAGGTTAAAAGATCATATTAATTTAGTGCAATCGTTCTTATATAAGATAAACGCAATTAATTGTATGGAGGTAATGCATATATGTGGTATTTTACTGCTTGGACATAAGTTTATACATGTAACATGTCGAGTTTATAGATCAAAGTAATCAGGGGGATTGTTTAATATATAATTTAAACAGGGCTTATACTTAGGAGTAAATTAATGGCAATCTATCACTGAATATACACGCCTGTACACGTATTAGCAAACACACGTTAGAAAAGATTCGATACAATGCTTAGCCATGCAACAGCAACATTGTTAGTTATTATGTCTTTTTGTCTAGATGTAAGGAATTTTATGCGAATATAATGTGAATCTCCAGCTGTATCAGCAGGAGATAACTCTTGTTAGCTGCACGAGGTTTTTAGTTAAGGCAAGTGACTAATTGTCAATACAACACAGCACAAAACGCAACACATTCAACAAACACGCAAGAAATATCTGCTTAAAACTACGGAAGTCATAACTACTCTGTCACATTAAGATTTTGCACTAAGCATTACAGTTTTGTTTAATATGTATTTTTTTTTAATAACGACGTCAACAGGACATACAATATATATTGGATCTGACACGAGCTGTCATTTCATACCATATCTTATTAAACGAATTTTGTTAGTGAGCGAGCCTTTGGCGAGCTTACTTACGTATTTCCTGGACGAGTTTAAAATATGGTATGAAATGACAACGAGTGTCAGATATTTTTATCACATGCTTTTAAACGAAAAAATAACGTTTAATTTTATCTAAACATGTTGATAAATCCTAAAAGTTGTGTATTGACATGACGTCATTTCATGTTGACGACGTCATTTCACCAAATTAACGTCATGCGATTGGTCAGTCAAATAATATGTAGCCAATGAAAACGCTCAAAATGTTATCTTACACATTGTAAGATAGAAATATTCGTAATGGTTGTATTACACGGGAGACAAGATATAGCATGTGATAAACGTAAATTATTGTATTTCTAAAACTAAATAGATATTTTTCTGGAAAATTGTGATTACCATAATTCACAAAGGCTTTTATTTTATGTCACGCACATTGGAAATCACGCAATACACGAGCTACCGATCAATACTTCATGACTAAGTCATGACGATTGAGCTTCAAACAAAATGATACTACACGTATTATACTGTTAATAAAATAGCATTCGTATCATGTTTGGTGTGCTGTGCTTCCAAACAAGTTTAAACTGCCAATGCTTTGCACCGACCATTACGAGGAGGTGACAGCAGTTAAACTGTGTTTTGTTACAGAGCTGCAACGTTTCTTTCGATGCATCGAACAATCGATTGTGAATGGCCCGATTCGATTGCCGATTCTAAACCAGCCGATTTCGATTCGATTCTCTTTTATATCTTTATAGATGATTTGTCATAAATCTATTAATTACGATTATGGTTTTGTGTAAATAAATCACGTATATTGATCATTGCATCATGGCTGCTGTTTTAAATACTGAACTAGTTCTTTCATCCAGTATCACCATTTTCCGCTGTTATAATTTATATTGGTATATCTAAAGTACATACACCCGTATTAACCATTACAATGCCATTAATAACATTAAATATAAATCCGTCCTATATTGCAAGTCATGACTCATGAAAACGCAAAAAAAACAAAACAAGCCCGTTCAAAGGAAAATAAAATATTCAATATTCAACTAAATGATATTTGAAATCGAAATCGAATCGAATCGAGCCATCGCTAAATCGTTACAGCTCTATTGTGTTGTGTGCTTGTTTCGTGTTTTCCGTGTTGTCTACAGTATATGGAACTGGTTCTTGTCGTAATCAGATAATCTTTAGCTGTTAGTCACATTTCCTCTACTATTGCTGCCGATGATCCTTTATTATAGTTCATATGTATTATTAATCACATGAGACATCCTAGATTTTGTTCAAGCTAGTCTTAGTGCACCAATATAACAAGATTTCTCAAGTCCAATCACCTCATTTAGCTTTGTAGGATCATATTTTTCACAAATCATTTTTTTCACACAAGTGTGAAGAATAGGATCTCATTTGTCACATTTTGAAGGCGTAAAAAAATATGTGTGTTTCAGGTAACATGCCCAAATAAATTAGGGTAGGTAGGTCGGGATTTATTTTTTTATTGTTTATTTTTTTATTTAGTAAATGGTCAACTTGAAGATTCTAAAACTGAATACATATTCAAAACGTATCAGTAATATCCTTAAGCATTGTTTATAAATGGAAACTATCAAAACAAAACACTTATTTATCCAAAACACATTTAAGTATTGAAAAAGGTAAATAAACCAAAAATCAATCTGACAAACCCAATAAAATGTTCTAGGGTCGGGGCATTTTTTTAGGGTAGGTCGGGTTACCTGAAACAAACATATTTTACGCCTAAGTGCGGTGAATGCGATCGGCCCAAAACGGTGTATGCGTGAGGATCACATAAAACTATAATTTCATTGCATATCCAAAACTGGATGCAATCACAAACTTTACAGAAAATGTGAAGATTACGAATATGAGGTGTGAAGAATAAGATCTCAATTTTCACACTTGTGAAGAATGAGATCCTATTTTTCACAGATGTGAAAATTATGATTTGAGAAAAATATAGTCCTATATAGCTTCCCTGTCAACCCCTCCTATCTAAATTGGATTGACTTAATGAACACACACTAGAACGCACATAAGAAAATGAAAGCTGGTCATAAATTGGCAACGTCAATGTTCGCTCAACACATCTAAATAAAAAATAAAAAGCAAGTTTTGTATGTTGTATTATAACATGACACGCGCACAGGTTTCTATGGACAAAGGAGAAAATTCACCGCTGTTAACCTACCAATAACAATAGTTCCAAGAATGTAAAAGTTCGCATTGTAATTGCATAACATGTTGTCAAAAGCGTTGTTTATTAGCCTAAAAACAACTCTAAAACGATTAAAAAAAAAAAACATGCAAGAAAATTGTCAGTTATGAAATAAAACAGCATAATGTAATGTAATTATTCTGAAATATAAGGTATGGTTAACAAAATGAAAAGTATTATCAATTGATGTATTTACACACTGTTATCTAAAGTTACATGTAAATACATTATATTTAGTTGATCATAGAAATGGTGCGTTTTATTTTCATTTTCTCAGTTTAAGCAATTATGCGACGGTTACTAAAGGGAATAGGACTTGAAGATGGCTTCGGTTCACAGAGCAACTTTGCTAAAAAAACGCTATAGTGTTTAACAGTAACACAGTAATGCCACTCGTGCATAAATTAGAGACACACATTGTTTATTAAGTACTATAAAAGTGTATACTTCAATTACAATACTACGAACAGTTAAAACTCTCTTCCTAAGGCATGTTTTTGTGGAATATAACATTTCGAAGGGAACATGCTCATCTTTCGATACTGTATAATACATAAACACTGTTCTTACAAGAAAACCAGTTTATGAACAAAATTTAAACACCAACATATCGAGGAGACAAGCATTAAATCCGAATACTATTCAACGTTAACTTTCGGCAAGCTGCACGATATCCGATAAACTTTAGTTTCGGTTTGTTTAAATATAAACATAACATGCATTAATTACATTTACATGTAGCCTGGTGGAAATTTTAATACGTGTTTCGTTCCAAATACATGTTTTATGTATCTTTCAAATCCAGTTGAAACGTGTTTCGTTCCAAATGCATTTTTATGTATCTTTCAAATCCAGTTGAAACTGTGAATGTATTGACTGATAATGCACCATAGTGCGTATGCCGTTAAGGCAATAAGTCTTGCCAATGGAGTGGTTGTGTCGATATATTCAATGTGATTATAAGAAGTAGCCAATGGAGTGGTTGTGTCGATATGTGATTATAAGAAGTAAGTTGTGCGACGAGGTTTAAGTATGTACATATACTAAGTATCAGCTCAGAGGAAAAAGCGTACGCTAAACATATCATTTACTGTTTATAATGAACATCATATTTTTTTTATCTCAATTAACAACGTCCTCCTTCTAACATTATTGTTCTTCTCAACGAAATTCGTGCCGTGCTACATTGCATTAACAATTGTAATTCTTCTGTAAATAAATAAGACTAACAATAATGATATATACGTATGTTCAAAATATGGCACTGATTCTTCTGTAAATAAATAAGACTAACAATAATGATATATACGTATGTTCAAAATATGGCACGTTTCTTCTGTAAATAAATAAGACTAACAATAATGATATATACGTATGTTCAAAATATGGCACTAATTCTTCTGTAAATAAATAAGACTAACAATAATGATATATACGTATGTTCAAAATATGGCACTAATTCTTCTGTAAATAAATAAGACTAACAATAATGATATATACGTATGTTCAAAATATGGCACGTTTCTTCTGTAAATAAATAAGACTAACAATAATGATATATACGTATGTTCAAATTATGGCACTAATTCTTCTGTAAATAAATAAGACTAACAATAATGATATATACGTATGTTCAAAATATGGCACTAATTCTTCTGTAAATAAATAAGACTAACGATAATGATATATACGTATGTTCAAAATATGGCACTAATTCTTCTGTAAATAAATAAGACTAACAATAATGATATATACGTATGTTCAAAATATGGCACGTTTCTTCTGTAAATAAATAAGACTAACAATAATGATATATACGTATGTTCAAAATATGGCACTAATTCTTCTGTAAATAAATAAGACTAACAATAATGATATATACGTATGTTCAAAATATGGCACTAATTCTTCTGTAAATAAATAAGACTAACAATAATGATATATACGTATGTTCAAATTATGGCACTAATTCTTCTGTAAATAAATAAGACTAACAATAATGATATATACGTATGTTCAAAATATGGCACTAATTCTTCTGTAAATAAATAAGACTAACAATAATGATATATACGTATGTTCAAAATATGGCACTAATTCTTCTGTAAATAAATAAGACTAACGATAATGATATATACGTATGTTCAAAATATGGCACTAATTCTTCTGTAAATAAATAAGACTAACGATAATGATATATACGTATGTTCAAAATATGGCACTAATTCTTCTGTAAATAAATAAGACTAACGATAATGATATATACGTATGTTCAAAATATGGCACTAATTTTTCTGTAAATAAATAAGACTAACGATAATGATATATACGTATGTTCAAAATATGGCACTAATTCTTCTGTAAATAAATAAGACTAACGATAATGATATATACGTATGTTCAAAATATGGCACGTTTCTCAGTCACATGCGTAGTATTGTATGTACGCGTTGCAAAGCCATTAGCGAGAAAGCGAGAAAGCGAGAAAGTGGTAAGGACACTGCCTAGATTAATCCTGAATATTAACCAAACCACAGAGCCTATTTGGAATGGAAAATTATTCATGAAGTAAAGTCGCACTTTATGCGCTCTTATCTATTCTTGATTTGGACATGAAAGTTTCTAGCGGACAGTGTTGTGCGGTTAATAATAATAGATCGACTAAATTCAAATAAGAACATATCTGTCATATACCATTGTATGTGACAGTGCCATGCGCATGTACATACACGCATAACTTAAAACGCAATAACTGTAGTTTTGCGATATATTGAAGGTCTGATGAAAATAATTTAAAATCATGTAGAACCTTTTGCAGTCATCCTTTGCATGTAATTTTTTAAAACATGAAACAGTATTAATGCTGGTAGAAGTATGTAGTAAAAAATAGAGTACATTGGAATTCTTCTTTAAATATTAAATACATAATTAAAATTTCCCACCAATTTAAGGTCGTATATTAAAATCTAGCAAGAGTTAACTATACAAACACTAGTAAACGTGTCTTTTTTATAGCAGAAAAATCGAAAATGTAAAACCCATCGCATTTCTTTCTATATCAATAAAGCACCCATTTTGCTAGAGTTCGCATGCTTATGTGACTTTATTTAATTTATTAATGATATATGAACAGTGGTTTTCGCTACATAACTAATTGCAATCACAAAAAACCTAATGAGGCGTGTCGTGGGAAAACCGGGCTTAATGCATGTGCGTAAAGTGTCGTCCCGACTTAACCTGTGCAGTCGGTACAGGCTAATCCTGGACGGCACTTTCCGCTTTTATGGTATGTTTTGTTTCAATGTCAAAGTCTCTTCTAAACATAAATCCACTGCAGGCGGAAAGTACCGTCCCGGATTAGCATGTGCGGACTGCACATGCTGATCCGGGACGACACTTTACGCACATGCATTAATCTCGGTTTTCCAACGACACGTCGCCTATGTAAAGCCAGGTCAAAGAGCGGACTAACACAGCGTGTAAGTGGTCTTCGTACAGGATCAGACAGCTCGGTAGCCCAGTACCCTGTCCGACGCTGTGTTGCTTGCAGGAACATGTCCCGACGTACATAACATCGTAGGGGTTTAGTAATCCCAAGGGGAACACACGATGTATTTCTCAGTCCTGCTACCTGTTGTCCAGCTTCAGAAACAAACATAGGCAATTCTTTCAAAGATGCACTTTATGTCATGGGCGCTTCAATGTAGACCGTCATTTCTTTATATCCATACATTTTTAATACATGTCAAAAATGTGCATGCATGCATTACTAATGCTTTACAGCATAAATTTGTAAAGTTAGTATAGTATATATCAAACTTTAAACGAAAATCATGTTATTATAGTAGCCTTAACATTTCGTCATGTTGACATCGGCACCTAATTTGACATTAATCCATAAATTTCGCTCAAACTTGCACAAAATAAAGTTATATTTAACAAGCAAATCTACATAACTACATTGTTGTTTTGGTGGTGTTGTTGTTGTTTTTTCGTTGTCCAATTGCACGCGTGTATATGTTTGAATAACAAATGCTCTGTTTGTGCGCGTTCTGTTCTCAGAACCGTACATGAGGTTTACATTAAACGCCCTTGCCCATCGATGCTCGTATTGACTGCTCCTTCATTTTTGAAAATAGCAAATAATAAGATAGACTAAACATAAATTATACTAAAAACCTGTCTAGCATTATACGTACCCAACACTCTAAGTATGTCATCCTTAGCCATCCTTAAAAAATTGTTTGTTTGCGGTAATGCGACCCAGAATGTTCAAGGTGGTTAGTAAGTTCGATCGTTTAAAAAAAAATGGGGGTGAGAACATAGACCAAACTGTCTAAACGAGAACATAGACCAAACTGTCTAAACGAGAACATAGACCAAACTGTCTAAACGAGAACATAGACCAAACTGTCTAAACGAGAACATAGACCAAACTGTCTAAACGAGAACATAGACCAAACTGTCTAAACGAGAACATAGACCAAACTGTCTAAACACAAAATACAAGAGCAAATCACATTGCTTAGTGTATGCAAGTGGCATATTCTTTGTTCAAATCGGAAATACTATTGCAAGGTTATTGGAATGCAGTGTTTAGTTAATATAAAAACGTTATGAATTAATTACGAACAAATATTATGAATATATAACTAACATTTTTGAATAGAAAAAAATTGCTTCATGGACGCCTATTTAACTTGTGAGTCGGGCCCAACTTCGTGAGTCGGTCGCGTTACCGCAAACAAACAATTTTTTAAGGATGGCCTTACCTAACTTGTTTAAATGTTATTTCGTTCGCAATGCCGTGTAAGTACAGCGTAGAAAACAAACAAACAAATAAATTGCAAAACAAAAAAGTCATACTTATTTCCTTCCCAAATGTCAATCTGAATAAACACTAACCCAAATCTTTAAATATCAAAGCAACACAATGCCAAAGTTAATATATTGGTGTCACAACATATAAACATGAGGCGTGTCGTGGGAAAACCAGACTTAATGCATTTGCGTAAAGTGTTGTCCCGGATAATCCGGGACGGCACTTTCTGCTTTTAATGTATTTTCTGTTTCAAGGAAGTCTCTCCTAAACATAATCCACTGTAGGTGGAAAGTATCGTGCCAGATTGGCCTGTGCGGACTGCACAGGCTGATTCGGAATGACAGTTTACGCACATGCATTAAGGCCGGTTTTCAAATCAGCAATTTGATGAAGACCGTTTCCACTCAGTTTGAAGTCTACATATCTGCTTAATGTAACAAAAAGCGTGGGCAATTGAAAAATAACAGTTCAAGTATTGAATGACGAAGTTCTGACATTCAGTTCTAAAACAGCATATATATCAAATGAACTATTTTACTTTATTCATATTCCTAGATTTATAAAAACTGGGGATGTAATCACTTTAAGATACGTGTTCTCTGTCTTCAAAACAATCGATTTAGTGCGAATTACTTATCCCCAACGTTACATTGAATACAAATATTGAGATTCCAACTAATATTTTTTTACAATAATGATATATTTAAACAACTTATGAGCGTGTCGTGGGAAAACCGGGCTAAATGCATGTGCGATGTTATGCAAAAGGAGGAAATTACTTGATGTTGAATCGCACGTCTTGCAAAGTTTAAACGATCAAAGTAGTCAGTGTAATTTTTAAATATATAATTTGAACGATGTTTTCGCCAAACGAGGACCTTAATACGCTGTGATATATACCAACAATTCTACTGGACATACGTGTATGTGCATGCATTAACAAACAATGTTTTTAAACAATAATTTTCAGTAACAACGACATTATTAGTTATCTGTATGCATACATCAGCTTTAAGTGATTATCATTATTATTTATCTGTATGCATACATCAGCTTTAAGTGATTATCATCATAGATAATCAGCAACTTATATACATGTTGCACTCAGAACGACATACTTTTTTTATCGCAAGTGTTTTAGTATAACAAAATGAAACAGTCAAAATAACATACAATATACGTCAATTATTATTGTTCGATATAAAATATGAACTTAACTACTTTTTATTGGTAATTTCAAGAATAAAAATATTGTGATTATCCTACTTTAATTAAAATAGCTCCTCTTTTATGCTACGCACATCGGGAATAATGCATCACGTGAGCTACAACTGATCAATACCATATGGTTCAGTCATGATAAATAAGCTAGAAATAACATTATGATACTATATTATGAACAGAAATGTATTCGTATCAATACATCACTTCATTTGCCTCAATACTGATTACTTCTGGGTCACGACTAAGGTTCGGTGTGCCTTCAAACAGGTTTAAATTCCCAATGTTTTGTATTGACCGTCCCAAGTTTAAATCATTGTTGTTTTATAATTAGGTTTCCTGTTTCGTGTGTTCCATGCCGTATACTGTACTGCATGTGCAACTGGTTTCTTGCCTTAATCCAAGGACATTTAGTTGTTCATAAGATCCATACGATTCTGCACCCTGCTGTACTATATTATTAATTATAACGAAAGGTAAAATATTCGTTGAAAATCGGAATCAAAATCGTTTATCAATGGTAAACGTCATGTTTAATTTTGCACGTTAACTATCAACATGTAGCTGATGGTTGTTTATAGTTTAATTGTACCTTTATTTTGTCAAATTTTGTGAAAAAAAATCACATAAAAACCATGCCTTCACCAAACAGATGAATACAGTTTTAACGATAATAAAATGCACAAATTTCATATAACGTCTTGATGCAGATGAAACAAATACTTACTTAATTTTACTTTTCTTCCAGAATTGTTCGTGTAATATAAGATACCACTTGTATTACTAAGTGACATCCTACTGTGCTCTTATATTGGCTATAACATATTCTCATTAACGATTGATGATTTCTGAATTGATACTTGAATAACTGCTACTTACTTGAAAAGGTTAAAAGATCAAATTAATAAGTGCAATTGTTATTAGATAACTTAAATGACATTTATGCCTAAGTAGGGAATTAATATAGATCTGTATGGAATCTCTACTGTTTGGTAATAAGCAGGACATTTTAAAGATCAAAGCAATCAGCGCAAGTTGGTAGATGTTAACGTGTATATATGGGGTTTTATTCATAAGTCTAACACGGAATATACAAGCATGTACATGAACCTTTACAAAGGGTTAAAACCATGCTTTCCTGACAATGAAACCCAGAGTAATGTTGTCGCTTTCTATTCCAGCGCTAGCTTTACGTGAGTATCATTCCAAGGCATAATTATTCTGCAAAAGTTTGAAATTGAGTACTCGATATTAAAGACTTGTTTTGTAAGTATTTTACTTAATGAAGACTCCAACATGACATACAGTATACAATATTTATAAAACGAAAAAACTTTTATTAGTATTATTAGCGTGATTAAGTAAAATGGTGATTACTTAAATTCAAACCCCCAAATTTGTATGTCATGCACATTAGTAATAATGCAACACATGAGGTGCGATCAATACAATATGGTTCAGTCATTATAAATGAGCTAGAAAAAAAAAGTATTATTTCATAAACAGATCCGCATAATATTCATATCGATAAATCTCTTCATTTACCTGTATACTGATTACTTCTCGGGCAAGAGTTAGGTTCGATGTGCCTATTTAAACCGAATGCTTTGCATTGTACGTTGCAAGTTTCGTGTTTTCCATGTTGCAAATAGTATGGAGTTGGTTATTTGTCGTTATCAGAGGACCGTACGTTTTGAGAAAGAGTATCTCTAATACTGATTTAGATAATGCTTTATTATCTTTCCGATGCATTATTAGTCACATGACACAAAATAGAACATATTCAAGCTGTTCTTAGTAAACCAATATAATCAGTATACCCAAGTCCAATCATCACGTCTAGTTTCCCTGTCAGCTTCTCCATTCCAAATTGGATCGTCTTAACAGCCACAAGTAGACACGAACTAGACGCTGATAGCTGGTCATAAATTAATTGGCAGGGTCAATGATCGCTCAACATTTTTGAATACATAGCAAGATGTGTACTTCATCAATAAATGCAAGGTGTCGGTCAAATATGATATGGAATATAACAACATAATGTAGTAGAGCTATACACAATTATTAAATCGTGTAAACACAATTGAAGCTATTGGTCATTGGATATGAAATATATGTACTCGTACACAGTTTACTCGTAGCGCACTAGTAACACGTTTATCAAACGTTCTTAATATTATGTTCTTTTTAACCATAATTTATGCTCACAGTTATGTTTTACATTGAATATTTTACAAGGTTTTAAACTGCAAGATGAGCAAAGTATTTGTCTTACACAATTACTACCTATATCAAAAAGGATAAATAACTAATGAACAACAACAGTAAAAGGCGTCATTTTTGCTTTTGATGAATGTCGCATTCCAATAAACCTAATAAACCTCAATGCTTTTACGGTAGCAACAGCTGTCAACAATCAATGGATACCATTGCATGGTGCCTCGGACAGTTCATCTGTCATAATTGAAGCAACAATGAACACATTTCACACTCATTGTATCTGAATCATATGTCTACATTTTCATGGAAACCAGCGATGTATGTATGTTAAGCTTACGAAACTCCTTTTATTGTTTGTCTCTGTGCAATACCGTGTATTTACTGCGTATTAGAATTAAACAAAATTGCAAATAAAAGTTAGGTATATGTCTTTAAAAATGTTGTGTGAACATACTAATAATATGTTTGTAGTTCAAGAACTAAGACCATTGCTATATAATTAGATCAACTAAGATAAAGGAAATAAGAATTTTGATTAAGTATTTATTGTGCAACTGATACAACTTTTTACTGCATCTGTTTTCATGACATGCAGGGAGTATTACCAACACATCTTGACAGGACTTTAAACAAAAACAGCGACATCTAAAGACACACTGTCTTTAGATGTCTGAGAAAACTATTTATTAAAACTGAAAACACTCAGTTCAAATATATACTAAAGCCAACATATCTACTGTATGTGAAACAGACTAGTGTGGTCACATGTTTAAATAATATTTCACGTTTTAAATTACATGTGTCATTCATTCTAAGCAACATATGTACCTAACGAGTTATTACAGTGTTGCTATGGTTTGACCTATGGTATGTTTATGACGCAAAAATGTTAAATTAGCCTTGACAATCAAAATCAAAATAATGTATGAATGTCACATTTGAACGTGTCACCGATGTTTCTTTTAGCGGAATTGGCGGAATCGTAACTTCTTGACATAAACAATATATGTGAGAATAGTTAAATTCATGTCTCCATTTAATTAATATTCATTTCTATATTTAACTCATAAGTTATCAGATATATTAAAATTTATCAAGATCACATTATCTGGGTTAAAATATTATATATGCGGACTTAGTATTCGTAATTTAAAAGAAGAAACATAAAATAGTCTACAAACAAAACATAATCGGTTCTAATGTCAGAATAAATACTTGTCTAATTAGATTAGAGTAACTTTAGTCATATCTCAGCGTAGAAAGCAATACAATACAATAATTGCTCTTTTATAACGAAAAATACTGGCAAAATAAATGTCGTAAAAAATCGCATCAATTTAATCGTTTGTATAACAATAAGGTGCTTGCATTTAAATTGATAATCCCCATATTCGAGGCGATTGTTAATTCTGACTCGTGTTTCTAAATCCAAACATACTTAAACGATTTTCGATATTAATACTTTATAAAACTCATAACTTCGTACGCGTGTTAAGTCATTACTTTAAACGGATAACGATTGCTCGACTTCTAAGAATCCTTGATTTAGCTACGGCAATCCATACAAATATTCTTCTGTATGCGATTCATATTCTAAGGACTCTTTAGAATATTTGTTGAAAAGAGGAAGATTTATATGTTTAACGCAGATGTTGGCGATTGGCCTTCAACATAAATCGACAATTTTGTCGTGAGTTATCAGTTTGCAATATGTCCTCTTCAGTCCTCGAAACAAAGGATGCAGTACGAATTATTTATCCTTACATGTGCCATTGCATACACGTATTAATGACATTTAGCGCTGTTCTATATTTCCGATAAATACAGCTTAAACAATAATGATACGAATATATTCAACTATTATATTGTTTTCGGAAACAAGATCATGCATATTTTGTTTCGTTTTTAAAGAAGTTTTCGTTTAACAAAATGCACAATTTATATGGTAGCGCAATGTCATCAGATTATTTTATTGATTTACTTAATAACATACTCGTATACAATTTTTGAAATTTATGAACTGATTCTCGAATAATTGCTAATAACTTGCGCAGGTTGAAAGATCAAAATAACCAGTGCATCGTAATTATATAACCGTAACGAAATGTTTGCCAATGGAGGAAATTATTAGTTGTGGAATCCTTCCGCCTGGTAATAACCTATCCAGTTTAAAATACCAAAATAATCAGAGTAGTTGTTTAATATACCATTTGAAGGAGAATTTCACAAAAGAAGGTATTTTTGTGATTTACACCTTAAAATTTACCACTGAATATACAAGGTCCATGAAGTTGGCTAGGTAATGGGTATTGGGTATTGGGAATTCAATATCGAGCCAGGGTCGAATACCCAGCTGGGTATTGGGTATTCGAACTTTAGCGAATAACGAGCCAGAATCGAATACCCGGCTGGGTATTGGGTAATCGAACTATTGCGAATATCGAGCCAGGGTCGAATACCCTGCTGGGTATTGGGTATTTCAATTATTGCGAATATCGAGCCAGGGTCGAATACCCAGCTGGATATTGGGTATTCGAACTTTAGCGAATAACGAGCCAGAATCGAATACCCAGCTGGGTATTGGGTATTCGAACTATTGCGAATATCGAGCCAGGGTCGAATACCCAGCTGGGTATTGGGTAATCAAAATATTGCGAATATCGAGCCAGGGTCGAATACCCAGCTGGGTATTGGGTATTCGAACTTTAGCGAATAACGAGCCAGAATCGAATACCCAGCTGGGTATTGGGTATTCGAACTATTGCGAAGATCGAGCCAGGGTCGAATACCCAGCTGGGTATTGGGTATTCGAACTTTAGCGAATAACGAGCCAGAATCGAATACCCATCTGCGTATTGGGTATTCGAACTATTGCGAATATCGAGCCAGGGTCGAATACCCAGCTGGATATTGGGTATTCGAACTATTGCGAATATCGAGCCAGAATCGAATACCCAGCTGGGTATTGGGTATTCGAACAATTGCGAATATCGAGCCAGCATCGAATACCCAGCTGGGTATTGGGTATTCGAACTTTAGCGAATAACGAGCCAGAATCGAATACCCAGCTGGGTATTGGGTATTCGAACTATTGCGAATATCGAGCCAGGGTCGAATACCCAGCTGGGTATTGGGTAATCAAAATATTGCGAATATCGAGCCAGGGTCGAATACACAGCTGGGTATTGGGTATTCGAACTTTAGCGAATAACGAGCCAGAATCGAATACCCAGCTGGGTATTGGGTAATCGAACTATTGCGAATATCGAGCCAGGGTCGAATACCCAGCTGGGTATTGGGTATTCGAACTATTGCGAATATCGAGCCAGGGTCGAATACCCAGCTGGGTATTGGGTATTCGAACTTTAGCGAATAACGAGCCAGAATCGAATACCCAGCTGGGTATTGGGTATTCGAACTATTGCGAATATCGAGCCAGGATCGAATACCCAGCTGGGTATTGGGTATTCGAACTATTGCGAATATCGAGCCAGAATCGAATACCCAGCTGGGTATTGGGTATTCGAACTATTGCGAAAATCGAGCTAGAATCGAATACCCAGCTGGGTATTGGGTATTCGAACTATTGCGAATATCGAGCCAGGGTCGAATACCCAGCTGGGTATTGGGTATTTGAACTATTGCGAATATCGAGCCAGGGTCGAATACCCAGCTGGGTATTGGGTATTCGAACTTTAGCGAATAACGAGCCAGAATCGAATACCCAGCTGGGTATTGGGTATTCGAACTATTGCGAATATCGAGCCAGGATCGAATACCCAGCTGGGTATTGGGTATTCGAACTATTGCGAATATCGAGCCACAATCGAATACCCAGCTGGGTATTGGGTATTCGAACTATTGCGAATATCGACCCAGAATCGAATACCCAGCTGGGTATTGGGTAATCGAACTATTGCGAATTTCGAGCCAGGGTCGAATACCCAGCTGGGTATTGGGTATTCGAACTATTGCGAATATCGAGCCAGGGTCGAATACCCAGCTGGGTATTGGGTATTCGAACTATTGCGAATACCGAGCCAGGGTCGAATACCCAGCTGGGTATTGGGTATTCGAACTATTGCGAATATCGAGCCAGGGTCGAATACCCAGCTGGATATTGGGTATTCGAACTTTAGCGAATATCGAGCCAGAATCGAATACCCAGCTGGGTATTGGGTATTCGAACTATTGCGAATATCGAGCCAGGGTCGAATACCCAGCTGGGTATTGGGTATTCGAACTATTGCGAATATCGAGCCAGGGTCGAATACCCAGCTGGGTATTGGGTATTCGAACTATTGCGAATATCGAGCCAGGGTCGAATACCCAGCTGGGTATTGGGTATTCGAACTATTGCGAATATCGAGCCAGGGTCGAATACCCAGCTGGGTATTGGGTATTCGAACTTTAGCGAATAACGAGCCAGAATCGAATACCCAGCTGGGTATTGGGTATTCGAACTATTGCGAATATCGAGCCAGGGTCGAATACCCAGCTGGGTATTGGGTATTCGACCCTGGCTCGATATTCGCAATAGTTCGAATACCCAATACCCAGCTGGGTATTCGATTCTGGCTCGTTATTCGCTAAAGTTCGAATACCCAATACCCAGCTGGGTATTCGACCCTGGCTCGATATTCGCAATATTTCGAATACCCAATACCCAGCTCGGTATTCGACCCTGGCTCGATATTCGCAATAGTTCGATTACCCAATACCCAGCCGCGTATTCGATTCTGGCTCGTTATTCGCTAAAGTTCGAATACCCAATACCCAGCTGGGTATTCGACCCTGGCTCGATATTGAATTCCCAATACCCAATACCCATTACCTAGCCAACTTCATGGACCTGAATATACACGACTTATACAAACTTCTACAAAGCTTTTTAACCGCGCTTTATAACGTGTGTGTTCTTGTTAGTTGTTGTTCTTGTTTGTTGCCCATATTCAGGCGTCAACTTTAGGTGAATATAATTCTAGGACATATATTGTTATTTAAGTTTGCTCTCAGTTTTAAAGGTTTGTTTTGTAAGTAAGTAAGTAAATGAAGATAAGTAAATTACATAAAATATACGTAAGGTATATGATATATCTAAAACAAAACCTCGTTTAATAAATATTGTTAAGAAGAGAATTCTGGAGAAAACAAAAAAGTGATTATCCTACTTGTAATCCAAAAGCTAGCTATTTCAATATTACGCAGATTGGTAGTAATGCTTATAATGCTACAAATGAACCATCAATACCATTTGGTAGGGGTGTCACAATATACAGGTATATTGGTTTATTGCAATATTTGATTCTGCAATAAAATACAGCAATAGCTTGATTACAAAACTTTTGACTGAATTAAAACACACTTATCGTCAGTGATAACAAACAGAAGCTAGTATCATTTTGTAAAATAGATAGTTATGTAGGATTGAAGGTCAAAAGCCGGACCATTATAGACTGTACAGGCGACCAATAAAATTCCACTTATGTTTGGTATACATGTTTTCTTTTAAACTGTTTAATACAGTAAACCTATTTAAAGAGTGAAATGCATATACAGTTTATGCACAAAACAAATATACATCATGAAAAGAGTACCTGTTCATGTAAAAATATCACTCTAGGTAATATAAAAAGAGTGTTGTTTTGCTTTTCTATCTGCTGTTGATGTGTTGCTTTTGTTGCTATGTCGTCATAAAATAAAAAGTAAAACAAAAACATCGTAAACAATATTGTGCTGTTCATAGTGATTGTATCAGACTTAAATTTATTTAGTACATAAATACAAAGGTTTCAATATATCGCAATAAACATTGTGATAAATTAAAAAATATCACAATATATTTTGCAATATGGATTTCTAATATCGTGAAACCCCTACCATTTGGTTAAGTTATGATAAATGGGCTTGAGGTAAATTATATTAGGCGTGTCGTTGGAAAACCGGGCTTAATGCATATGCGTAAACGTGTCGCACGGGCTAATCCAGGACGGCACTTTCCGCTTTTATGGCATTTTCCGTTTCAAGGAAGTCTCTTCAAAACATAAATTCACTGTAGGCGAGAAGTTTCGTCCCTGATTAGCCTGTGCGACACTTTATTATATTATTTCATATAAAACACATTCATAAGAAATCATAGTAAATGTATTTATTTCCGCATATAGTGATTATTGCTGGATCAAGTGAGTGGTTCGATGTGCCGTTAAATCTGCTAAAACCCCGATGCTTTGCATTGACCGTTGCGAGGCGGTTACTCCAGTTTAATGTGTTGTGTGTTTGTTTCATTTTTGTGTTTTCCATGTTATATACAGTGTACTTTCTTGTATAAGCTATTTGCCTCTACAGCTTTTATAGTTATATATATAGTTTCTCTACACCTGGTGTTGATAACCTTTATTATCATTATTTATTATTATTCACGTGATACTGAATATGTTCAAGCTGTTCTCAGTAAACCAATGTAACCGGAATACTGAAGTGAAATCACCACATGTACTTGTCCTGACGACTTTTAATAACCTTAATTAACAGACACAAGTACGAAAGTATTAGAAAAATGACAGTCGGTCATAAATAACTTGACAGTGGCAATGATCGCTCAATACTTCCAAATACAAAGCGAGCTGTGTATGGTGCAAATAAATATTCAAGGTCATAGTAAAATAACATAACATATAACAACATAATGTAGTGTAACCAAACTGAAATATAAGATCTTGTAAACAAAATTAAACGTATTGTCATTTTATATGTACGAGTCAACAATGTTATATAACTACACTGAAATAAACGATGTTCAGTGGATTTTAGAAATTAACATTCTCGCAATTCCAAATATGCCACGATTCTCAAATACATTGTGATGCACTCCATGACACAGATCCAGCAAAAATATTAGTAAGGTAATACAGTTTAATGCAGTCTAACGTTTTTATAATGAACATAAATATTCTTAGTAAAGAATTCTGTAAAATAATTTATTGAATCTTGTCACGTTTAATCTTGCAATCCGAGAAAATTAAAGGTCTGAATCTAAGAACACAGTTCAATATTACATTGTGCTACACTCAATACCATAACCAAAATAAAGAACTGATATGTCAATAAACACTAATACAACGAATAATTATCAATGTGAAACATTATCGATTCATATTTACTTTTTTCTGTTATATTTTTACATGTACATTAAATGGTATGAACCAAAATAAAGAACTGATATGTCAATAAACACTAATACAACGAATAATTATCAATGTGAAACATTATCGATTCATATTTACTTTTTTCTGTTATATTTTTACATGTACATTAAATGGTATGATATGTTTTTCGGTGAAATGAGGAATTTTATTGGAACAACTGTTTCACTGTTGGATATAAGATTGTACAGTTTCACTGCAAAATGGACTCATTTTTCTATAAATAGCATACCAGTTGTGGTTTACTTCAATTTTCAGTTTGATATACTAGTACATGCTCAGTATTTGCATACCAAAACAACAGAAAACACATATAAATTGTAATAAAAAATATAATAAAGCGAAAGTGTGTATCTATTTCGTTGTATTTATCGTTTAACGTTTGGGTAGATGTACATAGTCACTTTGCTGCAAACTATGTTCTGGTCTTGTATAAAGAAATAACGGAATAAAACGTGTAATTAACGTGCAATATTTGTATAGTTCCATACAGAAACAACACGCCCTTAAGACATTAAATTATTCCAAAGAAATGGTTGTGAATATATTATGGCAATACCTATGTTTTCTTAATAGAATGAGTGCGAAGGATACGTTTAACCATGTCGGTTTATTCTTTGGCGTTTGACATGTGTTTTAGTAATCTCCGTAAGCTCTTCGTCACTGTGTCAAAAAATAAATTGCATAATGCTCGGATTACATCTCATATTAAGTACAAGTACAATTCAACAAATATTGCGATAGCTCTTACCTTACTAGCGTCAATCAAGTTGATTGTTTCGCCATGTTCTGCAACGTATCCTATAATTCCCTTTCCCCATGGAACCCGAATAAAATTGTTTAAAGTCTTCGTAGGAATGATCTGTGTGCCAGCGTGTACGTCAAAGAGTTTGGATACGAGGGATGGCTTAGGCGTGTTCTTGCCTTCCACCACAAACACTGACGCGTGGTCGGCGTCGCAAAGTACACTTACATTTGCGACGATCTTTTCGCTTAGACTTAACAGGTCAAGGTCATTGGAAATGTCTTTGACAATATCCATGAAAAAGTCCATCTCATTGATGTGCCTTTCTTCCCTCTTTCTCTCAATATCCTTGCTGGGAAATCGCGGAAGTCGGATTTTCGACTGTATAAGGAGACTTAGCAGGTTGCTGGAACTCGGCGGCAGAGATCGGAACATTTTCATTTCCTTTAGACTGTTCCGACGTTCGACAGACGAAGGGTCGGACGAAACAGAGGGCTGGTATGTTCTGAACATGTTTTTGTATTTAGAACCCGCATAATCGTGCCGCATATGTTTCTTCGAGTTGTTTCGGCTGAGCTTTCCAAACAACGTATCGTTGGTCTGGTCCTTCGGCGACGATGGTGACCAGCTACCATCCGATTTGTACGTATTCGATTCACCCAACAAGCAGTAGCCATTCTTAAGCAACCATTTGTTCACCAGCACCGTGTTGGCTTTCTTCAGGAATAACTCTTCCATCACTGCTGGATTCCTTTCGAGAAAACTCTCAATTTGCTGAGTTTCCTGGTCTTCTATAGTAATGTGAATCGACATTGTGTCCAAATAAACCATTACCATAAGTACAAATTCAACATTTAGTGATAAGTTCAAAACGTCTCGTTACAGGTTTTAAATTCTTAAAATGCATTTTTTTTAAATCCAAATATAAAAGCCATATCTGTTGTGCGATAACACAACGCTATGAAGTAAAAACATTATAATCACGTTTTGACGTTATAAAATTAACATTAAATAAACACACTCCGTGAATTGATTGTTCTTTGTTTTATCATTTTGGATTTAGAAAGCCCCGATTAGATACATCCATCCATCATACGCTCTTCATATTGTCACACATTCTTAAAAATGCATAGTCCATTTGCGACGGTAACTATTGACATTTGCAGATTTCAATCATCTATCCAAATATTTGCCACTCGCCTTTAATTATTTCGACACACATCGATACCGCGTTCAAAGAGTCCAAACACATGCCGAAATTATAAGTTCGGCAAATTCTACCAGGGAGATATCTCCCTTGTTTTCTTTTTCAAGTTCACCGCGCGTGCATCTGTTTCCACGATGCGGAGAAATATAGCAAGCTAGAATAGAGTCCTGGCTCTATTGTGAATAGATTTCCAATAGAAGGCTATGGATACACGCCGCAGTGCATTCATCGATAGTTCAAGCATTGTCACCTTTGTTGTTGCAAAAAAAGAACTTAAACGTCCATAAAAATAATATATGAGGCACGTCGTAGAAAAATCGGGCTTAATGCATGTGCGTAAAGTGTCGTCTCGGATCAGCCTGTGCAGTCCGCTTGTATGGTATTTTCTGGTTCAAGGAAGTCTATTCTAAACATAAATCCACTGCGCACATGCATTAAACCCGGTTTTCCCACGACACGCCTGATATATAGTATTGTTTGATATCTGTGCATAATTATTACACAGAATGCATTTCTCGGTAGTTCAAACATTGTCACCTTTTTTGTTTCATATAAAACTCTTAAACGCCCCAAAAATTACTTTGGAGTTTTGTATATTAGTGTTTGATCTCTGTGCATAATTATTACGCAGAGTGCATTCCTCAATAGTTCAAACATTGTCACCTTTGTTGTTCATATCTGTAAAACAAAGCTTAAACGTTTAGCAAAATTCTTTTTATTTAGTATTTTTGTACATTTATATAATGGATGATCTCTGTGTGTATTACTGTTACAGAGAGTGTTTTCCTCAATAGTCCATTGTCACCATGCAAATTTTGTATATCTTAAAGAAAAAGGCTTTATTGCTTATATAAGAATGCCAATATTCCTAAGTAATCAATCTCATAAAACTAAAATCATAACGTTGTTAAGATCTGAAGGCATCGTAGAACAGGTCACGTTCAAATGACCTTCCGAACAATACAAATCTTAGCCCTGTTGCGCCCAATGAAAATGCTTTTTGCACAGCAAAGTTTGACCACGGTTTAAAAAAAAGTCATGCGTTTCCAACTGGTCCTCGGAAATAAATCATTTTACAGTTAATTTTCGTGTGGATAACAATGGATATAGTGGTACCTTAAGCAACTAGACACCCGAAGTTCACGTTACTTTCGTGCATAGTTTTTGTGTTTTATATATAAGTTATATCTCAACATTTTGAAGGCAACATTTTGATCGTCTCCTAAAAAGGTCATCTAAACGTGACCCCTAATGCGATGTCATCAGATCCAGTCAGCGGATAATATAATAGCGTCAGACAGGAGATGATTTTAATGAAATTGCTAAGAAATAGGACACAAAACTAAAACGGGGTAACAATTCATGCGTTACATTATTGCAATGGAGTTGACGAGTGTCAGGTCAAATATCGGTACCACGAAACAAAACGAAACATAAAAAGGCAAATGTGTCCAAGCTATAAACATTTCATAAAGCAAGAACAGTAATAATGGATTCAATAATTTTATTTCTAATGGAAAATATATGTAATACAGACACATTGTGTTTTCAAATGTCTAATAATGTTTTACACATTGTAATTTCGTACTATTAATCCGTTTATCCGGTATATATACATATTGCAACTGATTTACATTTCAAATTAGTCAATAAAAAGGACTTGTTCATAGACTCTTGTATTTTTTTTAAATTAGGCCATTAAACGTCTTAGCTTCACAAATTAAAAACATCAGGGAGCTCGCTCAACTAACATAGCCAGAAATGCATTAAAAGAAAATTGCCCCCCCCCCCCCGGGTTCGAACGTTAGTCTTCCGGATAAAAGGCGAACGCACTAACAGCTCGGTCTTATCTACTTGATTTATCTATTAATGAAAAAACTCTACGATAGCTTGTTCACAGTGTAAGAACCTTGATCAGTTTGTTTTAAGATATCAACTTTTATTGTTTGAGAGTTTATTCTACTAACACTCTTGTCATGTGGTATGATATCAAATTGGTGCATCCAATTTTCCAGTCGAATACTAGACGCGTAAACATTCATCAGCTTGCCTCTTCAAATATGTATGAAAGCATAAATCTTTGTGCAATTGTGTGCTTCTATTTGCCATAGTAACAGTCATAGTAAAATTACTAAATAATGTTGGCTTGACGGACATTTGATGCGAACGTCAAAGACTCGCGCCCTGACGGTGGCACCTGTTTTTTTTTTTGGTTAAATCCTGTCTTGCCTTGTGAACTTTTTTAGTTGATTAAACCACATGTGTCTATTTACAAAAAAAGGATGTCATTTTACATGTGAACTAAATTGAAATAAATGTTAACAATTTCTTGCAAGCTTCTTTTAAGCGATTAAAACGGTTTAGTATTATGGATTGTATCAAACTGACATCTTGTGTCTCGATCAACAAACCCCGTCCTCGAAGAGTTCTGGAGTGCGGTAAAGATGCCAAATAATGGCTTAGCGTATAATCAGCATAAAATAGTTCTGGTTTTATTAAGATTTATCTAGTGTTACCGATCCTAGGTACGAAAGCCTATAAGTGTCACACGAACGTTAAAAATATGGATATATTAATGCGTAATAACGCAAAGAAACACGTTATAACGCAAACCAAACACGTAATAACGTAATTCAAAACACGTAATAACGCACAGTAACACACAATAACGCAATCAAACACGTTATAACGTAAATCAAAAATATGTTATAAAACATGTTTGCTTTCGCGTAATAACGTGTTTGTTTTGTGTGATAACGTGTTTGTTTTGCATTATTACGTGTTTGTTTGCGTTATAACATGTTTTGATTTACGTTATAACGTGTTTGTTTTGCGTTATTGCGTGTAACTGTGCGTTTTTACGTGTTTTGATTTACGTTATTACTTGTTTCGTTTGCGTTATAACGCGTTTCTTTGCGTTATTACGCATTGAAATATATTTTTTAACGTTCGTGTGACACTAATAGGCTTTCGTACCTAGGCGCATTCGTTTGACAATAATTTGTTTGTTTGTTTGTTTTGTTGGGGTTTTTCGCCGTTTTTAACAGTATTTCAGTCATATCACGGCGGTCAGTTAACCTACTCACACTTTTCCTGGGCAAGCTTTGCCGATCTAAGCGGTTTACCAGTACTAAGTGCACATACCTATGCCAGTAACTAAAAACTGCCCTCCTTGAATCAGAGGTAGGGGGAGAATGGTCGTAGAAATGATTCCATGACCAATCCCCACACAAGTATGTTGCAGGGCTGGGGTTCGATCCCCGGATTGACAGTCTAGCGCTCTACCTACTGAGCTAGCCGGACCCGGCTTGACAATAATAAAACAGCCTATTTACAGATACGTTATGAAGGCATATAAAGAACTCATGTGAACAATACGTGACCCTGCGATTTGGTATAAGTATGTCTTGCTCTGAATAAACTTGTTGCTTGGATACATTATTTTGTTGTTTAATACTACAAAGGCCATGTACGCCAACCTCACCAATAAAGTCAAATCCCGCATCGTTTAATAAATTTTACGTGTGACACAAATAAAAGGAGTTCCATTTTTATCTAGAAATACACGGCCGCCTATTTCGGTAATAACTAATTAATAAGCAAATGTTTTAAGATAAATGAAATGGTGGAAAAATCGAGTAGGAGGTTCTGTTACAACAGATTTATTGTCAATAAAATAAAACAGCAACAAATAGCAATATACGACACAACTTAGTTAAAAAACTTATGAAGCTCACAACACTATTTACGAAAAAACGACCATAAATACCCAGTCGTACAATTTGTTTACTTGGCACTAAATGTTGCACAGTATTACGCGTGGATTGTGTAAACATTAACATCGCCTGAGTTTAAAACTCATAAAACAAAGTTTAGGTTTGAAAATGACGGAAAATATCCAGCCCTACACATTTTACTTGGCATTCATTCTTGCACAATCATCGGGATGATGGGTGTTGCAATCTTTTCATTCATAATCCAAACCTGTGAGTGCGGTAGTATTACGTGTTTGTTCTTTTTTTTTTCTTTTTTTTTTGACAGTTTATTAATTAAATACGCACCCATATAGCTGATCTTATCAGGAGTTCCGTTTTGAATGATGGTTTCTCAGAATTAATATGAGAAATGGGCGCGAGTTAATATCTAAAAATGTCATTTTCTGTATCCATTAATCCTGTGTTACAGAACACAATTTATGATCACCAAAAGCATAACATATTGACGTTGTGTTTTAATTTATATTTGCATGCACATCCGTTAATAACATGTTTATAGTTGGAATGTAATAAACATAAACTGATTCAGTTTTCTATGAAGAATACTTCAACCGTTAACCTCGATTTTCTATCATAGGGTTAAATAAAATTCTGCATTTGAACACTTTAATTTTGCGCCCCCCCCCCCCCCCGCTTTTATCGCATGATTTCAAAATCCTGTAACTCTTGCTGTGAACCTGTTCAGTGTACAAAGCGTATGTAATAATTTGTGCAAATTTACACTATGTCTAAAGTGTTGACATTTGCAATATAAATTCTAGCTACACTATAGTTTCAAAGATGCATTTACCCTAACCTATAAAGCTCTCAAAAAGCGCAGATCATACTAATGTGTTGGCCACTTAATGAGTTATACCACATAATGTGGCCATTTGCCCTAAGTCTCAACAATAAAGATTCATTAAAATAAAAACGGAATACTGACAGAAATCAGGATAACTTACGGAAATCAGGATATCACCACAACCTCCATTTCCAACTTTTAATTCAAAGTTGGAAATGTTAATATGTACATAACTTTATAACTAAAACACCAACAAGCAAACCAAACCTCGGTCCATTACACGGAGTCTGGCATAGGTTAAATTCAATGCAATACAAACCAAATCAAAATATTTTATCCATTTCCCATTAAGATCTCAGAGAAGTTTTAAGGCAAATGTGGAACATGGATTACGAGGGATGTTCGAAAATAACGTAGACTTTTTATATTGTATACAACTAAATAAACTTAATGGAATAAAACCTATATCAAAATGAATCGGGATTCAAATGGAACATGTTTAATAAGTAATATTGTGATATTAATTTGATACGCACCTGATCTATTTGATAATATAACCATAGTAACCGTTGAGCGGAGCACGCCATTTATTTGCATTTCAACAAGTAAATAGATCGTAAATTCTGTACGAAATAAGTATACATACTTCAAAAAATCTTGTTATAATATAAGACAAACATACATTGACATCATACCAAAAGTTGGCTTCATTTTAAGATTGCCTATTAATAAAAACAATATTGATATGACGGTGATGCACAACGTCTATTAAGAAAAAATGTAATTGTGAGATCAACTCTAAATTCGGGTGGTAATGAAATCGAGTAAAGATATTTGTAAATCATTTATGCAGACATTTGATTTTATCAACAAGCCGCATAGAATACAGTTTTTGAGTAGGGCACGTGTTTTCACACAGTGCAATAAGATTTTCAGATGGGATTGTAAGCATTGAGACATGAATGGATAAGGAAAAAAAACCGCGACAATGACGACGTCAATCAGCTTAAATTAGCTTGATCAGCACGGACAGTCAATGGTCAGGTAGCTATGCGAATGTCTCGCTTGGTTTATTTGTCCATGATTAATGCATGTTGATAAGTAAGAAATAAGTAGAAAATGTCAATGACAAATTAATCATTATTTGAATTTTCAGTGAAAATGCTGATTTAAAATAAGACGTAAATATTACTTTATTGTAAATATTTCTAACAGGTATTTCCTTTCTTGATTCAGTAAAATAATGTATGCAAATGTTAACATTATACACGTTCATATGCTAAATGTGTAATGTAATCAGACATACTTAAAATGCAGAATGTTTTAAAATATATTTTATATATTGGTGTTCAAAACTCCATAAAGCGCTTTGTACAAGTACATGCGAGACTGGTTATCATATTGCCTCATGACCATGACGAGAAAGGCCTCTTTACGGAGATCCCAACACAAGAATCATTGATAAGATAGTGTAATTAAAATATCCGAAAATATGAATTATAGTGAAATAATAATATTGAAACAAGAACATTTCCTCCGCGCCAAATCTTCCACGAAGCAAATGACGTTAACGGCGTCATTGAATTCCAATTGACGTGCTCCGGGTTGCCTATAGTGACTCATTTTAAATGCCTGCCATTTTTAACAGAGAAGAGTAAAATCGCTGCAATTTTGTAAATTGATGCAATATATATTCCAGTTTATTTTAATGTACTTTTTTTCTATGAAATAATTATATGTCTAAAAGTATGAAAAAAATCTACATTATTTTTGAACATCCCTCGTACCATTAATTTCCATTGTTAAACGCTATTATTTTTGTTAGAGTAAACCTATGTGTATTCCACGGTATGCATGTATAATAGTGGCTATAAAACTTCACAAATAAAATTAACAGGATGCATACTGTATATCAATATGTTGTATTTTACTTAAGAATTGAAACGCTCTTTTCGGCGCTTTATCGATGTATGAAGGCTTTACGTACAAATTAGATGCACATTAAACTGACTTTCATACATCGATGAAGCGCCGAAAAGAGCGTTTATTTTTTTATAATTACAATTCGACAATGGTGTGTATGCTTTAAAATTTAAAGACTTTTAATCTTTTCGCGCATCAGTGGAGTTGATTTAAATCTTCATAATGGGAAGTGTTTTGACAGATAATAATATTTATTAAATATTGTGTACACTGTAATTACCAACTAGAATCAAATATGTTCATAATAATTGCCATGATCATAGTAGGAGTGTCTTGTGACTCGAATTTATTTGCGAAAGTTTGATAATACACTGTAAACGAAAGTAGGAACACGCTGACTGAACATTGGACTCGCATATAGCTTGCGATTATTGTGAAAGTGTTTTGGCTGTAATAACGGTTTGTGCTGTAATAACGGTTATATATATATACTTTTATGACTGTCATTCCATCCTGTTTTTACAGAAAAATGTCCAATACGTACATGTAAACTACGTATTTTTTCTCGAAAACAAGCACGGTGACCCCCTGATTTCTTTTTTGCAGTTTGTTCGGAATATAATTATGTAATAAATATCGAAAAATCAGGAATTTTCACGGAATATATTTTTTCTAAAGTTAAAACCAAACTTTTATTTGATTTCAAAATGTAGAATCTTTTTGTTAAAAAAGGATGAAAAGGCATTGTTTGGTACATTTTTTTTGTTTTCACTATGTAACGGATTGCTTTCTAACAGTTACCCATTTCAACCAATAGCATGTCGTTATTTTTTACCAATCAATGTTCAATATAATTGTTTTGCTAAAAACAAAAAACAGCATCAAAATTTCTTAAAATGCATTCACGGGTAGGTCATTTAAATGCATTTTCCAAAAAATCTAATGAGGTGACCCCCATTTTTTTTTATGGTTTCATTGTATTAGGCATTGAACGATCTGCAAAATATGTAAAAATGAAAAAATTTAACGGAAGGGAAAAAACTATAGAAATCGTCTTTAACCTCAAAAAGAAAAAAATAATTTGGAATTTATTTTTTGCAATTCGCGCAGCAATACATTCAAGTATCATCCGTCGGCTCCGCCCCTTGCATTGTATGTAGATCTACATTCATTAGAGGCTATATAGAAAGTAATCAATGATGAATATTAATTAAGGCAACCGGTTTAATTGAAAAATAAACGCCTGTCACATGATGGGTTTCAGCCAAGCAGAACACTGAAAAATGATGAAACCAACGGAAATTGTAATTATATAAGCATGAATATTGTTTTTCATTTATGATGCAGGGTTTCATCTTTGATGATTTTTTTTTTAATTCTTTAAATGTCAAAATATCTAGTATTTATGTTTCATTGTTATAAAAAAAAGATATCCGTGGCATATATTTAAGGGTCAAAATAACACGTGCGCATTTCAAGAAGATATAGGCAACACAAGCACTACAAACTTTCACAGAAGAAATGACGTATGAGCGACAATTTGTCTTCCAGATATTGATAAAAATGTAACGTGAATAATAAACCGCAGATTTCTGGAAAAACAAAAATTCGGTCTCGTTTATTTACAAACATTAAACGCGTGACGGACATTTGATGCGGAAGTGCAAACCATGACAAGTGCGCCTTGTTTTCTTTCTTTTTAATCTTGAATTGATGGATTTATTTATTTGATTGGACCACATGCATTCATTTTTGCAGTTAAGACATCTTATGACATTTATCAAATGTTTAAATATCTGCGAACAATCACTTGAAATATTCTGTTTAGGGGATTGAAGCGGTTTTGAATTATGGATTGCATCAAAATGGCATCTAGTCTGTCGATCAACAAACCCAGTCCTCTAAGAGTTCTGGAGATCTGTAAAGATGATAAATAATCACTTAGCTTATAAACAGCATAACTAAGGACATGTTTTATTAAGATTCATCATTTGTTACCAATTATCGGTACACTCTTTGGGGAATGACAGAACTATCCTAAAAGTTGTTTACTGACGTGACGTCTTTTCATGTTGACAACGTCATTTCACCAAACATTTTTGTGAAATTATTTGGAAATCCAACCATTGGTTTCTGACAAGAAGATTTTCAAAGTTTTCAATATATTCATATACGGAAAGAATGGCCCAGCACCCTGGTGGCCATGATTTTTCAACAGAGCGGAACCATTTGAGCATTATTGTGAAATTATTTGGAAATCCACACAGTAGTTTCTGACAAGAACATGTTCAAAATTTTCAATATAGCCATACAAGGAAATAAAGGCCCGCCCCCTGGCGTCCATCCATGTTTTTCAATGGAGCGGAAACATTTGAGCAACGCTTGTAGAGACCCATCTAAGGAACAGTTCTGTGCAATTATTTGGAGATCCAACCAGTGGTTTCTTACAAGAAGATTTTCAAAGTTTTCAATATAGCAAGAAAATATGGCCTCGCCACCAGGCGGCAATGTTTTTCAACGGAGCGGAACCATTTTAGCACTTTGGTAGAGAACCAACCAATAAACGTTTCTGTAAAATTATTTTGAAATCCAACCAGTGGTTTCTGACAAGAAGATTTTCAAAGTTTTTAACATAGCCATAAAAGGAAAAATCCCCCCTGGCGGCCATGTTTTTCTACCCATGGGTTTAGGAGGAGATGTCGTTTTAAGATGTTTCTATTTATAGCTCTGGCTGTCATCTTGTGCAGCGGACCGGAACCATTTTAGCAACTTTGGAAAAGGACCTCTTAAGAATCATTTCAGTGAAGTCTCATCAAAGTCGACTGACCGATTTCGATGTCGTTAAAAGAAAAACTTTTCGGACGGGCGAATCTCAATGACATTAGCTCAATGGCCTTCGGCCAATGTAGCTAAAAATGAAAGAATAGAAGCCATCAACCGACGGTTGAGTCAAACTCATCGGTTGAGGCGCTCCCTCACTTAGGGCTTCTTATTTCTGAAGAATTCTCTTAATAATTTCTAATTTATACCAGGTCACATTTATATCATATCATTCCCCGCGTGACACGTGTGTTAACGGACTTTCTAGTTTTATCCAAAAACGGACACCTATTTTGTAACAATTTAGTAATTCTACAAAGATATGGTAAAAATGTATGGGAAGTTGTGTAACAAAAGATTTAATGTTAATGAACAGCAACAAATACTTTACACACCACGACTTGGTTAATAGACTTTATAAGGTTATATACATAACGTGTTATCAAAATAAAAAATAAATATCCAGCCCTGCATTATTTTACTTTGCAGCAGCTGTTTAATTATAATAAGAAATAATGGTGTAACCTTAAAAATTGCCGGATTTTAAAAGTTCATAATACATTATCTAGTTACGAAAAATACCATAAATATCTAACCGTTCATTTGTATTACTTCGGGATAGACTGTGCATATTTAAATAAACATATATTGTGATCGTGGAAGTTTTACGTGTTGTTGTCGTACTACTGTTTTCATTCTGTTTTCGATGGTCTATTTATATGTATATTTTATAATACGCGCCTACATCGCTCGATGTCATTAAGAGATCCACCGTGATTGATAATCTCTCACAATAAATACGGGAAGTGGGGTCGATTTAATATCGGACAATTTCTATGTTCATTAAATCTTTGTTACAGAACCCAATTAGTAATCACCGCAGCTATATCCACGTTGAATGATAATTAATACTAATATGTACTTGAATAAGACTCGCGTATGTTTGGGGATGATTATTAATCAGATTATGTCCATACCTTTATGTACGTAACGGTTTTGGAATATACCAGTAATTAAAACCGATTCATTCATGCATGCATGGTATACCTTTTAATTTCATTGTTGAACACAATTTGCGCTTTTTTTCCCCATAATATTTTGGGCGGCCCCATTTAAAATGTATTGTTCATATATGACGCAGAGTTTAATCTTAGATGTTTTTTAAAAACTCAAAGTAACAATTGAATTCTTATTTATTTAGTTTTGATTGAAAAACGATTTTTATGAAATACATTTCATTTCCAAAAAGTGCGCAGTTCAAGAAAATATAGGCCACAAACGCATAACAAAATTTCACAAAAACGATGACGCGTGCATGATAGTTTGTCTTCAAGATATGGACACCGTACTTCAAAAACACCAGATTCTTGAGAACGCAGATATTAAATGCAAAGGAGTAAATATTCAATGCAAAGGAGATGAATATTTAATCCAAAGGAGAAAACAATATCTAGCGTCGATTTTTCTCGATTATTTACCAAAAAATAAACGAGTATTATATATTTCTTAAGGATTCCATCAATATTTTGCTACTTGAAAACTATATGTTATATAAATAGGAAACTACCATGTTTTTATGCGTCCTTATTTATGCGAATTACCGTCGATATGCTCCTTTAGTCGTTTTGCCCATTTTGTTAGCGTGGCAGAAGTTAAATGCGAAGGTTCAAACCATGGAAGAGGCGCCGTTGTTCTTTCTTTTTTTTTAAATTTTGGATGGATGTAATTAGACCACAAGCAGTCATTTTTTGAAGTTAAGACATTTTATGACATTTATCATCAATATCTGCGAACAATCATTTGAAGTATTCTGTTTAGGGGATTGAATAGGTTTTGCATTATGGATTGTATCAAAATGCCATCTTGTTGGTCGGTCAACATACACCATCCTCTTGAGAGCTCTGCAGTTCTGTAAATATGACAAATAATCGCTTAGCAACAGGTGTGTGTTCTTGTTTTATCAAGATTGATCTTTTGTTTCAGATGCTCGGTACATTGGTTGAGAATGACAGAATCATGAAGGCATATCTTGACGTAAGCTGAACAAAAGATCACTCTTTAAGTAAAAGTACTTTTTTTTCTTGCTCCAAATATAGGTGTGTCCCCTACATTGACTTAACATATAGTCCACATACATAAAGTCATACTTTCCTGAAATCATTTATAACAGCTACTATAAATATAATGCGTGTCACAAATAGCGGAGGATCTGTTGTTATTTAAAGGCACTATGTCAACGAAAAGAGCCTCAATGGGTTATTTCTTTAGAAAATATGAAATTAATATATAAAAAGTTAAAATAATGGGGAAAAAGTTTCCGTATTCTGAGATAAAAATCAATTTACAATATGGATCATGTTTGTTTGGCCTTTTTATTTTTACATTTTGACGTCAAAATTGTGAGTATTGAGTATTTTGGATAACCATAGTTTAACAGATGCTACCTTACAAAGCAAAATAGCGCAGTTGATTAAAGCGCTGTCTACTGTCACCTCTTTGTATTGCTCCTAAGTCGTGAGTTTGATACCGTATTATTTATTAAATACGCGCCTACATCGTTCGATTGGGGTTTCAATTTTTTTCTAAAATTGTTGACGGTATGTTTTTATCAAATATCTCATTATGAATAATATTATGTTTTATTTTTTAAATGTATCGTCAACTCCCCTAAATTCGCGACTACCATTGATTCGCGGATGTTGTTATTGTCAAGCGATCGTCTACGGCATTTGCGCATGCGCATACGTGGCCGCGGGAATTTCTTTATACATGTCCAATGGACCATGTGACCGAATATTGTGTGAAGATACTGCATTGTAAACAGACAAAAGCATTGGACATGATACCTGATATAAAAACACCATGTTTTCTTATTCCCAAAACACCAGGAAGTTACATTTTGTGTCTTTCAATAAAAATACAAACCGGAAATAGTTGTTTTCGTCCGATGTTGTAGTAAAACTTCCATATATGGGACAAGATTCGGCAGTGTGTCGTAACTAAGGCCGAGCAAAGTTTTTTGTGTGTTTTTCAGTACCTTAATTTTAAGTGAATTTTAGCCTTTTTCATAGTATTATGGTTACACAAGAGGCATTTAGGAGTTTGTACAGGCTCTATTCACCAACAAATTAAACACACACCCTACAAGAATATACTGCAAACAAAATACAAACAGTAATTGATTATGTTTTTCTTTGCTTAAACTTCATCATCCTGGATTTTAGAATCTATAAGCCACCTTAAAAGAAATAATCCATTTACCTAAAAAGTTTTTCCCCACTGGTATAGTATTACTTAAATGTGCTTTTGTGATAAGGAAGAATTACATTTCAGATTTCTTTTTTTAAATAAAATTCACTGTTGAATACGATAATCCAAAACTTGTTGTACATGCGGCCTAATTGAAGATTATTTTCGAGGAATGATGGGATGACGTCATATCCGCGAATCAATGATAGATTAGATGGCGACTGCTTGACACTTACGTAAACAATGTTGACCTGCTAGAAGTTTTAAACGTTGTTTTGGATAAATAAGTTAAAAAACAACAACAGCGGTATATATATTTATTTTCAAATATTTGTTTTAAATATTATGTTCAAATTGTTGAAATAATTTGATTATTGACATTAAATGTTAGGGTCGCGAATTTACGGTAATCGAGGATACTTGTCTTAGTTTAGCGCATGTCTATCATTTATAGAGCCTTTTATAGTCCCTTTAACGGCAAATAATTTTGCAATAATTGAATAAATGGTATTTTTTAAATTGAAATGACATGGAATAAAACAGTAACAATTACCGTACACGCCAACACAACTTGGTTAATTGCTTTTACAAGCTCATGAAACTAGTTATCAAAAATACCTCAAATATCCAGCCCAAACTGTGTGACTTGGTTGTTATTGTTGAAAACAAAAGAGAATGGATTGTATAATCATTATAAATTGCCAGATTTTACCAGCTCAAATAACATAAAAATATGTAAACGAAAACAGTATCTAGTCTTGAAATTATTACTTGGCATCAATCGTTGCACTGTAAAAGCAATGGATTGTACAATCTTTAGAATCATAACACAAATCTGTGAGCCAGCTAGTGTTACGTATAACATCATCATTTCTGTGTTGTTTCTTTTTTTGAAGGTTTATTTATTAAATACGCGCCTACGTCGTTCGATCTCATTAGGAGTTCTGTTCTGAATGATGGCTTCTCACAATAAACGAGGGAAGTGGGGGCGAGTTAATATCGGACAATTTCTGTGTTTATTAATGCTGTGCTAGTGTGTTGCAGAACAATATTTAGGATCCGCAAAAACATAACATATTGACGTTATATTTTAATTAATATTTACATGTTCATACATCAATAACATGTTTGTGGCTCGAATATAAACGTTATCAGTTTTCTAGTCCGAATGATGCAAGAATCATGGTGAAATTTCTATCATATATGCATGCATTGTATAATTAAATTCACATTTGAATACAATATAGTCTAATCTGCGTTGCGCTCTTTGTATAAAATAATACTTCTTTTTGACGGCCAATACACCACTTATTTTAACATGATTGGTCCATTCGATGTTATCTCGTTAAATTGCTTTTTAGTTTGTCCCTGTGCAGCATTTTGTAAAAAAAACGTCATCTGCACGTGTTGTGTGACTATTGAGTATGAGGAAATGGCCATATCTGCTAAATCAGCGACTTTCAACCTTCTGTGTGTAATAGTTGTATATGTGTAACATAAAATCAACAAACACATTATGAATTTCGCATAACGTATCTTATTGTAGCTAATGTTTTGTTTCTTTACCGATGACTTTCGTTTTATTGGGGATCTTTACAATAGTTTATTTCACATGGAAAAATCTAATTGATGGTTTATTGAAAATACACACCATGCATAAATGTATTAACGGGTTTCGTTTTTTATTCGATTTCGATGAAACGTATACTTTTCCAATCGTCAATTGTTATTCATCTCTAAAATTATACAGTTTTATTCAAAACATATCAGAGTTTAACTATCTTTTATCAATAGTAGACATACGATATTATGTCTTATTGGTACTATTTAACTATTATTTTCACCATAGTGGTCACAATTAAAGCTACAGAACGTATCTTACGTCAGATTTCGGGACAAAATAATAAACAACGTAGTTTATTTAATGCCATGAAGTCTTATTCCGAGTAGCGATAAAATTATACATACATGTAGCAATTTTAAAAAAAACACGTCATATGCAAAGGAGAGGTTGATTCTCATTAACCCTTTACTCTCGCTTATTTGCCGCAAGAGAAAAAATAAACCGGTATTACATGTTATATGTTTATGCAATGGACTGGCAGTTTAGAGTATATAATACAATATACATGTGCTTTACACAAAAGTGCAATAAGAAAAAATCTGTACAATTGACTTTGAAATTATATTTTCAATTTCGATTCTAATAATGTCAAAGAGTGACTGTAAGATTTTGTACGAAAATTATCATGTAAAACCATTAATTGATTCTTATGATGTCAGTATATTTTTTAAATACTACTATAATAAATGTTGAGAATAACGAATGTTTAGAGAAATAGTATTAAGAGAGAAATTTAAAACTAAAAATAATGCTTCGCTGCGCAGCGAACTATTATATACATGCGTATAAAGCGTCTACACGAGTCAGATCGATTGATGACGTATACAGCGTCCAGACGAGTCAGATCGATTGATGACGCATGCACAGTCATTATTTTCTCAAACGAATGTAGCCGCTGCTGTAGGATAGGATAAACGGGTCTGTATCGACAGAAAATATATGTTTGCATATTTCGATAAGAGAATAGTTTTTGTCGGTCTTGACGTTTATTTATGTGATAAAAACGTTTCTTTGTTAGTAAGTAACGAAAGAGACATGAAATAAATCTATAAAATAGAGACAGTCCCTCTTTAACAAAAATACAATCCCTAAAATAATATAATGTTCAAAAAGAGATCGTTTCGATAAGCCCTCATAAGTAAGTAACAAAATCGTATTTTGCGAGAAAGTTTTACGAGACGACTTGCGATAGTGTTATTGAAACATATGACGAGAATCGTGAGTCCTATAAATACCCGAGTTACAATACTAGTATTCTAAAAGCTACGATACTACTTGTATATCTTATTGAAACGACCTCCAGTACTATATTGTGCATGAAGATATTAGGAAAAGCTAACATTGACTACAAAAAATATCATTTCTGTTTACTGAGTATTTAAGACGTCTAATTTGTTGATCAAGATTCGCTGTCCTTAAAGAAGCCATTGTTATCATCTTCGTCGTCGTCCGATTCCATCTTGGCCGAGTGGACCCCACTAGTCGCGTCAGATTTCATGCTTACAGTTTCCATGGCAACATCGTCGTATCCCTCGTGCACAGGGTTCACGAAACCGGTCCCAGAGGGCTCGTGCGTCTCGTGCGTCTCGTGCGTCTGTGAAATTAAAAAAAGAGTAGAAAACTTATTTACGGTAACTTTTACTGAATATATTCTTCTAATAAAGCGTACAATATTCTAACTGGTGACATATAGGTCGGGTGTTATTTGTTTCCTTACATTTGTGAAGCAATTATGAACACTGTTTATACACATGTCTATATAACAATAAAATTACTTAATTACTTATGCACACAACTCCAAAGTTCACGCGTTCACATGATGTTAACCGTGGTATAATACATGTACTGGTGTTTAGTTTCGTTTTGTTATTCATAATTATTGCGACATTGCTTACAAGTATGTTTTTGATTGTGAGTTAATGGTATACAGAATTTAAAGAAATATTTAGCTTTCAAATAAAACTCGCCACTACTTTTTCACTATAGCGAATACCTTATTTGTGATATTTTAGAAAGGAAACACGTATATTACGTTGCTAAAAAAAATAGACCGTGATAACTTGTGGCATGGACATTCAATTTTATTCAAATGTTTCCTAAGCAACCATAAAATGCGGATTCATTGTAAATGATATTTGCAGAATGAAAATAGATCACCATTACTTCTTCGCTAAATTTCTGGGCTCCAGATGCGCTCCCAAATCTTCCATCCGCGTATTTCCGGGTAATAAACACCGTTGCTATGACAACGAGGATGAAGAGTATTGCTATGCCGACCAGCATGCCTGCAAACTGGCCCGACGACATGATCACGCCTGACTGACTGCCTGCTAAAGGTCAAAGTGAATGTGAACAGTAGAGCTGTGTATGATAATATTTTTCACAAATAATATTTTCCACAGATGTGAACAAGGTTTGTCACGGGATGTGACATATGCCCCCGAAGCATATGCTTGTCAGAGGGAGGCACAACAATGTCAGAGTACAGTATTATGCCCTGGACAAATATCTTGAAATTTCAGCAACACAACTGTTTGTTGTTGTGACACACTGCCTCATGATAATCTTCATTCCCACGAAGTTATTAGTTTCCTTACACGTTGGCAAATTATGCTTCCTACAAAAAGTTTCTAATATTTGACCTTTTAAGTGTAACCTAGGACCCACAGACCTTGACCGAGGAGCATGTAAATGGTATGTGACACATCATCTGGTCATGGGAAAAAATATTCTGAAGTAATATTAAAATCCTTCAAGGCGTTTGGAAGTTACAGAGCAGAAAGAAAATTCCTTGACATGTGACCTTGAATTGCGACCTTGACTTTTGACTGAGGACCATGGGAGTTCTACATGATACATCGCCTGGTCATGGAAAATAATAATCTGAAGTAATATTAAAATCCTTCCAAACGTTTAGAAGTTATTGTGGAGAAACAGAAATCCTTGACATTTGACATTGAATTGTGACCTTGACCTTTCACAGACGAGCATGGGAGTTGTATGCGACAAATTGTCTGGTCATAGAAAATAATTTTCTGAAGCAACATTTAAATCTCTCCAGACGTTTAGAAGTTAGAAGTTCTGAAGTGGAAACAAAACTAATTGACCTTTGACCTTCAATTGTGACTTTGAGCTTTGACCGACCATCATGGGAGTTGTACGCGACAATTTGTATGGTCATGGGGACTAATAATCTGAAGTTATATTTAAATTCTTCCAGGCGTTAAGAAGTTACAGAGCGGAAACAAAGTCTGGACGGACGGAAACAATCAAAACGCACCCACGCACCCACCCACAGACGGACGGTGCGACTACTATATACCCTCCTTCGGAGGCATAAAATAGGATCTCATTATTCACAGGTGTGAAAATTTAGATCTTATTCTTCACACAGCACAGTCTTATTCTTCACATTTTCTGTGAAGTTTGTGATCGCATCCAGTTGTTAATATGCAATGAAATCATACTCTTCTGTGATCCTCACGCATACCTCGTTTCTTGCCAATCACATTTTTCACACTTAAAAGTGTGACAAGTAAGATCCTATTGCAACGATTAAGTCATGGCTCGAATACATTCGATTCCGATTTAATACTCCATTGATTCGAATATTTCTATTCGATTTATTTTTATCTTTTTACATGCTTGTTTTCGCGTATTAAGGAGACATGACTTGCAGTATAGTAAAGAAGAATATTTGTTTTTGATAATAACAACTGTATTTGGTTAATATCAATGTATGTGCCTTATATATCAATATAAATACGAAGACTGAACTGGTAAACATTGGTGAAAATATTTCGCAGCTAGCTTAATATAACAGCATAATAATAATAGTATTATTATCATCATCATCATCATCATTATTATCATTATTATTATTATTATCATTACATGTATTATTTAAAACACGCTATATATCGAGATAGCGATACTGTTTCAGTTAAAATTAACTGCCAGATAATATTGTGGTTAGAAATTATACAAAACTTAAAGTTGACTGCAAATTCATACGCGGTTATTAAATTAGCAAACAACGATTCGAGAACAGCGCACCTTGTTGCTGCAGTTTCTGCGGAGATTCGGCTGCCAGGGCGATGGAGGTGTTGCAAAATGGGCCAGTGAACCCCGGAGCGCAGACGCAAGTGCCGCTGAATGTGTCGCACGTGCCATCGTTGTAGCAGTTCGGACAGATCTGAGCGCAGTCCACCCCGTAGTAGCCAACCGGGCAGGCTTGAAACACATATAATAGATGGGGTACGCAGTAGAGACAAAAATAGGCACACTTTGTGCTCACTTTAGCGTCACCGGAACGCTTTGGCGTGGCGGATACACTTTGTTTTTACGTTAGTGTCACATGGGTGGAACTATTGGTGGAGGGGTAAACTTTGTTCTCACGAAATCGCAGAGGGAGCGCTTTTACGTGTACGGAGGAACGTTTGGTTCTCACGTTAGCACCAAGGGAACGCTTTGATGGTGATGGGGACATTTGGTTACCACGTTATCATCATGAGAACGGTTTGACGGGTGTGGGGACAGTTGGTTACCACGTTTTCGTCAGGGGAACGCTTTGGCGGGGGTGGAGACAGTTGGTTCCTATGTTATTGTCAGGGGAATGCTTTGAAGGGGGAGAGATATAGTGTGTTATCATGTGCACTTTAGCATCACGGAAACAAATTTGACGGTTGAGGGGGACATTTGGTTCCCACGTTACCACCGTCAAGCAAACGCTTTGACAGGCAAGATGACACTTGCTTCTCACGTTAGCTTCAGTGCAACACTTTGAAGGGGGAGAGACATAGTGTATACACATGTGCACGATAGCGTCAAGGCAACGTTTTGACCTGCTTTAGGGGGACATTTGGTTTGCACGTTAGCACCAACACCGTCAACAAACGCTTTGACGGGAAGGGGGACAGTTGCTTCTCACATGAGAGATTGGACAGTGAAAGGTTCTCAGATTAGCGTCAAGGGACTCTTTGACAGAGGAGGGTGACACTTCGTTCTCACGTTAGCGGCAAGAAACGCGTTCACGTGGAATGGAGGAGACTTCAAGGATGGTGGTTTTCAATTTCCAACAGCTGAAACCGGCCAGGCCTGAAACATCCATAATTCCGCCAAAGATGATGGAATCACAAAAGTCGGACAATATGCGCTGAGGCACTTATTGACAATATTTTAGTGAAAGCTTGGTCGAAGTCCATTGATAAATGTAGGAGAATTTGCGGTCTGAAGAGATTGTTCACTAAATATTACATATGTGCAAAATAAACAAAAGGCCATCAGCCCGCCCAAAATGATGAATCCTAAAAGCCCGACAATATGCGCTTGGTGACAATAGTTCTGTGAAAGTTTGGTAGAAATCCCTGGATAAATGTATTAGGAGATGCGTCTGAATAAATTGTTCTCGACCGCCCTAAAGTCCGCACGCCCGTCGAAATTCGCCAATCTAATAACCAGAGTTTTCGTAAGGAAAACCTTGTTAAAAACAGTCGTGGTAACAATAAGAAATGAATTAAAATGATACAAGACATATATTGTGAATCAAACAACAATGCGTATGCACCGTAATAATAATCTTATAAATTGAATACCAGCTTATTCGTAATAGCTGTATACCATACAAAATGTAATTAAAAGCCGTTAGATTCGTATATGATGTATTTGTATGACATTGATGGAGAACTTTTTCTTCTTCTTCCGAAAACATTGGTTTCTATAGGTCTTGTTTTACTATAGTGTACATTGTACTTATAGGCTATTATGTAGTGGACTCACTTTGGTCGCAGAGGTTTCCGGACCAGCCCGGCTGACACTTGCACGCGCCCGTGACCGGGTCACACACAGCGTTGTTCTGGCATGAGCACGGCTGTGCGCACTGGAACCCAAAGTAGTTCGCCTGGCAACCTGGAAAACATCGCGTACATATTAGCAGAGTTGCCGTTCGTTGCCTATCATACACCTCTGTAACGGTCAAAATGGACACACAAAATGTCTTAAGCGCACATTTATGTTGATTGTTAGGACCACAAGCATAGAAATAAAGGAAAAATGTTGTTTAAATGATCATAAATGGTGAAACATAATGGAACTATTTTTAAGCCCATTTACGCATATAGAATCGGTTCGCAGATGCAAACAAAGTGGACAGAGTGGCTGGTGTTGTGCGTTGCGTTTGGAATGTTATGGTCATGTGACTAAAGCACGTGTATGAGTTGGCACTACTTTCCGAGCCAACAACAAAGGTGAATGGAATGTAGCCGATGTGCAAGAGATTGGCAAATGAGAAGTATTTTCTCATTGTTCTTAATATAGAAAAAAATTCTTCATTTTATTTAATTAAAATGGTTCCCTACTTGAAAATGGATGGAAATGAACGAAAACCTTAAGTCCGAAGATTTGGCAGAGAAACAAACATATGTCTTCTAACAAAACAAATTTCATTCAATATACGCAGCTTATCAAAATTGCATTCTTCAGATCCTTTACACTGTGTACACAATAGAACGTTCTACAAATGTCATTGCTATTTCAACTAGAATTGTCACATGAGTGACAGATATACTCCCACAATATGGCCTTGTCACAAAACTATGGCATCCATCCGAAAGAAATAGACACAATGAGAATGCTTTATTTTGTGAATGTTTAACAGTGTATTTGGACAAATTTAATTTCAGTAGGAGCCATAACTCTGCCAACATTTAGTAACGTGTACCAAAGTCGAACCTGACCTGTATTTTATGGTGTTACACATATGTACCAAAAATAATTTAAATATGTAGAGCCTATCATGAGTTCTTGTTCTGAAACCTTTTTTAGGGAAAAGTCTAAAAGGGGCTATAACGTTGTCAAAATGTAGTGGCTTATAACCAAAGTAGAACTTGACCTGTAGTTATACATGTGTACCAAAATGTTTTTGAAAACGTCAAGCCATTATTGAGTTATCGTCCGGAAACCATGTTTTTACGGAATTTAAGTCGAAAAGGGGCCATAACTCTGTCAAAATGTAGTGGTTTGTAACCAAAGTCGAACTTGACCTATGTTCTATGATGTTTTACATGTGTACCAAAAATTATTTGAATATGTCCTTCAGTTATCATCCGGAAACCACGACAACCAACAGACCGACAGACCGACAAGCTCACTCCTATATATTCCCACTAAACTTCGTTTGTGGGGGTATAATAAGCATGGGTTAGTAAACACCACCTAAGAATATAATTTACTACATACATTAACTACCCGGTAAATTTCCGCGCAAGAACACTTAACATTGTGTAAACCAGTCTGGTACAAATAAAAGCAAAGCAATAGGAATGAGCGGGGTATTTTATTGTCAAATAGAACTTTTTTACTTCCACATACTGCGTATTTTAAAATTCGTGTTTACCCATCTCGCAATGGTAGCCTATCTTGCCTGGCGGACATCGGCACGTGCCATCCCGGTGGTCGCAGTGGGCGCCGTTACATGAGCACAGGTTGGCGCAGTTGGGTCCCCAGTAGATGTCCTGGTTGCACTCTGAACATTGTAGAAACATTATATTATGTACAAGCACAGGTGGGCTCTGTTTGGGGCCCCAATAGATGTCCTGGCCGCACTCTGACCATTGTAGAAACATGATATTATGTACTAGCACAGGTGGGCGCTGTCGGGGCCCCATTAGATGTCCTGGCCGCACTCTGACCATTGTAGAAACATGATATTATATACTAGCATAGGTGGGCGCAGTTGGAGCCCCAGTAGATGTCCTGGTCGCACTCTGAACATTGTGGAAATATAATATTATATACAATGTACTATCACAGGTGGACGCAGTTGGAGCCCCAGTAGATGCCCTGGTCGCACTCTGAACATTGTGGAAATATAATATTATATACAATGTACTATCACAGGTGGACGCAGTTGGAGCCCCAGTAGATGCCCTGGTCGCACTCTGAACATTGTAGAAATATAATATTATATACAATGTACTATCACAGGTGGACGCAGTTGGAGCCCCAGTAGATGCCCTGGTCGCACTCTGAACATTGTAGAAATATAATATTATATACAATGTACTATCACAGGTGGACGCAGTTGGAGCCCCAGTAGATGCCCTGGTCGCACTCTGAACATTGTAGAAATATAAGATTATGTACTAGCACAGGTGGGCGCATTTGGGGCCCCAGTAGATGTCCTGGTCGCACTCTGAACATTGTAGAAATATAATATTATATACAATGTACTATCACAGGTGGACGCAGTTGGAGCCCCAGTAGATGCCCTGGTCGCACTCTGAACATTGTAGAAATATAAGATTATGTACTAGCACAGGTGGGCGCATTTGGGGCCCCAGTAGATGTCCTGGTCGCACTCTGAACATTGTAGAAATATAATATTATATACAATGTACTATCACAGGTGGGCGCATTTGGGGCCCCAGTAGATGTCCTGGTCGCACTCTGAACATTGTAGAAATATAATATTATATACAATGTACTAGCACAGGTGGGCGCAGTTGCAGCCCAAGTAGATGTCCTGGTCGCACTCTGAACATTGTGGAAATATAATATTATATAATAGCACAGGTGGACGCAGTTGAGGCCCCAGTAGATGTCCGAGTCGCACTCTAAACATTGTAGACACATAACATTATATAACAGCACAGGTGGGCGCAGTTGGGGTCCCAATAGATGTCCTGGTCGCACTCTGAACATTTGTAACAACGTATATTAGATTTTTTTCATCAAGCTCGATCTATCAACGTGACTCGAGAAATAGAGTTGGATCCAAGAAATAACATTCTTAAAATTAGTGACATAACGCGTGCAAATATTTGCCGTTTCATTGTTTATACACAAATGCAATCGCTATTGACGTATATTTTAAACTGTTATGATAAACTGCTACATATATTTACTATGTGAACTCTTCGACAAATATTTAACCTCCCCAGTTTGACCATTGAGTTCATAATCGCATGAACGCAACCAAAATTAATTTCAATCCTTAAATGAAGTATCAAAACGACAACTTACGTAATTCGCATCGGGCCCCTTTATAACCCGCCGCGCAGTCGCACTGTCCCGAAAAGGGGTCACAGTTTCCATTTCCGGAACACTGGCACTGCTGGGAACAGTTCCGGTCCCAGAATCCACGGGAACACACTTTAAAACAATATATAATGAAATATATTCATCAACCTTGATCTTACATTAATACTGCTCCGGAAAAGTATACAGGGAAGTTCATATAATAGTTATCACGAACAATAACACCATGAAGATATTTAACGAATCAAACGAGATTCAAATGAGTAGCAGTTACCATTGAATTTCAGATAATCAAAGCAATGTTCTAGAAAATGTGGGAAATTACAAAAAACAACAACACTTTGCTTCGTGGTATATGAATTGGTACCCGACCTGGCTTTTTTTCGTTGTGACAAACACATTGAACGTAAAGTATATTATAGCGCGTGTTTTCAGACTGAACATGATATTATTACAGTGTCTAGCTTTTCATTTGTTATTTCAAAGTAAAATATATCACGCTCACCAGTTTGACACGCCGCTCCCATGTACCCGGATTTGCACATACAGGATCCGTCAACTGGACTGCACTGTGACGTCATAGGATCGCACGGGCAGATTAACGTACAGTTGATGCCATACGTGCCACTCGGGCAGCTCTCGCGGCACTTGACTACGGAGAGAATAACCTCAAAAACTCATGGCTCTATAACTCATGGCTTTATAAAGACTACAGGATACCTATATAATATCTCAAGGCAACTTACCACCTGTGAATCCCGGCATGCACGTGCACAGCCCCTCTTCCGGCGTACATCCGGCGCCGTAAGGGCCACAGCTGCACTGCTGCGCACAGTTTGCACCGTAGTAACCGGGGGAACACTGCCAGCAACATAACAATGACAAGTGTGACAGTTAAACAGCAAACAAGCGCGCCCTGACCAAGAATTACAGATATTTCCGACTGTTTTATTATTTGTATCCTAGCGGTGTCGGGACTCTTTCGGGAACCATAATCGGGAAGCATTCATGATGAACCAGTCAAAGTTCTGTCCATGAACGACAAACACACATACGCACACACAACACACACTATACACCAGGCGTGATATACATTATATAATTTGTTATGCAATATCATTCCCGTTCCACCCGACATTGTCCCGACAACGTCCCGACACGGTCCCAAATGTGATCCGATACAGCCGAATATATCCCGAGTCCAGAATACAAATTCGGATCAGTCAATGTTACGGGACAAAACTAACTGCCGGGAGTGCTTTGCCAATTACGCCGAACATGTCCTGAGAATTCCCGATTTTCAGGACAGCGTCGCGACAGTGTATATACAGCTCCCGAGAGCGTACCAACATTTTCCCGACTTTTTGTTATTTGTATCGTAGCGCTATCGGGACGCTGTCGAGAGCCATAATCAGGATTGAGTAACTGCCGCATTAATTTAAGCCCCGGTCACACTGTCACGATTTTTGCTACGATTGCCCACGATTTACAAAATCTTGGTGAAGCGTGGTAAAGCGTGAACACATACGTATTGGCATCTGTGTGAATCTGTAAGAATCTTGGGGAATCCATTCGATCGGGAAGCGCTACGACAGTTATGAACATGTTCAAAACAATCGTGGCTTATCGTAGCGCCGCCACAATTTTTCCAAAACGTAGGATTTCTACGCTTGCCCTACGGTTCAGTTACAATTCCAGTATAATTTTTAACGACAACTATCATGACTACTCACGAATATACACGATGGACCACGACAACGCGACGATTGGGTCGCGTTGCCTGTACGGTTTATCGCGAAATTACTACGCACTCACTGCGTTTGCCTACGTTGGGGTCACGAATATGTGCGATGCATCGTCGTGTCCAAATCGCCTTGAAGCGTAGTGAAGCTTGAGAATTATTGGCTGCTCGTAGGTTTATCGTGATGAATCTTACTACAATCTTAGGAAAAACGTTAACAATCGCCTGTAATCGTCTGTTACCGTAGCGTATACCTGACGCCAGTGTATTACAATTGTAATAGATCGCATCATCTTGGTAACATCGTGGTGAATCGGTTGCAGAAACCTACAACTGTCGTTGATATTCGTAGTCTCGTCCTACAACAACCGTAGGTATACGTAGGAAGACACAATCGGGACACTGTGCATCCCGAGTCATCATGATGAACACGCCAAGATCAACCGTGGGCTATCGTGGCCAAACTCGTGACAGGGTGCCCGGGGCTTTAGCGTTACACATTCCCAATTGTTTATGCCGTTAGTGAGGCGACAGCGTCCCGAATCAATCTGTCAAAAGTCGGGACAGTATTCTGAGATTTGGGCCTGGAAATTTAATTTTTGATCAACAGATCGAATATGTTCCGGCAGCGTCCCGACAGCGTCTCGACAAAGTCCTGACAGAGTCCCGGCAGTGTCCCGATTCTCCCGAATGCGATGCGACAATGTCCTGCCAGCGTCCCGATTGCAACCCGACATTCCTGACGTTTTTTCTTAATGTATCGTAGCGCTGTCGGGACGCTGTCAGGGGCCGTAACCGGGAAGCATTCATGGTGGACCGGTCAAAGTCCTGTCCAGGTAAGACAAACACACACAAACACGCACAACACACACGATATACAACAGACGTGATAAATGTATATATAATTTTATGCTATATAATTCCCGTTCCACCGGATATTGTCCCGACAGCGTTCCGACACTGTCCCGAACGTGATCCGATACTGCCGAATCTGTCCCGACAGAGTCCCGACTATATTAATTTGGCTGAGTCTCCCGAATGTTAAGGGACAACCTTAACTGTCGGGAGTGCTTGGTCGATAACGCCGAACGTGTCCCGATGGTTCCCGATTCTCAGGACAGCGCCCCGAAATCGTCCAGACAGCTCCCGACAGCGTTCCGACAGCGTCCCGATATCCCCGACTCTGTTATTATTTGTATCGTAGCGATGTCGGGACGCTGTATTATTTGTATCGTAGCGATGTCGGGACGCTGTCGGGACGCTGTCGGGAGCCATGATCGGGAATGTGTGACTAAGGCTTTAGATAGAAGTTCAGTGTGACTTTCTAATATCTGAAAAATAGGCACACAACATAAGTGTGTTAAAGAACGACAAAAGTTATAGCAGAAGACGTACACTGTCCAATATAAAAGATAAGTTAATTGCTAAAAGTTCATTTAGAATAATGTTGTTACATGAGTAACGCACCCTAGACTGACACGTATCGCCCGTGAATCCTGGGGGACACGAGCATTTCCCGGACACGTTGTCACACACCCCTCCGTTCTGGCAGCTGAAAGTGCAATGTTTTAATCAATTGTGTATACATCTCTTTACAAATTAGTTCAACATCCACACAGAAATTTTACTGGTTCCGAGCAAAGCTCATTAAATTCCTTACATCACCAAATTCCACGTGGCCATAGTCAGATCATATGGTATATATTAAAACGGTGGATGTAGTGAAGAAAACAACGTGAACAACGGCGTCCTTGCGTTGCTGAGTTTACTATTTCAGTTTCAACTTTTTTTTCTAAATTTTAATTCTAAATATATGTTATTATGTATGTCTTGGCCAATAATGCAAATTTTCTGAGGGGACTTTTATAAAATAATCATTTAAATGCAAATGTCAGTCTCTTTATGAAAACACAGTGGTAATTTACACAATTTGCATGCTTTTCATGAATCACTGTACTTTTAACAATATAGTAATTGTCATAAACTGGACAAGTCATTTTGAGGGCCGTCCATGAAACATGTTGTACAGTATTTTAAGTTTGAAATATATAATACATCAAACAATTTACAAACTCAAAATCATTTGGTAGTATTCTGACCACTAATAAGCAAATTTGCACTGTAAAACCACGTTGCTCTATTTATAATTACGTATGTTTTCTCAGTTTGATGTACCAATGTCTTTGATACAACACTGGTATAGGTATATTAGACGACTCTCGAAATTGAAATACTTCACTGACCACAATAACCGGATTTCTTCATGCAAAAATCATACATGGGAACTACATTCCTTTTACGGGAAACAAGGACACCAAATGTCTTCAAAATCCGTCCAAATCTGGAAGGATTTTCTTGGTGATGGCAGTAGAATATGGTATTCGTTTTAGCTGTATTTAGCTCGAAAGCATGATGCACTTAGTTTAAGAGATTATATGTGTTGTTTCCAATTTCAAATCATAAAATATGTAACTTACAAATAAATTGCAACGATTAAAATGTTTATTACAAACAATTACACAATAAAATTGTACATTGTGGTGATAGTAGTAGGCAAAGATTCAAATAAAAATTCTAATAAATCTTATCATATCTTATCTTATCAAATATGTTAAAGCGTGTCTGACATGCAACTTTAAAGACTGAAAAGTTAAAATGACGTCAAAATGGCACTGCACGAAATCAGTACGTAAGTGTCATATTTACGCGAAATATTACGCTGATCGGTATTAATTTAAAAGCATTAACCGCAGCTTGTTAGTCAGTACTTTCGGACTGCGCGTCGTGGGAAAACCGAGATTAATGCGTGTGCGTAAAGTGTCGTCCCGGATTAGCCTGTGCAGTCCGCACAAGCTAATCCAGGACGGCACTTTCCGCTTTAATGGTATTTTTTGTTTCAAGGAAGTCTCTTCTAAACATAAATCCACTGCAGGCGGAAAGTGCCGTCCCGGATCAGCCGTTGCGGACTGTACAGGCTGATCCGGGACGACACTTAGCGTACATGCATTAAACCTGGTTTTCAAACGACGCGCTTCGTTTTAATTCATTGATAATCAAAAACATTGAACATGCTTTACCACGATCTATTTGGTGTATAATAGGTTAAAGGGACCTGTTCACAGATTGGCAAATTGACAATTTTCAAAATATGTGTCATAGATCCCTAAAATAAATATTACATTGTATACAAACAAGCGAAATTACACTCATTACTAAGAAATATATTTGAAATATTGTTTCGTTTATGGATAATCATCAATCGAAATGAATAATCGGTGTATTTGAAAACACGTATATCACCTACTTCGCGTTAGATATACACGACTAAATCGATATGTCCGAATGGCCGAGTGGTTAGCGAATACGACTTTTCATCGGAAAGGTCTGGGTTTGAGTCTCGGCGAAGGCACATTTTTAAATTTACCTTTTTTTTCTTTATATAATATTTGTTTTAGATGATTTCATATTCTTAGTTACTCGTATATGCAGTTAAGACATGTAATGCTATTTTTTCAAAATACGAAAATCTGTTAAAAAATCCCTTTAACCGTTAAAAGTGTAAAAACGTGTAATTGGATACACTGAATAGATAAAATACTGGACTGATCTGCATATGATTGACAATTGTGGAAACGTCTATTGATCGCGCGTGTAATTCACGTCTGATTAATATTTCGTGCATGGGCCAAGATAGGCGGATTTAGAAGGGGTCGGAAGCGGTGTACGCCCACTCCAAAACTGTTCGACAGTCGATTTTTAAAATTCTCAATACATTAAAGCATGCATTTCCTTGCCATTAGTATGTTTTTCATTCAATCAATGTTTTGTCGCAATCAAACCCATGTTTCGATAGTTTCGTTAAATTGTTCCTTTTTTGTCGATATAGCACCTTTCCGATATCTATCCCAACATTACAAGCAGTTTTTGACAGCTGTTTCCGCCCCCTCTAACTCGAAATCCTGTACCAGCGCCTGAAGATTACTAAAGATTGGTGAACATTCAATTCACATTCGATCAACATTAACGTAAACGCACCTGCACGTTTTAGCACACCCATCTCCGTATGTATTGGTGGGGCATGGTCGTCTGCACGTAGGCCCAGAATATCCGGTGTTACATGCGCATGCGCCAGTCGCAATGTCACATCCGGGTAGCGCAAATGGTCCGCAATTCGGACATGTGTACTGGCAGTCTGGACCAAATGTGTTGTTCTGAAGCCATATACAATTAAATGTAAAACTTCGTAAGTTAGCTAAAATATACGGTATTCTACCAACACATGAACATAACATTAAGTCAAAAAACCTTCTGAAGGCATAATAAGCAAGTGATGTGATAAAATATCATTATGTTACGTGAAAATCTACACACTGGTAAATAAGAAAATAATTAGCAGTTTCAGTTAAAAAAATTCAACCACAATTTCTGGAGAAATGAATTGATGCTATTGAGTGCGTCAAGAATGTTATCTCATAAATCTATATTTTATTATTACATGTTTTGACCAAGATCTGAATTAACATATGAGGCGTTTCGTGGGAAAACTGGACTGAATGCATGTGCGTAAAGTGTCGTTCGGGATTAGCCTGTGCAGTCCGCACAGGCTAATCCGGGACGACACTTTCCGTGAACAGTGGATTTATGTTTAGAATTTTAGAGACTTTTTTGAAACAGAAAATACCATGAAAACGAAAAGTGCCGACCTGGATTAGGCTGTGCGGACTGCACAGGCTAATCCGGGACGACTCATTGCGCATATGCATTAAGCCCGGGTTTCCCATGACAAGCCTCATATAATATTAAATGTGGTTCGTAAACAATCCATTGAAATGACGTCAACGTCACCCACCGTGCACGACTGGTCGCACATCGCCCCCGTATATCCGCTCGCGCATGCGCACTGCCCAGTGGTTGGATCACATCTTCCGAACTGACACTTGCACTGACCAGAACAGTCCGCGCCAAAAGACACTTCAGAAAATAATATGAATATTACATATGGAACACTGAGCGTTAAACACCGTCGTTTAACAAGGGTTTGTCTAAATATGTCCCCTTTTCCACTAGTATTTCACTAGTATTTCGCTAGTATTTTACTAATATTTAACTAGTGTTTCACTAGTATTTGTCTGTTTAATCATAGATGACGTTTCAACCAAACAAAACGTAAAACGTTTTTACGATAACATCCGACACATTGGTATTTACGGAATCTGTTGGATGATACTTAGTACAAATTATTGTTGGTCAACTGTATTAGACATATTTACACAAATAAAACAACATTGTATTGTATATATTTTACAATGTTTAATTTTTAAATTAAAAATCTGAAGTCGAAATCGCTATAGAAAAGAAAATACAAATTCTCAAAGCAGTCTATATTTACATGGGGGACAAGGTGCATCACACACCGCGCCCCTCCACCCCGGGGAGCACGTGCACTGCTGGTTGGCCTGGCAACGGCCATTCAAACATCCGCACGGCGTCAGGCACTTGGTGGTGCTACCCGCGGAATTGGGAGGGCAGTTGCACGGCTGACCATTCTGTAACAAACGCTTTGAACGTGACTTCACTGTTCATGCGTAAAATGATTTTCTTTTTCTTTTTTTTTTCCACATGAAAACTTTGTTAATTTGTATCTGTAATATAAATAGAAGCCATGTTTTGCGACGATTCATCGATTCATAAATTAAGACTTATTTTTAAAATAAAGGTGGTTGGTCTTGCACTGTGAGTGTAAGGATCAACAATTTTGCCAGTCTAGACTTATTTCCCGGTCATATCTTATATTAGGTAAATGGTGAAAACGCGCATGACATTTCCATTGTCAGACTACGGTCATAATTAAAAACATGTACCTGGCAATTACATGATCCGTCGACAAAATGACAACTACCCCCGCACTGTGCGGGACATGGCGACTGACACTGGTTACCATAGAAACCGGACGGACACGTCTGCGAGCAGTCACTTCCTGTAAAACCAGCTGCGCAGACGCAAGTTCCATCAACCTGTGCGGAATTCATACATCACGAATAAGATATCACTATCAAAGAAATGTAGAAAGCATCTGGAGACCGGCGTTGAATTTTCGCCTGGTCGTTGTTTATCGGCTTATAAACAACGGGATACATACGCATCAGAACTAAAAACGGCTGATTATTAGCCGAAAAACAACGAAAAAGATGAAAAATATTTATAAATTTTAACAGAGCAAATTGAACAAGACTGTAACATAAGTCACAATATCTTCATGTTAATGTAAGATGTTTGTTGTAATCGTTGTCTAATTATTTGAGTGATTTATGCATAAGTTTACTATTTTATTACGATTACCGTGACCTTAAATGGTTTCACAAAAAAGAGAACGTTGCAATGTTTGTAATACACGTGCCAAAGCAAAATATTGAAATCAAAGCTAAACTTACATTAAAGGAATCTTATAAGTGGCACACACTCAAAATGTCATACGACCTACATGTATAGTATTTCCAAAAGAGGGATCAAAAGGGAAATCGAACATTTTTACCGGGTTACAAGTAGCTCCGTTTCTGCACACACACGTCTGCGAACAGTTGTAGCCATAGTAACCGCTGTAGCAGGGGCGCTCGCACTTGTTTCCATAGAAACCATTCTTGCACGTGCACACACCCGTGCTTACGTCAATCGAGGCGGTATTGTTGGGGACGCACGAAGAAGTGAACCGACAATCTAGACCGAACCTTTAATAAATAATTTAATATATTAATTAAGAAATAATTTTCGATTTATCTTTGTTTACCGGCAAATAAACAACGATTCAGAACGACAAAGTGTTGTTTATTTGCCGATAAACAACGATAATGCGACAATTATTTCGATTCTAACATGATCTGGCAAATATATTTGCAAATATAATGAGAACTACATTTTACTATGCTCCGCTCAGAATCGGAACTACTTTTTGCGTTGTTTATTGGGTAGTTTAACAACGAAAATTGCGTCGTTTGTCTATAGAAAAAACAGTGAGTATCATGGTAAACTAGATACATAAATTTCATCGAGTTTCAATACCTCACGAAATTCTGCGATTTATCTCGAAAATAAATGTTGAGTATATTAGTTGTATGTTAAACTTATTTACCGGTATACGTTAGTCTTACTCATTCTCACATAGTTTATATATAATAAACCAGGTTAGGAAGAGAATACAGGAAATGCGCAATGTAGTTAAAGTTTAAATAAAACTGCGATAACGAACATGTTTAACGAATGTGTTTACATGTGCACATATGGCGTAAAGACGACCTATTTTAAATCACGTACCCCGTTTTGACGATCCATGTCGTTTGACTGACCAAGATTTGCCTCATCTTACCTGATATGACAGCTCTGACTTGGCTGACCGTATGCGATAACTGACAAGGCCTATTGCAATATGCAATATGTACAAGTACGTATTTGGCGACCTATGATACAAACAAGAGACACAAGAGTGCCTGTATCGCTCCACCGACTTATTGCAATATGCAATATGTACAAGTACGTATTTGGCGACCTATGATACAAACAAGAGGCACAAGAGTACCTGTATCGCGCCACTGGCTTATTGCAATATGCAATTTGTACAAGTACGTATTTGGAGACACGTGATACTAACAAGAGGCACAAGAGAGCATGTATCGCTCCACTGGCTATTTGCAATATGCAATATGTACAAGTACGCATTTGGCGACCTATGATACAAACAAGAAGCACAAGTGTGCCTGAATCGCGCCACTGGCTATTTGCAATATGCAATATGTACAAGTACGTATTTGGCTACACGTAATACAAACAAGAAGCACAAGAGTGCCTGTATCGCCCCACTGGCTTATTGCAATATGCAATATATACAAGTACGTATTGGCGACACATGATACAAACAAGAGGCACAAGAGTGCCTGTATCGCTCCACTGGCTTATTGCAATATGCAATATGTACAGGTACGTATTTGCGACACGTGATACAAACAAGAGGCACAAGAGTGACTGTATCTCTCCACTGGCTTATTGCAATATGCAATATGTACAAGTACGTATTTGCGACACATGATACAAACAAGAGGCACAAGAGTGCCTGTATCGCGCCACTGGCTTATGTCAATATGTACAAATACGTATTTGGCGACCTATGATACAAACAAGAGGCACAAGTGTGCCTCTATGTCTCCACTTGCTTATTGCAATATGCAATATGTAAAACTATGTAGTTGGCGACACATTATACAAACAAGAAGCACAAGAGTGCCTGCATCGCTCCACTGGCTTATTGCAATATGTACAAGTACGTATTTGGCGACACGTGATACAAACAAGAATGTAGAGGCACAAGAGTGCCTGTATCGCGCCACTGGCTTATTGCAATATGTACAAGTACGTATTAGGCGACACATCATACAAACAAGAGGCACAAGAGTGTCTGTATCGCTCCAATGGCTTATTGAAATATGCAATATGCACAAGTACGTATTTGGCGACACATGATACAAACAAGAGGCACAAGAGTGCCTGTATCGCGCCACTGGCTTATTGCAATATGCAATATGTACAAGTACGTATTTGGCGACACATGATACAAACAAGACTGACGAGGCACAAGAGTGCCTGTATCGCGCCACTGGCTTATTAGAAAGGAGTGTCAGAAGGGAAAGGACCCGGATGAAGGAAAAGAGGACCCGATCTCTGGCGGACGTTTTTTTTAACTGGAACCATTTGAGCAACTTTGGCAGAGAACCTACCAAAGAACATTTCTGTGATGTTTCATCAAAGTCGGCCTAGCGGTTTCAGAGAAAATGTCGTTGAAAGAAAGGTTTGCGCACATACACGCACGCAATATGGACGAATCGCATATTAATGGCATATTAAGCTCGCTGGCCTTCGGCCAGTGGAGCTAAAGAGACAGCTTACGATCGCGACTGTGCGGGACAGGACACTTCGCAGTACTGGCCGACATATCCGGGACCACAGTTGCAAAAGCCGTACGCAGGATCGCATCCGAAACCTTGTAGGCAGGAGCAGTTCTTGAGACAACTCTGGCCAAAGAGGCCCACTGGACATTGCTAAAACATACGTGTATAAAGTACAATAGATGTAACATGATGATGTTTTGCACAGGGAAAAGCAAAACAATACATGCTAATAAAACATTCTTACATTCTACGCGCAAAATTTCTCTTGCTAAATTGCCAATAAACAACCAGTCAAAAAGTTAAATCCGAAACTGTAAAATACAGTTCGCATTGTAATTGCAGATTATGTTGTCGGGTCATGTAAGAATCGAAATGATTTTCGGTTTATCATTGTTTATCTGTAAATAAACAACGATGTTTTGTTCAGATGCCCTCGCGGTTTAACTCTTGCGCATCAGAACTCAAAATAGTTGTTTATTTACAGAAAAACAACTCAAAATCGAAAAGTGTTTCTTAAGTATATAATTAATATATAATTTGCGCATTGAATATATATTAAATAAAAGGCTCGAAGCAGAGTGAAAATACCCCAGCAAAAATGGAAAATGCACGTCAGATATGTGCTACAATAATAGTAGAGCTGCAATGACATTTACAGTAGAACCTGTCTAAACAGAACAGCGTCGGGACCTGGCCGATCGCTCGGTTTTCAGAGGTGTTCGGTTTACCCTGGTTTTTAATGAAATGTCATTTTCTTTGTACGTTCTATTTGATATGTTAAATTTAGTATATAATACGACAACAACATGTTAATGTTTACACATTTATGATTGTTTATATATTTGTTATTTGCAAGTAAAGATCGTGTTCATCAAACGACACTCAAATAATCAATCAAACACTTTCATGTATTCAACAAACAACTTTTTTTTAAATCTGTTTGTAAAAATCACATATTGTTGAATGTTTTGATTAGTTTAAACATATTTATTTTAGCTTGATTGTATTCGCAAGCCTTAGGCTTATAGAGATCAGTGATCGAAATATTGCCAGAATTTACAATACCGGTAAGTATGAATTCATTACATTTTTGTGAAACATTAAAAAATTTACGCTGTACGTACATTCAAGATAAAAAACGACCCACTTATCTGTTTTTTACAAGCTGGCTATTGCCGTATGCACAAACTAGATGATCGCTATTTGCACCACTTTCCGTTATCACCATGCGATTTGGCCTTTGTGTGTAATTGTGTCACCAATTATCGACTTCACGTTCTCGCGGTATCGCGCATGACACCTGACAGGATACACCGTTCGGTTTCTTCAGTTTTTTTTAAGGTTGATTGAGATTAAATTTGTGCTACAATCGTTCGGTATTCGGTTTGGACAGGGTTCGGTTTATTAAGTTTTTTTGATATATAATATAAGAAGGAAAAAATCGGGACGACACAGCCGTTCGGTTGTTTTCACAGGGATCTGTTTAGATAGGTTTCATTGTACTTTTATATATCAAAATTAACTTTTCAAAGGAAAGGGTAGTAGTTTCATGTAGGAAATTAGGCCAGTTAACACTAGATGTCGAAAAGAAATGCGAATATCAAATTAATGAAATATCCAAAACCGTTTGTAAAACAGGTTAAAAGCAATCTTTAAAATATCAAGCCTGGTGAAGATCGGATGAAACTGTTGGACATAAGAAGAGCAAACTACTAAAAAAGCAAATATTAGACAAATAAAGGGCCATAACTCTGGAGTTCTTGGGAAGATTATGTTGATTATCGACGTTGACCGAGATAGATTTTTTACCAAGTTTATTAAAGATCCGATGAAAACTATTGGATTGAGGGAACGGAAACGGCTAAAAAGACAAATTTTAGATAATTCAAGGGCAATAACTTCACGATTCCTAGTGCGATTTGGCTGATTATTGAATTTGGCCGAGATATTTTGCCCACAATCATTTTCATGAAGTTTGGTGAAAATCGGATGAAAATTGTTGAACTTAGATATATATAGCGGAAAAGGCCAATTTCAGACAATTCAAGGGTCATAACCCCACAATTCCTGGGTTGATTTTGCTGGTTATCGAACTTGGCCGAGTTATTATTATTACATTCATTTTCATGAAATTTGGCAAATATCGGATGCAAACTGTTGGACTTAGAGATCGGAACCAGCTAAAAGGCCAATTTCAGATAACTCAAGGGCCATAACTGCACAATTCCTGGGGCGAGTTGGCAGATTATCGAACTTGGCCGAGATATAATGCCCACACACTCTTTGAAGATGTTTGGTGAAGATCGGAGGAAACCTGATGGACTAAGATAACGGAAACGACAGTGGTCTTGCGACCGACCGACAGACCAACCGACATAAGCAAACTAATATATATCTTCGATTGGGGGCAAATTATATGTAAAGAAGTATCAATATAAGATTCAGCCACGTGATTTACCGTTTTACATCGGTCTCCTAGGTAACCAGGTCCGCAAATGCACCGACCGGAAACAGGGTCACACTGTTGCCCGAAGCAGTCACACTCCTGTTCGCAGTCTTGTCCGAAATTTGTCGGGTCGCACTTCTCCGCGCAAAATGCTGAAAGAAATTAATGTAAAGCGACGGGCTACCGGTGCATGTTAAATGTAAAACAAAAAAACGCACAAAGCGAAATCGCACGGCTTGTGTTAACTCTTCGTTTGCATTATCCGCCAGTCTGACTAAAGTGCACTGTAGGGCCATATTTTTCACAAACCATATTGTTCACATCTGTGAAAAATAGGATCTCATTCTTCCCAGGTGTGAAAATTGAGATCTTATTCTTCACACATCACAATCTTATTCTTCACATTTTCTGTGAAGTTTGTGATCGTATCCAGTTTGTGATCGTATCCAGTTTGTGATCGTATCCAGTTTGTGATCCAGTTTGTGATCGTATCCAGTTTGTGATCGTATCCAGTTTGTGATCGTATCCAGTTTGTGATCGCATCCAGTTTGTGATCGTATCCAGTTTTGATATGCGAGTATATGTTTCTGTAATCCTCACGCATACCCGTTTTGGGCCAATCACATTCTTCACACTTAAAACTGTTACAAACAAGATTCTATTCTTCACAGTGTGTGAACATATAATTTGCGAAAAATATTATCCTGCTGTACCAGTGCACGAGTTTACCAAATGCGTACAGCATCTTTTAGCAGATTGTTTTGTGTTGTTATCTATTTTAGGTTCACCAGAATATCACGTACATCCAGTTGTATGGCTACTGCCTTTCTGAACGCGTATGTTAGTGTGGCGAGAATAGAGCACAATTTGGAGAAAACCCTGACATTTTATTAACCTTGTCTGCCTTATAAATCCTACACAAAGGGTTAAGATCCACTCGTAATCAGAGTTTACAACTCCTTTAGTTCTAAGCATGTGCAGTAAAACTTATTCAATTCGACATTCGATAAATCTCATAGTCCCGGCGAAACTGTTAATACCTCCATCAGATATAACCAACTTGAACTCGAGCATCGATAACTCAATAACTCGGTAAGTTGATAACTCGAGCACAAATGTTGAAACCTGAGAGTACTATTCATAGCCGCGAACGGATTAAGGGGAATCGCCCTTGTGTTTTTATCAAATGCCCATTTGAAGAATTCAGATATACAATTCAATTTCTTAGTGAAGTGAATATATCATACTTTGCAGTATGGAAACCTCGATAGCTGAGAACCGTCATCATTCCGAGGCGACCTCAATTAAAGAAGTTTTACTGTATCTGTGCTGTTATTCATTAAACGGGACATTTAGGAAGATGCATACATTATCGTGAAATATGCAAGTATATGCAAGTAATATTACATATATTCAAGATATATAAACAATTTAATTCAAATAAATCTAACTGAAACTCGATCGTCAATACTTACGTAGTTTAAAGCCCGGCAGACACTCGCACAGTCCGTCCACAGGCGAGCACGTGCCCTGATTGCACGAGGCGCAGGTCTGTGAGCAGTTGGCGCCAAACTTGCCCCGCTCGCAAGGGAACGCGCAGTTGGGGCCGTAAAATCCGGCCATGCACCTGGCGAGTAGAGGATATGGGTAACCGGACGCTAACGTTTTTAAGAGCGCGCTATTGATGAAAAAGGAATGATTCTAAGTAACATAGTTGGACATTTATACTCTATACTTTATACATTTATAAAAACTCACTCGGATGGTTTATTTATTACCATACTATACATTACAAATAGAATGTTCTTTATAGTTAATGCGTACATTAAATCATATTAAAGAAAGCAATGTAGTGTACACATACATATTACATACAATGTAGTATTAATATAGAGCACGAAGATAAATAGAGAATATTTGTTTGTTTTCGGTAAGATATCGCGTTATATCATCACTGGGAAGGGAGACAATTAATATTTTCACGAGCGCTTGCGCGAGAGCAAATATGTAATTTGTATCCATTTCCAGTGATGATATAACGTTTATCATACCGGAAACAAACAATTTTTTATTTATTTTGTGCAATGGAGTATTTTTTTACATCTAAAAAAAGTAGAACAGCACAGTAATATATAATTTATCTCACTGATATTTTTCTATATTTTACCACTTAGCATAAAATAAATTACATTATTTTAACGAAAGCAATATAGTGTACGCAGATATGACGAGGCATTTGAAAAACTTAATCGTTTGGTGTTTATTCTTTCTATTCCTTGTAATACAACAATAAAGATGTTGAGAAGATGTATACTTGAGATGTATACTTGAGATGTGTCCCTTAAAAAATGGAGTGTTTTTAATTGGAGCGTAGCTTACGAACATGTCCCGTCTAACGGATTGCATACGGTCTGGGCGCCACACTGGCAGGTCGCTAAAACAGAACATACCAACTCTTAATGTGTGTATGTACGATATTTCAGTGATATCAATTTTTGCAAACCTATGCAGATAAACGATATACAATTACTTGAAATCAGATAGAAAAACATACCATTTCCGAAAGAACCACTAAAATGTTGAATGCTTACGCAAAAACGCTAGTCGATTTTTGCTTTTTTATTAGTAGTGTGTTATCTAAAAGTAACTGTCGAGTAAGCTTATATACTTGTAATAGAGTTTTCGGCTGGACGGTCGAGAACTATTTTGAGATTAAACTACCAAAATATTTGTCCTTACTTTTTTATCCATTTTTTAACTCTACCCATATTCTTCTTAACTGTTTGATACATTTTAAATCAAAGTACATGTATACAGCTTACAATTTACGCCAATATGACTGTTCTTAGATCGGACATACAACCAATGATTGTAATTATAATTTGGTTAGATTCTATTTGGTCAATGGCGTTCGTTGTAATAAGTTTTAATTGTAAGCCAAGTTCTTCTCTCGATTGCACCTTGTTCTTTTTTTTTTCTATTTTAGCCATTCTTTGTAAGGGGTTCAAAAACATGAGCCAAATATTCCAAGATTTTTCACTTACACTTGCAGTCCTGTCCATACATTCCGGCCGGGCATGGTACTTCACACCGGTTGCCTTGGTAACCAGGAATGCACACGCACTGCCCGTTGCTAGGGTTACAGAAGGAGGTCGTGTTCTGGTTGCAGGTACAGTTCCTGCGACAACCGTTACCATAGGTCCACGTAGGACAAAGCTATAAAATATGCAATAGGTTACTGTATTTATAATTCTTGTATAATGTAATAAATGTAGTTACACTATCCTTACAACGTGAATTATTGTGTCTGTATTTCGTAGCGATGAGATGACTTTGCGCTAAAGTATCAATATGTGATGACCTTTCGAAAGTTTGAATTTCGATTTTGAATCATAGCAGTAATTTCCAAATTTCTTCTGAAATACTATTAAATTTCGATATGGTCTTGTGATGTAGGGGTAAACCAGACAACTCAATGTAGCCAACTTATCTGGTACGGATACCACCAACTAATAGCACACGCGCCAGGTGGGAATAGATTCCGGGTCGTCTAGGTAAGAAGCGAGTGTGCAAACCATTTAACTATAAGTGAATAATGGCTAGTTTATACGTTCATCGCCTTCTACGCCCACCTGGTCACATCCGGGCCCGATCTTGCCAGGAGGACAATCGCACCGGACGTCCCAGCTTGAGATCCCCGCCGCTTGGTGACCCCCGAGCTCGCACTGACCCCACTTGGGCTGGAGAAACAAGTTCATGTGATCAGGAAATTAACTAATTATCAACATACAAGCTTACAAACATAAACTCGCACTGACCCCTATTGGACTGAAAAACAAACATGAACATGCTTAAACTGGAGCCAGATTTTCATTATACCAAAAATACGGAACTATAATACCCGAAAATGTATTAACTTCAAAGGATGTTTTTATATTATAATGATCACCGAGGTTAATTTTGATTAATGTATTTTATAAGTCAGTTTTAATATTACTGCGACAAATACAACATGCTTGCGGTAAATAAAATTCTAATAGGATAAAATTGGACTGGTACTTTTATAGGCAAATTGATTTTAACAATGATTTAAAATATTTTTCGATGAATTATAACGTTTGTTTTAATGCAATATTTACGTCCGTGGTGTCGGCGTCGGCAGTGACGCACCAGGGCCGACACCGCGATATGACGTTATGCCCGACGGCTGGCGACGATGGGGGAGGGCCGAACACCTGCACGCGCTGAGTTCCGCCGCACTTCCAAAGGGGGTTTCCGGAACATGACGTGTCACAATCCCTGGGGTTTCAAAATAAGTAACTGAAGTTAATCCCCGCAATTGTAGTGTATTGGAATAATTGTAATATTAAGATGCAGTTTGGATAGATGGGATGGGATGGTGGATGAGGGATAAGGAATGGCATGGGATGGGATGAGGGATGACGGATAAGGAATGGGATGGGATGAAATGCATATAAATTATTTTGCAAAGGGAGAATTGTCCTTCTATATGATACTTTATGCTTATGTATTCTTTTATTATGTGAAGTAAGTTGAGGTATCACAAAATAGTTTTAGTCCTGACAAAAAAGCAATAGAGGGTAGTAATTAAAACGTTTGGGCAATTATGAGTTATGATTCTTGTATGATTCACTTACTCTTGCCATCTCAAATAATTATGTGCAGAAGCAACAAAGTGTCTTTTATCATTTTTTAATTATGCTTTGCACACTCATCGATGAAGTGAAGTAATTCACTAACTTTGCAAGTCAGGTTCTTGCATGCTACACGCCATCTGGTGATGGTGATCATTTCTACCAATTTATCTGAAAATCCATGCATGCATGACAATATTATGCTCTGTACAATTATTTGACCTTTGACCTTTATTAGTGACCTTGACCTTCAGCTACAGACCTGGCTCTTGAATGCCACATGCAGCCTCATAATGCTCATCACTTTTGCCAAATTATTTGAAAATTCGTCCATGCCGGACAAAGTTATGCTCCAGACAGAGTCCATGGTGTTAATTCTTATATTTGAAATTTGACCTTTAAGTGTGAGCTTGACCTTGGAGCTAGTTCTTGCGCGCGACACACCGTCTTATAACAGTTATTACTTCTTCCAAGTTACTTGAAAATCCTTCAATGCTGAGCAAAGTTATTGCCTGTACAAGAATCTTAAAATATATACATGCTTGTGACCTTGACCTTGGACCTATGGACCTGCTTCTTGCACGCGACACACCGTCTCACCATGCTTAACACTTGTGCCAAGTTATTTGAAATTCCTTCCATGCTGGACAAAATTATGCTCCGGACAGGGTGTATGGCTTAAGTTCTTATATTTAACATTTGAACTTAAAGTGAGACATTGACCTTGGGCCTCGGGACCTGGTTCTTGCGCTCGACACACCGTCTCATTATGCTTAACATTTCTGCAATGTTATTTGAAAATCCTCCAATGCTGGACAAAGTTATTGTACGGAGAAGAATCCGAACATACGTACATACGTACACACGTACATATACACACGTACATACGTACCCACGGACAGGGTAAACACTATATGCCCACCCCCATTGATGTTGGGGACATAAAAAATTAACAACTTAACTAGAGTTAAACGGTTATCGATCACCATAATCATCATCATGATCATGATGATGATTATGGTGACCGATAACCGTTTAATTCTAGTTAAGTTGTTAATTGATGATCATCATGATCATCATCGTCATCATGATTATCATCATCATAATCATTATCATCATTATCATCATCATCACATCATCAAACATAACAAATAGACTTTTGAAACGAAGCCAGATATTGTTTCATATTTACTGCTGTTTTTTCCCGACTGGACTGCAGAAATCGCCACTTATGTGACAACAAATACTCTAATACAGAGCAAATATGAATTTCTGTTTGACCTAAAGACAAGACTTCAAACCGGTAAATACCAAAACTGAAAACACAAACTGTTGTTATGAATTGAGGAAGACTTAAATGTGCGACACGTCTTCACAGAATGGTCATGGCGTTTTGGGAAGTATGGTTGAAATATGTCGACAATTAACGACGTTATGGCAGTGACACCATTTGAAGAACAGACGAACTGACAGCCGGACATGGTTATTACTATCGGCCTTCCTCTTTTTGACGGAGGGGGGTCGGTTGTGCTTAAAAATCCCTGTAAACAGAACAGGAAAAGCTGCGTACCCGTCTGAGGCCTTCCGGCTCATGTCGATGTGGTTGTCGCAGAAACACAGCCTTCCTTCGACCGTGCCCGAGAACATGTAGTTCCGCTGCCTGTATAGGTCACAAAACTCGAATACAGAGTGTTTGAAATGTGTGAAATTACATAGAAATAGTTTTCATCCTATTTTCGAGAATCACTTAATAACACTGTCAGTTCATTACAACTTGGATATCACATATGAACTTTGTTTACAAAAAATCTGAAATCCACAGTGCACATGGTCATTTTCTTTTTATGCCACCGAAGGAGGGCATATTAAAACCGAACCGGCCGTCCGTGAGTCCGTCCGTCCGGTAGTCCGTCCGGCCAAGGTTAAAGTTTTGTATAAAGTCCACTATCTTGAATACTACCCAAGGTATTTGCTTGAAACTTAAAATATGTCTTTACTATTAATGTCTCCACCATGAAAAGTAACCTCCATAAGTCTGTTTTGTATTTTGACTGATGTTTGCCCCTTTTATAACTTAAGGTACAATAGCTTGTTAACTTAAATACTTCTTTACTATCAATGTCTCCACCAGTGAAAGCAACCCCCATAACTCTGTATTGTATTTTGGCAGATTTATGCCCCTTTTTAACTAAGACATTTTGGTTCAAATTGTTCGTTAGTTTTTTTTTTCACAGCAGCCATTTTTGACTGATGCAATAAAGTTGACATTTTTCTTTCAATTTTATTGACAATCATTCATTTTGGTGTCTTTGTGGCAACTTCTGAAAGCGCCTTCGGTGGCATATGTCACCAGATAGTGACAGCATTTGTTTTAATATAATTTAATTGCAGCTTTTATATACACCTGCTAATTAATATTCACAAATCATCACGACTGTTAATAATATACACCTACCGACTAACCAGCTAATAAAGACCTATCGGCACACCTGCTTATAATATATATCTACCTGCACACATACGTTTAATATACAGCTACCTGTACACACTCTAATTATATCCACCTGCATATGCGTTATTATACACCTACGGGCACACCTGCTAATAATATACACCTACCTGCGAACCTGTTAATATATACCTACCTCAACACCTGCTAACATATACCTACCGCACGCCAACTAATAATACACACCTACCTCCACACCTGCTTATATACAGTTGACCTGCATACCTGCTATAATACACGTACGTGCACACCTGCTTCAACACACCTGACTGCACATTTGCTGATATAAACCTACCTGCACACCTGCTAATATACATATACCCGCACACCTGCTAATATACATCTAACTGCACACCTGTTATTATACACCTACCTGGACACCTATTTATATACACCTACCTGCATACCTGCTATAATACACTTATGTGCACACCTGCTTATTTACACCTCATGCATACCTGCTAATATACACCCACCTACACACCTGCTTATATTCATCTACCTGCACACATGATGTATACCTACATGCGCACTAATAATACACATATCAGCACACCTGCTAATACACACCTACATTCACACCGGCTTATATACATCTACCTGCAGAATTGCTGATATACATCTACCTGCACACCTGCTAATATACATCTATCTTCACAACTGCTGATATACACCTACCTGCACATCTGCTAATATACATCTACATGCACAACTGCTAATATACAACTACCTGCACACCTGCTAATATACATCTACCTGCACAACTGCTTATATACACCTACCTGCACAACTCCTAATATACATCTACCAGCACAACTGCTGATATACATATACCTGCACACCTGCTAATATACTCTGCCTGCACAACTGCTGATATACATATACATACACGCCTGCTAATATATATCTACCTGCACAATTGCTAATATACATATACCTGCACGCCTGCCAATATACCCCTACCTGCACTCCTGCTTATATACATCTACCTGCTTAAACGTGCTAATATACATCTACCTGCATATACGTGCTAATATACACTACCTGCACGCCTGTTGACAGAAGTCCGGGGTCATCTTGCCTAGGGTGACGCTGGTAGAAGGGACGGGCACTCCCAGGGTGCGGTTGTTATTGTCGTCCAGGAAGCAGCCCCTGTACACCTCGTTCCCGTACTGGGTCGTCTGGTAGTTGATCTGCTTCTGGCCATGCTGACTGAGATCCTGGGGATAGACACGATTAAGGAAACAAGTATTCACTTTATACGTATTTTTGGTTAAAATAAATTTATGTTCAATCAAGTTGTGTTGACACATGTACAGTTATAATAACAACAACTAATATTTCAAGAACAAACTTCTCAGTGAACAATAGTGTGTTCCTCGTAGCAATACAACGTATAAGTTGTATTCTGTGCAATACTGTGATCGGTATTGGATTTATAACCGCGCTGTAATTAGATTTACGCGTAACTACTCAGTGTGACAAACACCGTATACGAAATACAGTTGTTTAATCAAATCAACTCCGTCAAACAACGAAATCCATTCTAACTTCCTGCTTGACTTAACCGACTGTCCAATTTCACCGATCGGTAAAAAAAGCGCGGACATAAAACATTGGACATAAACAAGAAATGTCTTTAAAAAAGACAATCGGCGTTGAAATTATGATATTGAGATGTCATTGTTTTGCCCTAAATATAATACAAGAGGACCAAGATGATCGGTTACGTGACTTCTCGGACCCCAGATTTTTCGGTTCCTACCAAGGAGACTTCTCGGACCCCAGATTTTTCGGTCCCTACTAAGGAGACTTCTCGGACCCAAGATTGTTCAGTCCCTACTAAGGAGACTTCTCGGACCCCAAATTTTTCGGTTCCTACCAAGGAGACTTCTCGGACCCCAGATTTTTCGGTTCCTACCAAGGAGACTTCTCGGACCCCAGATTTTTCGGTCCCTACTAAGGAGACTTCTCGGACCCAAGATTATTCAGTCCCTACTAAGGAGACTTGACGGACACTAGATTTTTCGGACACAATAAGAAAACGTATCGGCCCCAAAATTCATTTTAGATAAACTCTATCACTATTAAATTTTGTACCCTGAATAAACCGCCCCATGTTTTCACCAGTGATACAGGAATAACATAAATGCCAGTAATTTACGTATAAACATAATCGAATTTGTCAGGCAAATAAAAAAATTAACATTGTCAGAAAATAATAGCGAGAATGCACAAAGTCTATTCATGCTACGCAAATGAAGTTACATGAATAACATTTCGACGTATTACGAAACTTCTTTCACCACAAATTACTTAGAGAAAGATCTTTAACAGTTTTATAGATTGAATAAAATCTACTGGAGAAGTTGATAGAAAGTTGCAATTATAAATAATTCTTAATAAAACGCAGCCACAATTCAAATATAAATTAACATGCACGGTAAGTTTATTAATATAATTCCCCCATTTACTGAAATTCTCGGGTTTACAATTCTTGGACGCTAACTGATGCGTGTGTATTAACACAGCTTTACCGCGCGCTATTTCTAGAATGATTCACTCTCCTGCTGGAGTGTGTTGTACTCGCTAGAATTAATTCACGGGGACCGAAGTCGGTTACAATTAACGTACAATAATAATTTTACACAATGATAAAATAATATAAGTTATTTAACAGCGTTCTGTACAAAACGGTGACATATTTGTACGAGTATACATGGCTGACATACCATATCGGACGAGCCGATATGCGAGCCCAACGCGAGTATTTTAGCTGTGTACGAGTCCAAATATATCACCGTTTTGTACAGAACGCTGTTAAATAACCTAATATTATTTTACCATTGTGTAAAAATACGTTTTATTGTATACCCATTTATATTTTTTTGTATTATTTGCAGTTAATCATTGTGTATCCCTCCGTGGTCCATTCGAAAGTAGTGCCTATTACTAATGCGTTCCTTTTCTCTTCTGGTATAAAAGCCATTTAGCAATCTCAGACATGCCTTTTGTGGTTATTTCTTGTATCCCATGTGTGTCTGAAACATTTTGGTGTATTTCATGGAGGTTAACTTAAAATGTAAACTTTTGGGGTGTGTTTACTGTGGTATGGGGCGTTTTTTGAAATATGACTGCCGAAACCCTGTTTTCTACCGGTGTTTGCATTCAGGCGAGATGCATTTTCGTAGAAGTAACATGACATATATGTTTTATAGCAATTTTTGGAAGAGGAAAAATTCATCTTTAAATTGATACCATGCGTGCACAATCTTAAATCAAGGAAAGGCTAGAAAATGCTTGGAAAGATCGCTGTTTTATAATGGGACCCTATGGGCATTGGAATTACTGGTATCTAACCTGTATATTTGTTCATTTTTGGAGTACTCGGACATTATTGTATGTTTATACTCAGAACGTCCAATACGGAAAATATTGCACGCACGCGCGTCCAATACGGTAACATATTGGACGGTCACGTGGCACGAATGGCGACATTTGATTGGAGGATATGAGTAGGTATATAATAATAGGAAATATAAGTTCCATCAAATTTGCTAATATTGTTTTCCTTAAATATCAGAAAAATACCAGAAATTTACCACTTTATAGTATGTGTTTGTCACAAGAAACCTTAACACTATTGACAGGCAGACGTGACGCGAGCTCAACAGGCAACAGTGTACGTTGTGACCGACTGTGGTCCCCGTGAAATGTAGCATTGTAATTGCTATTTATAGAGCGCGCCGATTATGTAGGCTTCACAAAAAGGTTATTTCATTATGTGAATGAATATAACCTTCTGATCATGACATAAAATGAGTAAAATTGTTCATAATTATGTTCAGATTAGAGTGTATGTCGAATATATGTTTATAACTTATTTTAACCGCTTATGTAAACAATTATGTAAATTTTAATCCCCAAAAGTATGCAACAGTTATTGGTATACATTAAACGATTGTTGTAAGTTTGCATTCCCTAAAATAAGAAAATATGCCCAATTATGTTGCCATTCAATTTTCCCGATGCATAATTATCGCAAGAAATGTACAGTAGGTCAAAAGTGATCTTAGACAGCTACGCCAAAAACATTAAAAAGGATAACTTCGATTATACGCTGCACTCACGTTAAACTGCTCCTGGCGCGTGCTGAGTTTCAGCGTCCCCTGGTTGCCACTGACAACGCCTTTTAAGATGACGGAATCCACCCGGATGCGCCCCATGCCACCGTCGCCGCCACAACAGTGGCCTCCAGTGCCCCCAGCCCCGCCCATGGCCCACAGCTTCTGGAAACCTTGAACGAGATATACCGGTAGAGACACAAACCCTAATGGTAAACGGGCATTAGCCCCTCAGACATTAGCCCCTTTGTCAAAAAATGCATAGGCGGACATTAGCCCCTTCGTATTGGTGGTGTTGTAGTTGTGGTCAGTTGTTGATGGTAACAGTAGCAAATTTTCTATAAATAACACATGACGGAGGGTGATATTAATAAATATCATCCTGTGGCTTTAGGTCTATGGTGACAAAATACGCAGAGAGATCGCTTGAGGTATAATAAAAATATAGTAGCATTTTTAGCGGGAATAGTGCAGTGGAAGAATAATATAGTGGAGGTGGTGCTTGTTGCTCTTTTTCTCAGTCTTGGTGTTATTGTTGCTGCTGTTATTGTTTCGTTTTTATTTCCAAAATTATATACTGCATTTATCATAATACGTGGACGTAGAATGCATTTGTACATGCACGAGTACATACCAACGTTGACAAGTTTTGCGGACAGATAGATGGTGCCGCCACTGCCCCCACCTCCGGGCCCGGACATTTCCCAGCAGGACGTCGTGCTGTTACCAAGGCAACGAACAGGGCTCTTCAGGTCACATGCATCCGGGCAACTCATGCAACTAAGAGAGAGAGAGAGAGAGAGCAGAAACAATGACAGATTTAATGCAATATCAAATTCTATACCAATAAGAAACCACAAAATAAACTGGACAGTTCAGAACAAACACAGTTTACTCACTACAAGTATGGAAGCTTAATTTTCGACTAAGAGTCTTTATAAATACCAACCTTGCAAAGCTGGCAACGTCAGATACGAAGCACCGATCTTTGTGTCAAAGTATAAAACAACATGAGGTTCAGTCCATACCCTGTGCCTTTCGGAGTGTCACCGTCTCCCGCTTCGCCCGCCACAGAGATGACCCCGGTCACAATGATCGAGCGTTCGGCGTATATGCGCACCGCCCCGCCCCCATTTCCGCCACGCCCACCTGCAGGCACATGAGACAGTGTGAATGTTTTCAATTACTTCCTCCTCCTCCTCACCTTCATCACCATTATAACCATCATCATCATTTTCATCATCATTTTCATCATCATCATCAGCAGCAGCAGCAGTAGTAGTAGAAGTAGTAGTTGTATAAGTAGTGTAATGATGATGATGATGATGGTGATGATAATGATGATGATGACGATGATGATGATGATGAGAAAAAGGAGGACTGTGATCATGATAACAGATCAATAAATAAATAATCATTTATTTGTATTCATTTATTTGATCGTTTACATGTATATATATATATATGTATATATATATATATGTAAGAGAAATATTACTGAATCAGCGACGCCTACCAACGGGGTTTACTGTGAGGTCCTTGGCGTTCCCACCACTACCTCCACCTGACCCCATGTACACGACGCTGATTTCTGGGTCACCGTACAAGAGTCCGCCGGCCCCTAAACCCATCCTGTCGCCCGCGACCTTAACGCCGTCAGCGCTGGTGAAAAGAGAGAAAACGCGTGTGATGTTTTCAATATTAAGAACCACTCCCACTGTGCACCCACCCGAATAGTCACCTTGAAAGAAAAGGAAAACCTGTGATCAAAGAGATCTTTATTCGCCCTGTTGAAATGGGATAAAATGTGTCGAACGCCATAGTACCTCCCGCAGCCACATCCACCGCGCCCCATCTCCGAAGAGTCACTAACAATATTTAGGAAAAGTACAATCTGCGATCACAGACATATAGGGGGTGAGGAGGTGCGACTACTCACCCGGGGGTGCCGTATCCGCCGCCCCCACCAGAGCGCCCTGTGCCGTCGGTCATGTGGTTGCCTCCGATACCTCCGCCACCGCCACCTCTGTTTCCCTGCATATCCTTAGAACCTACGCCTGTCACAAGCACACGTAGCAAAATGTTATAGCAGAAACTCTTTAAAATCAAAGCTATATAGAATAAAATAATAATGAAAAGTTTTCTTTTTAATATTTCATTATGCACAGACTCCATCAGAGATCACCACCAAAAGTTCCAACCAGCTTCTTAAATTTCATCAAAAGTAGTATTCGGTATTTATCCATAACGGCGAACTAGTTTTCTTAAAAGTGATCAAAACAATATTAGGTACATGTATTAATATAACACGGCGAACTAGTTTCTTACAATTCATCAAAGCAATCCTCGGTTTGTATTTATTGCAGACATCATAACTACCCATAGCCCAAAACCGCCGCCATACCTATGTACGAGTCTCCTTGTACTCCGCCGTCGCCGGGTTGGTGTGACGTCACACCGCCTCTGTATCCGGCCCCGACGGCATCGATATAACCGTCAATTTGAGCTTCCTTGCAAACAGAAAATGTACACCGTACTTTGATACCACCACCTGAGGAAAACTGATCATTTTATTTAATAATACACCGATTATGATTGAATTTAAAAAAGAAATACCGGGATATCCAAAATTGAAATTACATTGGCTTACAGTGTTAGTTTTTTTTATAACTGGTTAAAACTGTTTTATGTAAATGCTTGTGAAGAACGTTATGAAAATTCTTGCCGAAGAGGTTACAAAGGCAATAAGGTTCATGCTAAAAACTGTAACTATATAATTATTATGTAATCGGTTACATAAGCGTCACTTACGAGAGCGGTGACGTCTAACACGCCCCCTGTACCGTTAAATCTTGCCACAACCACGGTGACCCCCTCGGGCACGACAAACCGGCTGATGTTGCAGTGGATACCTATTGCAGAGACATGCAGTTGGTAAGTAATGCACTATTGTTTATGTAATTAGGTTCTTCCGCCAAGAAGCTACATTATGTTTAGACCTAGGGTGTGTATCGTAACCCCTGCCTAATTAACTCAACATGTGGACACACCATATTGTGGGGCGAGGTTTTAAGTAAAAGCTCCGAATTCATTTTTTTCTGTACGTTTTTCGAGTTTTGGAAAAGCACGTTACCTTGGATGAAACGGGTCTACCCTTAGGAACGAGACTTCACTTTGGTTAATATTGATTTAATATTCAAGGAATTCGATTCACTAGAGGTAATTGCTAAAAATACTAATGTTGTCAAACATCACATTTTATTTTATGACGTCATGATACGTTTCTCACCGGAAATGATGTCACCGTCCCTGAGGACCCAGTCGACGCCGCTGTGGTCAACGACCCCGTCTCCGGTACAGGGCGGCATGACGGTGTCCCCGAGCTCCCAGTGACCTACCAGGCCGTTGTACATCGCCTCGTACTAAAACCAGTACCATATCCGATATCCATGAATATCTTATTATGTAGTTGTTCCAACAGTGACGTAATTAACTCCAATAATTATGATATTATGACTATTATTGACGAGTAACAGTTACTGAGTCGTAGTAACAAGATAGCTACGTATTAATTACGATTGATTTAGACGTAACTACAAGTACTGAAGTCGTAATGAGATTAAAAACATTTGTAACCTGGCACCAGGAAACTTCTTAGACTTACGGTAGAGTTGGATTTGTTGGATAATGTAGACTTACGGTAGAGTTTGTTTTGTTGGATAATGTATACTTAAGGTAGATTTGGATATATTGGATAATGTAGACTTACGGGAGAATTGGATATATTGGATAATGTAGACTAAAGGGAAAGTTGGATATACTGGATAATGAGACTAACTGGAGAGTTGGATATATTGGATAATGTAGGCTAACGGTAGAGTTGGTTTTGTTGGATAATGTATACTTACGGTAGAGTTGGATTTGTTGGATTATGTAGACTTACGGTAGAGTTGGATATATTGGATAATGTAGAGTTGGATATATTGGATATATTGGATATATTGGATAATGTAGACTTACGGGAGAGTTGGATATGTTAGATGCTGTACACTTTTGGTAAAGTTGAATTGTTGGATAATGTACACTTACGGTAGAGTTTGATATTTTGGATAATGTAAACTTACGTTAACGTTGAATTTGTAGGATAATGTACACTTACGGTAGAGTTGGGTATTTGGGTTAATGTAGACTTACGGTAGAGTTGGATATGTTGGATAATGTAGACTAACGGTAGAGTTGAATATGTTGGATAATGTAGACTTACGGTAGAGTTGAATATGTTGGATAAAGTAGACTTACGGTAGAGTTGAATATGTTGGATGATGTAGACTTACGGTAGAGTTGGCCATGCCCGTGTTATACATTGACTCGTTGATATCCTCAACTGACAGATCGTGGTTCCACACCTTGACAGTCTGCAAAAACGCGCAACATACCGTAGAACAGGTGATGTTCACGCATTCTATACATGTAGTTTTACCCGCATACCAAGCGAAAATTATGTGACAGCGAAAATTAAAGGGACCTGTTCACAGATTGACGAGTTGACAAATTTTCAACTTTTTGTCACTGATTCCAAATATAACAGTGTATACAAGGTTGTAAAATTACACTATGGACCTAGCAATATACTGTAAAAACCTTTCGTTTATGAGTAAGCATCTGTTGAAATTGATAAAATTATTTAGCGTTTGTAACGCTAAACGATGGAATAATTTTTAGTGTTTCTGTTGTTTTCGTTGAAACTATTGACATCACATGGAACACTTACATAAAGTAAATATTGCAGGGTGAAACAAAGAAGTCGTAATAGCGGAGATTGGTGACGGCGATAGTCTTTTAATCTGGAGGTCCCAGGTTCGAACCCCGGTGGAATTAATTTTTATTTCTTTTCTTTTGTTTTCCTCAATACTTTTCTTGTTATTATACTTGAGCTTTTTAGTTCCGATGCTTAAATCTGTCAAGTTAAGACATTTAATGGCATACATAAAAAATGCCAAAATCTGTGAACAAGTCCCTTTAACAGTTATACAGACGACAACAAAATAAACATTTACTAATACAAGAGAATTTCCGTGAGTTGAAAACATGCGGATACACACAAAATGACGCGAAAATTGCATAGTGGGCAGATCAAATCTTTAAACCCCAAAAAACATACAAACTGACTTAAAACAATGGTTTGCATTTCACTATACGAGCAAATCGTTCATAATAGAACAGCAATGTTGGTGCACAGACAGAAACATAAACTTAGAGGATTGAAAGGGTTTTAACCTACAAACTTTTTGCACTGCAATCATCGAGCCCCAAGCAGCCGCCCCCCTTACCTTAATGAGCCCCCGGAAGTAGTCGCTGGGGCAGCAGACAGCGGCTCCTATCCAGAACCCGGCTGTGGTGGGGATATGGTTCAACAGCACCTGTTCAATACATGAGTTCTGGCTAAGATATGGATTGAAAAATGTTTCCTCCCTTCATGTAATTAAAACATGGTGTGTTAGCTAACCCTGAAGAATACAAAAAATGCTGTCTCCCTTGAAACAAATGTAACTGCATGAAAAATATGGCAATATTTTTTTATCAATTAAATTTCAAACGTATTAATCTTTTTTTGCGAGTTTTATATGTAAAATTTATTAGAATTTAGTATAGGTCATCAACCACTAAATAGCATTTTCGTTTTAAATATTCAACACATATGATAAATGCAACGGATTACTTACGGTATTTGTATCTTTAAGTTCACCATTCACAAATATCGATGCATGCGATGCGTTACTGGTAATGGCGACCATGTACCACGTGCCAATGTTGGCCAATGAGGGCCCGGTATCGAGGTCACGTGTGCACTCCGTGGAAAGCTTCAGGTATCCCCTGAACGTGCCGGAATTGAAGTTGAAGCCGAAATCGTTACAATCCGATGCCCCACCCACTATCGTCTGCAATAGGTAACTTCGTTCCAATAATCGTGTTAACGGTAAATTTAGTTTGGGTTTAATACTATTGCATTGCTTCCGGCAATCTCTTGCACGACGGCTACACTCCATTAACCTCTGTAGTTGGCTCGGAAAGTAGTCCCAACTCATGCACGTGGCTTTATTCACATGACCATAACAACCAAACGCAACCCATTATCAACTCTGTCCATTCTGTTCAGATTACAATATACTAATTCCAAACCTTATGAAATTTAATGTAAAAGCGGTAACTTTAACCAAAAATAAACGCAACATTTTGCACATAGGGACCCCAGAACCCCAATAAAGAGCGCTCTAAACTAAATTGATTTAAACAATAAACAATAGTGCCTTTGTCACAAAGATAAGCTTTTTTGGTTTTGGGGTAAAGGTTCAACGACTCAAGAGAATTTATTCAAAAACTAACAAGGTGGAATCCTGGTATTTGCGCATCTAATTCATCTTCAAAGCTTATCTCTGTGTGGTGAGTTCAGGTATCAAAACTATTCAATATATATTCTCTAAAATCTATAATCAAGACGACAAAATAAAAATCCATCCATGTTAGACAAAGATTATGCTCCGGACAGTGTTATGGATTGATTTTTTTCCTGTATTTGACCTTTGACCTTTAACATTTATTTCTTAAATTTGACCTTCGAACTTGAATTGTGACATTTACCTAGGGACCTGGTTCTTGCGCTCGACACCATGCTTGTCCTTTCTGCCAAGTTATTTGACCATCCATTCATACTAAAAAAAGATATGCTCCGGACAAAGTGTTAATGATTGATTTCTTATATTCGAACTTTGACCTTTGACCTTGAATTGGGACATGATTGTCACTTCTGCAATTTATTTGAAAATCTATCCATGCTGGACAAAGTGTTTAGGATTGATTTCTTAAATTTGACCTTTGACCTTGAATCGTGACATTGACCTATGACCTAGGGAGCTGGTTCTTGCGCGCTACACTCTGACTCACAATGCTTGTCACTTCTGCTAATGTATTTGAAACTCCATCAATGCTGGACAAAGATATGCTCTGGACAAAGTGTTAAGGATTGATTTCTTTTTTGACCTTTTACCTAGCATTGTGACCTTGACCTTGGACAAAGGGACCTGGTTCTTGCGCGCCACACTCCGTTTCACCATGCTTGTGACTTCTGCCAAGTTATTTGAATATCCATCTATGCTGGACAAAGTTATGCTCTGGACAAATTTTTCTCGCCGCCCACCCGCCCGCCAGGGGCGTTCCTATAATAAGTCCCGTTTTTTCAAACAGGCGTATAAAAAAGGTATGTCATGTAATATGCAAGAAAGAACCCGACACTTAACAAAGTTGACCGTTTTATCACCATCTTTTTACCGGCTTCTATCTAGTTGAATGTAACCCGCCTCCGCGCAAGTGTCATACTGGAGACTGTAGTCTCAAATCTTAAAACACAACAGTGATTTGTTAGTGCACACCAATGCTTACCCTACCAAAATGTCCAACAAAGAATATTATAGCAAGTGTCTAAACCTCAAAACAGGTATTCGAGTTACACTTGTTGATCTATTTAGAGATTATATACCTTCATATCTCATTTTATTAGTGTGTTGTGACCTTTACATCCGAAAACTGATTGCATCTGCGTAAATGGGCATGAAAATAGTTCCAATAATAGGAATCCAATGTTTTTTGTGTGTTAAATACATGTTTTCCGTGTTTCCAAGATTCATTTTGTTATTGAGCCCGTTGCAGAGGTGTTTGTTTAGTGAGAGCAACGAACGACAACTCTGCTAGGAGATTGTGCTTACAGAACACGTACACGTACAGCATGATGTTGACATTGTTTCACAAATTGACATATTAATTTCCAACCAGAACTCCGCGAGTCGGATGTGTCGCCTGACAGGGCATAACTCTAATACGATAAGAGCAATTATCCCGACAACCAAACTTAACCTTCCTTTTATGCCTACTAACACTTCCCTAAAGTTTCATAATGATTGCACAAAAGCTTCTCAAGTTGTTGTCTGCAAAAACTAAAGGGGATGCCGCCGCCGCCGCCGTCAACGTAACCCCTATATGTCGCCTTTTCAGCAACACAAAAAGCAAAAAGGTTGGGTGGGTCACAAGTCGCGAATATGTTAATTTGTTAAAAGTGGCGAATTTATTTGGCGACAACGTAATGTAAGGCAGTGCTAAATCTGGTATGTCAAATCTCAATAACAACAAAACAATTACATATCAGGCGTGTCGTAGGAAAACTGGGCATAATGTACGTGCGTAAAGTGTCGTCCCATACCAGCCTGTGCAGTCCGCACAGGCTGATCCGGGACGACACTTTCCGCCGGTATGGTATTTTCTGTTTAAAGGAAGATTCTTCTAAACATAAATCTACTGTAGGCGGACAGTGCCGTCCTGGATTAGCCTGTGCGGACTGCACAGGCTGATCCGGGACAACACATAACGCATATGCATTAAGCCCGAGTCTCCCAAGACACGCCTCATATATAAAATAGTACTTCAACAGTGATAAATCCTGCCTCATTACGCTAGCCCATCACCATGGTTACCCTACCTGCCTCATGGTGTCAATTTGCCACGGACTGACCCAGGCGGCCACGGTGTATCGAGGCCCGGGGGACCAGGGACCCAGGTCGATGTAGGTCGGCTGGTCCTTCACGTCGTCGGCTAGCGCGAATTCTCCCGCGCATGCGAAAGGCGGGCCAATCTTGGAAAATTGAAGAAGTAATATCGCAATATAATTATATTTATTAAAGCAAAATAGATACATACACAAATACATGTTTTCACGAAAATATTTAGGTTTGGAGTTGTTCTTCAACATCCAGTAATTTTTGTTGATTCTTGTGTTAATTCTACAGAATACAATACAAAAATGGGGGCTCTTGTATTTTTAAAACTTCAATAAGCAGTCACCCACATCAAATAACTAAATTGAATATGGAAAATTTACAGTTTAAACTGTTTCCCGAAGGACTCGAAAACCTTCTGACTATCTTATATATCCAAGTTTTATATCTAAATCCACATTCATGGTAAAAAGCTGGTCCAGGAATTTCATAAAGTACCATTATTTTTTTACAAATTCTCTTGCTTCATTGGTATACACAAGTCAATTGTTAAAACCGGTATTGTTACTTTATACTATATACTATACGATTATTACTAACGACATTGCATACTCGTTATTAAAGTGTGTATGTACGATCATTTATATCAATTATATGGAAAAAATCAACACATGCGTGTGTCGAATTTCGCTTCATTTATTAGTGTTGTGCAACCTTAAGCAACTTACAATTCAAGTTTCTGACTGTACAGCCGGTAACTAGTTTCTGATTAATTTTCAACAATGGTTCTTGCTAACTTTTCTTCCATTTTAAATCGAAGTATATGGTAATTAACTGTTTTAATTTTTTGTCAGTGTATCTGTCGTAAGATCGTACTTACGCTCTTTAAAGACGATTTCTACATTCTTCCCCGGGAAAGTTCCATGAAAAAAAATTCATTTTCGCATATTTTGCAGATTGTTCAATGCCTAATATAATGAAACCATAAAAAAATGGGGGCCACTGAATTATATTTTTTGGAAAATGCATGTCAATGACCTACCCATGGATGCATTCACGAAATTATTTATGTTGTTTTTATTTTAGCAAAAATACAGTTTTGACCATTGATTGGTAAAAACATGACGAAATTCTATTGGTTGAAATGGCTCATTTTAGAAAAGAATCCGTAACATGATGAACAAAAATATTATATTTGCCAAAAATACTGTTTCATCCATTTTTTGCGACAAAAATCTACATTTTGTAATAATATAAAAGCTTGGTATTTAATACATAATTATATACTAAAATAGATTAGAAAAAAGAAAACAGGGGGCCACCGTTCTTGTTTTCGAGAAAACATAGATAGTTTACATCTGCATTTTGGATATATTTCTGTAAAAACAGGATGGAATGACATTCATTATTTATAAAAAATACACTTCCAATTAGTTTAGTAACAGCAGTTGATTATAACTATGCACGAAACGTTATTACAGCCAAAAGACTTTCACATTAGTCTCTAGCAAGTTCACAGCTATATGCGAGTTCAATATTCAGGCTGCGTGTTCCTACTTTCGTTTTCAGTGTATTAACAAGCTTTATTTTCTCCCTCACTGCGTTCGTCCGAAAATAAATAAATTCTTTCCTTACTTAAAACAAACGAAGCACCTTAACAACCATAAAAGACAAACACATAGTTCTTTAGAAGGCGGTCCGCTTTTCTTTTATTTCTCTATAAACCGTTTTACTGTACAAATATATAATACATTAGTATAAAATTAGTCTGCATATCGTTCACGCAAATAAGCTAACTTGCTACGCACAAAAAGAGTAACAAAAACAAATCCCTAAAAGAACTACACACACTTATAAACGCATAAACATAACATAGTAAACTACTAATTATATGTAATTCTCTAAATAATGAATGTAAAGTGCAAAGCGAGTCGCCCATGAAAAACCAGAGATAAAACCCTTTGAACTGCATTTGGGAATTAACTATGGAAACCTGTGCCCGTTTGTCAAATGTCACATCGCAGAGTGTCGGGCCTCACCCATACTAACAATAACAATAATCACGGATACATCTTATACATCGACGAAACTAGTTACATCGCAATATAATAAATGTGTATACATTATTAAACAGAATGAACAAAATGAACGACCTATATTAATATACAAACTAACGTTATGAACAACAACAACAACTGAACAAAAAACAGACATACATATATTTGGATATAAATTTTACTTCCTCGTTCCCTTATGTCTTTTAAGTTGCTTTTGCAAGTTAAAAATACGCTGAACCACGTGTTAACTCCTGTGTAGGCGAACCTCGAATGACTCTACCCGCCAAATCGAACGAAAAACTCGTGCGAAGGGAAATACCGAGTACTTACTGAAGCTTGACGAAAAGAATAGCAATTCACAAATAATCGAGTCACAAAACACTTCTATTATAATCATGGCAATTATTTTGAATATATCTGATTCTAGTTGATAATTACAGTGTACACAATATTTAACAAATATTATTATCTGTCCAGGCACTTGACATTTTGAAGATTTAAATCAACTCAACTGATGCGCTAAAAGATGCACAGAAAAAAAAACGAAATTGTCTTTTAGTCTTACATTCATTCTTAAAGCGAGCGTCTTACTCTTACCAGGTTATCCTCAACGCACGTGTTGTACGTGTAGTCGATCCAGTCGAAAGGAAATATGCACCGGTCCCCCGCCTTGTCGCCGCCGCTGGCAGTCACGGTGTACTTGTAGACGGGGGTGCAAACCCCTGTTGAGCACAGGTGGCCATAGTTACAAGATATGTTACCGAGGATCAAATGCACAAACCGGGGTATGATAACTTCTTTTATAGTAAAATTACGGCAAATAATGTAATGGTTTTACTGACGCCAACGCGTGTTTAAATTTAAAATAGGGATGACAATGAAGAGCGAATCAGCAACCGGTTAACGTACAGTTTCAAAATATAAATATCAGGCAACTAAAATATCCAACCAAATTTAAATTTCTGTATAATAAACTATTTATCACTGCGCAAAATCATGTCCATATTATTATTAATGACTTTTTGCAGAATATATAGCATTTGCATCTGCTATAGCAGACAAATAAAGATAACCCTATACATCAATATTTTCCCCCAGGGCAGAGCGGCGGGCATATACTGGACTTTAGACTGAAAGCAATTCCCAACAGGCGGGAATTTGACACGCCGAATGATTCGGGGTCCCGGGAAATAGACTTTGTTCGGATTTTAGATACCGCTAATATTGGCCCCCGGGCCATTTGTTACACCAATTAAGCATCTCCCATTGAGGGGATTTAGACAAAAATGATTGGCTCTAGGGTGGGGAATTAGAACCCCCCAAAATACAATTAGTCAAATTCCCCTGCGATTGCCCGCCGCTCCCACCCCCCCGGGGAAAATATTGATAGGTGCATTACCGAGACACCACTAAGGAGAGGGTTGCCCCAGTACCTGTGGAGCTGCACGCTGAAGTATGGTTGTGCGTATCCTCGTAGTAGGTACAGAAGTCGAACGTCTCGCACTTGTCACCATAGTAACCCTGCGGGCACTCGCACCTTCCGGTCACGCTGTTGCAGTGGCCGCCGTTCTCACAGCCGCACACGAATTCTGAAAACAATATTTCGTGCGTAATAATTAACATTATATCAAATATCAATGTATAGCTTGTGAACAACATACGTTGACTGTTTTATTATTTTCTCATCCTTAATCCAAAAATAAAATATGTGTAACGGCATGCGTCTTTTGAAGTCGCGCCTGAATAGAAAAGTAGTGCGTGTCTAACGGCATACAGAGATCCAACGGTATGTATTTGCGGCATGCGTGTTTGATGTCGCGTTTGAATAGAAAAGTAGTGCGTGTCTTTTAACGGCATACAGAGATCTAACGAAAGGTATTTGCGGCATGCGTTTTTGATATTGCGCCTGAATAGAAAAGTAGTGCGTGTCTTTTAACGGCATACAGGGATCAATCGATAGGTCTTTGCGGCATGCGTGTTGGATGTCGCGCCGAAAAATAAAAGTAGTGCGCTTCGTTCCTATTAAAAGTAGTGTAGGCCAAAATAACATGAAAACCAGTAGTTGGTGACACTGAGTCACAAAAGAGGGCTCCAAATACGTTGTTCTGTAGAAGTAAATGAGGCGTGTCGTGGGAAACCCGGGCTTATTGCATCTGCGTAAAGTGTCGTCCCCAATTAGCCTGTGCAGTACGCACAGGCTAATACAGGACGACACTTTCCCGCCTAAAGTTTAGAAGAGACTTCCTTGAAACAGAAAATACCATAAAAGCGGAAAGTCTCCTTCTGGATTAGCCTGTGCGACACTTTACGCAGATGGATTACGCCTGGTTTTCCCACGACACGCCTCAAATGACAAAATTTAGTCCTGGGTACTTATTCACCAAACAATTCTTAGATACAAGACTTACGAATAAAGACTATTCTTGAAACTGTTCTGTTCTTAAAACGCTGCTAATGTGTCTCTTACTTGGTAGCCACCAACTTTAATTACAGAATTCTTTACTTAAAACAATTTATGACTGACATAAACGACATCGGTATTAAGCATGTTTGCAAAGTATTTTTCTTGAGTCTAAGTCTATTATTTCTTCTTATGTCTAAGAATGGGTTGGTGAATACAGACCCGGGTCATTGGGACAATGTATACCGGTACGTCATAAACAAAGAACAAACCGTAAACATACGTACCGGTATTATATTGTTAAACGATAGTCTTAAGTATTTTTGAAAGAAAAATGATACACGGTTAGGAGACTCACCGGATCACCTCATTTCGAGGTGTTAAAAAAATGTCCGGTGGTGACTTCCGAGGTGGTCCGGCAGGGCAAAAATATTGTAAACAGTTCGTATAGCTTTCAGACTGTGTATTATTTTCTTATGATAAAGGTGCCTTTTAAGAAATCGGCCAATGTCATTAACAGTAGGAATGATAGAAGAACATTCGTTCGTAGATTCGTTAAATAATGTACAAAAATAAAGGCTGTAGGATTTTTATAAGTTGAAGTCATTGAAAGAATATGCCTATGATACTCTATGTACTGACATGTTTACCCGTCTGAGTTCTTACTACAACCCATTATGAAGTGTGTGACGACTGACGATGATCACAAATATACACGTCTTCACATACGCATTACATGTTTTGCAATTATTTGTATTTTTAGGTTAGTTTTCTATGAATTTCTTGAAATGAGATGGTCCGGTGGTGCTGAGGTCGTCCGGTGGTGCTGAGTTGGCTGATGTTTCATGAAACCGAAAGTAGAATTTGTAGACACAACCAAAGCTTTTGATATATGCTCATCAACAAACCTTTACATCGGGCCTGTACTGTAGCAGTGGCGTTTAGTATCCGACATTTTCCCTCTTGGTCTACCACACCTTGACCTTGAAATGCGGTCAAAGGTCGACTGAAAGGCAAACGGTTAATATACAGGATGGTGCACAAATAATTATGCAAAAGCTTGAGCATAATGTTCAACATACGATAAACGCATAAGTGAACAGGCAAACATAAAAATGCATTAACCATAATTTATACCATATTTAAGAGTTTTTTTTGTTTTGTGGTATTCAATAATTCTGATTTATTCCATATTTTAGAGAGTTTTCTTTGTTTTGCGGTATTCAATAACTGTGATATCACTGGTGGGCGGAGCCTACAACCGTGCAATAAGAAGCGTGCGTATATAACGTGCTCCCTAAATAACTAACATATTTCGTCAAAAGTATGCTGCAACTATTAAATTTTTTCTCAAACCCTTACATTTTGTTTCAGAGACAATTACGGCTTTGCCTTATCTGCTATACATATTGAAAATAACACTTTTAGCCATACTTTATTACCAAGATAACGACATATGAAAACGTATGACTAAATAATATGCATCCCTGTGAGTAATTTGTGAACAGACTACTTTTTAAACCCAAAACGTCTCGTGCGATACGAATTAACACAACCACCTCGACTGAAACAAGTTCTAAGAACATCATATGTACTAGCATAAGATTCTATGATTATGTATTACGACCATTAATAAAATTAATGTGTTTGTTGCTGTTTACCAACAATATTTCATCGGGTCGGGGATGGGCTGGACTAATATTAATATGAAGTATATTGGTGGTGTGGAAGTATTAGCAACGGTCGCAACAACAGCTGCAATAGTTGTATTGGTGATAGTGTGGCAGTAGTAGAAGTAGTAATAGTAGTAGTAGTAGTTGCTGTCTAACAGACACCACTTACTCTGCCCTTTCTAACAGACACCACTTACTCTGCCCAGTCTAACAGACACCGCTTACTCTGCCCAGTCTAACAGACACCTCTTACTCTGCCCAGTCTAACAGACACCGCTTACTCTGCCCAGTCTAACAGACACCACTTACTCTGCCCAGTCTAACAGACACCGCTTACTCTGCCCAGTCTAACAGACACCACTTACTCTGCCCAGTCTAACAGACACCGCTTACTCTGCCCAGTCTAACAGACACCGCTTACTCTGCCCAGTCTAACAGACACCACTTACTCTGCCCAGTCTAACAGACACCACTTACTCTGCCCAGTCTAACAGACACCACTTACTCTGCCCAGTCTAACAGACACCACTTACTCTGCCCAGTCTAACAGACACCACTTACTCTGCCCTGTCTAACAGACACCACTTACTCTGCCCTGTCTAACAGACACCACTTACTCTGCCCAGTCTAACAGACACCACTTACTCTGCCCAGTCTAACAGACACCACTTACTCTGCCCTGTCTAACAGACACCACTTACTCTGCCCAGTCTAACAGACACCACTTACTCTGCCCAGTAGGAGCAGCCGACAATTTGCGCCCCCGGCGGACACTGTACCCAGCCGGTCGCCTGCTTGTTGTACAGCACCACGTGGGCGGGGTTACCGGGCCGACATGTAACCTGAGGCTGCATACAGAGGGCGGCGTTATACAAAGTAATATAAATAAATAATGTATTCATATGACTTAATGTTCGATTTGGATTTACACCTCCAACCAAGTTTAATGTATTGAAAAATTTGCATCTTCAAAAAGCTTTAAACGCATTTTTGAAATTGTGTGTCATGTTAAATACAAAATATATAAACCATCAAATACGAATGTCAAGTACTAGTACCTTGTTTCCCGTACAAGTGTAAACTGAAGATCGAACGATCGCTTCGTTTTACTATTGTTGTCCTTTAAAAACCCATAACATGTTGCGCATGTGTAGCGTTCACATTGTATTCTGACTAGATTTGTTAGTGCATTGCAACCTTTGTAATAACAACAACAACTCACGCGCCCAGTCGCGGCCAAGCAGACGTCTCCTTGAAACATGGCGCCATTGCAGCTGGTCTCGAAACACATGCAGGTCTCCGCCTGGTATCCGGCCGGACACGTCCTTCCGTCGTCCACGATCGTTTCTGAAAGCCGGGAACAAAAGACAAGGTTTTAGTAACTTATTACTTTCGTATTCTTGTCAAGATCAGAGCCATTAACCAGTAGACAGGGATCTATCGCTCCGCCTTTATGTTTGACCAAGGTTGTTTGTGCGCCTTTATGTTTGACCAATGTTGTTTGTGCGCCTTTATGTTTGACCAAGGTTGTTTGTGCGCCTTTATGTTTGACCAAGGTTGTTTGTCCTAGGGTTTAAAGTAAATCGGTTGGATTATAAAACCGTGTGTTATTATTTACCACTGAAAAATAAGCTGATAATTGGTCAACTCAATCCGTGATTGACAAGATATCTATTGGTCAATTTTAACTGCTAGTACATTGAATTATCTTCCAAGAAGAGATAAATTGTTAATACTTTATGCACCATACGTATGTGTTTCCGATGCTCTGTAGAGACAGCACATAATTGATGGATCGACTAGATTTAATTGACCATTCACTAAGTTACTCTGAAGTATGGAGTTCAATTATTTGTCGGAAATTTCTTTTGAATACAACTGTAATTTGTAATCTATGATTGTCAAAGATCTAGCAGGTGAGGCTTATTATAAAACCAATGGAATCCCGTCAATTAAACGATCGCTACTTGATTACCAACCCACTCATCGTCAAAATGTTATACTCGCATACACTCGTTTTTACAACACATCATTGAGAGTCCAGGTTAGATACCAGTAAAAAGCGGGGAATCCCCCGGTGGTCGAAAGTAGGCCGTATATCAAACTGTTCTTTTTTCTTCCGTTAAAGTATACATTTCACATAACGGAGACTGGTTTAAAATGGTAATTTCCTATAACGACGTGTCTCCTGTGCATTTTGGATGTATGGATAAACCGAACGACTTGAAAATTGAATGTTAAGCAGTTTAGGTATAGACAGCATGTGCTGTTGTCGAAATCGAGACTGCAATCTGTGCTTCTTACGGATGACTACAATCATGTGCTGTTGTCGAAATCGAGACTGCAATCTGTGCTTCTTACGGATGACTACAATCATGTGCTGTTGTCGAAATCGAGACCGCAATCTGTGCTTCTTACGGATGACTACAATCATGTGCTGTTTTCGAAATCGAGACTGCAATCTGTGCTTCTTACGGATGACTACAATCATGTGCTGTTGTCGAAATCGAGACTGCAATCTGTGCTTCTTACGGATGACTACAATCATGTGCTGTTGTCGAAATCGAGACTGCAATCTGTGCTTCTTACGGATGACTACAATCATGTGCTTTTGTCGAAATCGAGACTGCAAGCTGTGCTTCTTACGGATGACTACAATCATGTGCTTTTGTCGAAATGGAGACTGCAATCTGTGCTTCTTACGGATGACTACAATCATGTGCTGTTGTCGAAATGGAGACTGCAATCTGTGCTTCTTACGGATGACTACAATCATGTGCTGTTGTCGAAATCGAGACTGCAATCTGTGCTTCTTACGGATGACTACAATCATGTGCTTTTGTCGAAATCGAGACTGCAATCTGTGCTTCTTACGGATGACTACAATCATGTGCTGTTGTCGAAATCGAGACTGCAAGCTGTGCTTCTTACGGATGACTACAATCATGTGCTTTTGTCGAAATGGAGACTGCAATCTGTGCTTCTTACGGATGACTACAATCATGTGCTGTTGTCGAAATGGAGACCGCAATCTGTGCTTCTTACGGATGACTACAATCATGTGCTGTTGTCGAAATCGAGACTGCAATCTGTGCTTCTTACGGATGACTACAATCATGTGCTGTTGTCGAAATCGAGACTGCAATCTGTGCTTCTTACGGATGACTACAATCATGTGCTGTTGTCGAAATCGAGACTGCAATCTGTGCTTCTTACGGATGACTACAATCATGCGAGATGCATTTTCTTAGAAGTAGCATAACATATCATTTTTATTTTAAATTTTGTAAGTAGACAGAATCACCTTTCCAGAGAGACGAGATTCTGAACACGTAAATCAAAGGAAAGTGGCGAATGACGCCAGGAGATTTAACTCTTTTACAATGGGATCCTGTGGGAATTGGATTTACTGGTTTCTAACCTCTAACGATTAATAAAGTTCGGGCATCCTGAGTGGTCATTTATCAATCAAATGTCGTCGAGGCGTAAACTGTTGCTTGCGTTTCACAAGTGTTATTCGACTGTTGGCGGTACCCAACGGTCTTTTGATAGGGTAATTTCCAAAACTGGAATCGCGCAAACCTACTTCTTTTCTTTGCATGCTACGAGTCAGTAAATCGAAACCTGAAATTCACGCCTGTTTTCTTACCTTTTAATTATTTAAGATCATATATGTCATGTGTACTATAATGTGTATGTAATGTGAATTATTATTGTTCACAGTTTATAAAAAAAAATACTCAATTGATTGAAAATGTTACGTCAAACAAATGACAACCCTATTTTCGCCATTTACTTGTATGTAACCGAAATATTCACCTGGGTGTCCTGGAATAAGACTACACAATTAATACGCTACATTGATTATTTTGACTCGTTGCGAAAGTGTTATTTCTTACCGATTCTTATTGTGAATATATTGACAACAAATTACTGCAATGTATTAATTTTAAACTGTAGTATGGTATCGAGAGCTACTTTTGACTCAGTAGGCTGCGAATCACTAACAATCAATGCTCCAAACTAACGCGCTTCGTCGGTTATTCGGCATGGCTCGTTGCAGATTGACTTGTTAACTGGCATGTATATAATTCCGTTTAGATCATTGGCTTGAAAAATATTTGTTCGTTACTTACAAATTAACCGTTATTATTATTTTTTTATTATGTCGTATACTATTGAATAGGAAGCCATATTATCAAATTTAAAGGTGGGAAAATTCAACTTTATGTTTCCTTATTAATACAAATGCTCTCATAATTCACATGCTTTTAGTTTCTCTTGTCGCCAACAGTCTGTCGACGCTGTCAGCGATTTTATTTCTTTTAATGAACTCCACTGATTAAATAATGAGACTCGCATATGTTTTACTGTTTGGTTTATCTGAATATAAATGGTGACTATTTTGAGCGGGGAAGCTTACTGTTGACAATCTCACAGTTGTCTCCCGTGTAACCAGGGTAACACATGCACTTGTATCCGGTGGACGATGTTGCTAGGCAACGCCCCTCGTGGAAACACGGGTTGCTAAAATTAGACATGAAGACTTTATTTTAAACATATTTTATTATCAAAATAAAGCATATGTACAAATGACATAAATACTATACCAAATATATTCATTTTGAAAAAATGGGTAAGACCTAAAGTTCTGACAAAATATTTTATTGTCGTTCCCTGTATGGTTATTTACATGTTTGTGGCGATTTACGTGATTATATTGAAAAGTCAAGAGTGGAGTTAGAAAACATGAAGCATGCTGTCCATGTACGTAGGACCATACGAAAACCATATTCAAAACTGCTACTCTAGGCATGATGTATTTTGAAGGAAAAAAAGTAATCAAGCGAGCTAATGGAAAGCTATATTACGAGCACCACTTAAACACATTGACCATGATGAATAAAGTAATAACGTGAACTATAGGGCTCGACAGTAACACTTTACTATACTATAAGGTTTAATCGATTACAAAGCATTCTATACACAGAGGATGACGTCACACGCCAAATCTCTGTACTTAACCGCATTATTTCGCCCCAAACGGCGAAATGTGCTTGCGCATGAAGTATCCCGCGTATGAAAGTTGATTCATGAAAATACTTTATTGATATCATTAATCAGTCTAATATTAAGTTAATACTGATAGTAGAATATATTTCTGTTAAATAAAATACCAGTAGTTCGTGTTTAACGATGTTTAGCGTGTCTATTATAAAAAGCTACTTTCACTTTCTTTTGAGTGAAAAATTCAAGGTTAGATGCCAGTAAATCCAATTTCCGTAGGGTCCCAATTTAAAACGGCGAAGTTTCAGATTTCAGTTTGTGCAAGCTTGCTGTCCTCTTCCAAAAATTTGCAATAAAAATATATGGCATGTTTTTTTCTAAGAAAATGCGTCTCACCTGATTGCAGCCACGGGTAGAAACTAGGGTTTGGCAGTCATATTTCGACAAAAGCTCCAAGCCACACCCCAAAAGCTCATCTTTCAAGTTAGCTTCCAAAGAAATGCACAAACATGTTCTAAACACACAGATGATATTACAAATAACCACACAAGGCATGTCTGACATTGCTAAATGCTTTGCATCGCAGAAGAAAAAAGGAACTATAGTAAAAGGCATTATTTCGAATATAACACGGAGGAAAACACATTGATTTACTGGTATCTAACCTCAATGCGATGTTAAATCAACCATTGCGAGCTTAACTAGAAAGTAGCCCATATCCATATTGCTTAGAGCGTGAGTACACAGGACTGTTGGAGCGGTGTAGACACAACGATTAGAATGTATTGTACTGAGGTAGTTTTTTTTTTATCGGGCGGGAAACACGAATTCAATTGAAACATCGAAAGTTGAAAATAAGTGTTAAATTCGTTCATCCTCTATGTTCTTGAATGTAGGGCCCATCGAAAAAATAGTTCGTTCAATAACAATAAGATTAGCAGCGCCACAGACAGCGGAACCCCTTCCCCCACAGTGACCTCACCTGGCGATGCACGTGTGCTGATCGTGCACGATGTCCAACTTGAGAGGCGTTGAGGGCGCGCACCTGCCCGGATATCCGCCGCACCTTCCGATGATCTTCTGGGAAACTTTCAACAAGGAAACATTCAAATGTTTAGTCAATACGTCATGAAACATACCCAAACCTTTTTCAGAGTTTGCAGACGCCCTATGTTTTCGAGGAAGATGAAGCAATACATCTAGTTAAAGGGAACAACAATCTATATTTCAAGTCATCTTTGGAGGAATAGCGCATGGTTTTAAAGAAATTTTACGTGTGGACGAATCCTTTACATGGAATCTGATATTCAAGGTACTGTTAAATTTTACTAAAAAAAACTCAGTTTGCCACATCATGAAAGCATTTAAAAACAACAACAACTGTCGTATGTTAGGTCTATAACTGTAAAATCGTGTATTGTTCGATGGTTGAATTTTCGCGTATTTCGCGCTCCGAACAGAGCGCAAGTTTATGGCGTCGCGTAAAAAAAAGTTCTTTGTGCATGATTATTGATAATGTTACTTGAACATGAAAAATGACCGCGCGAATAAGACGTTTTTCAATAATGGACGAAATTTTAGATACCTCAAAATAAAATGATATTACAGTAGTTGTCATTGGTACATCATCACTTTACTTAGTTCCTGTACCTGTCTGGTAGACGCTGATGTACCACAGGCCCCCGCACGACTGGTTTTGGTTTCCGGAACACGCGTAGTTGCACATGGAGTCGGAGGCGCGCCGGGAGTTACCCACCCGCGTCCTGTCGTCCCCGCAGAAACACTCCTCGTTGTACTGAAAACACAAACCGTACATGGTTAGGGCTCGTAATCAGAAAGCTCCGAAGGGAAATCTTAACCTAAGTTACACTTAATCAACAATCAAATCAAGCATTCAATTTGAAATTCAACAATATATATATGAACAGTCATGAATGTGGGACGAGAAGCGACCTTTTAATGGAAATTTTACCATAAATGAAGCAGTCAAAGAATTAACGAATTTGATGAGTTTAAGACATTTACTTGAGTGTTTTATTAGAAGCTTCGCGAATATGCGCCTAGCTTGGTCTGTACTTCTTTCCTGCATTTATGTTAGGCTTTTATTATGCAAATAAAAAAATACATATAATGACATCACTGTCAACCACTAATTGATACGAGTTAGTTTTTGTTCTGTTGGTACTGGTACAGATGCTGCTGCTAATGATAATGGAAGATGCGCAAAACGTTGGTGATGATGATGATGATGATGATCATCATGATGATGATAATGATGACGATAATGATGTTGGTAATGATGATGATGATGATGGAGGTGGTGATGAAGATAATGATAATGATGATGAGGAGGAGGATGGTGGTGATTATGACGATGACGGTGATGCTGCTGCTGTTGCTGCTGCTGATGATGATGACCTAGTTTTTTACCACATTTGATAGGATTATTTAATGGGCAAAAAATGGCAATTACAATAAGATAAATAAATGCATTTCTTTCTGTATCGTTGCTTAAGTTAAATACCACCTCGCAATGCATGTACGAGTATAAACATTTTGCAATTCAGACCAGTCATAATAAACATGAGTTAGTATCAATCTTCAACAATCAATCACAGAACTTGCGATCAACAACGCATATGTTACCTCTTAAACCACAGGCAAAGATAGTAGTTTACCATATAAACAACAAACAAATCGCTACATATACACATATGTATACATAAAACAACATAATAGTTCTTAAAAAATAAACCAACGTTCAAAGTCTTGCTTTTTTTCCATCATGAAAAACGCCTGCTCGAAAACACAACAAGATTGCCATGACGGCCCAAAGTGATCACCTGAGTACTTGAAATTACAAAGATAAGTTCTGAATCTAAATGTCATCGCAAACAAATTTGACCCACGTCAGAATTACACCTGTTGTTGACCTGGCAATCGACAGACACAATACAGATTCTGTCTAGCCTATTTCCGTGGATTACCCGGAAAACGACATGCTTAATACAGATGCCTCTCCAGCCTACTTCTGTTGTTCACCTGGCAATAGATGGGTGCAATACAAACGCAACGTTGAACAAGTTGGGACCATGACAAACACTACACGAATGTCACAGGGGCACAACCAAAACATTAGGGAATGCCAAATGAACATCGGCCAAAAACGAAATTTGGCAATTTTCCTGGTAAATCGGCAGATGTTTGCCAACCATCACTAGGCCCTGTAAATGCCTTCTGTGATATCAGTGGTACTTTCTATAATCTCTATCGGTATATGCTGACAAATTACTGGAGATTGGGCACACTAGATAGATGCAGGATTTAATGTCAATTGAGCAGTATAAAAAACTCATAGACATGCATTTAAAGATCAAAGACATGCACACTTGTTGTTGTTGTTTTCATGGCAATGTGGCAATAATTCAGTGCTTACACTCCGTTTTGAACCACTTTTGAATGCGTTCTCGATCATACGGTTTTACACAAATTGTGCAGGATGAAGCAAGATGTAAAATGAAATCTTTAAACTGCAATTAGTCCATTTTGGCATTTTTTTTACAAACAATGGGCAAAACAGGACAATTCCTCGACTTATTATGAGATTTTATTATCATACACAAGCTGTGCAAGTATGATTAAGGTAAGATGAAAAATAAAGTGCAATTTGTGTTATGAAAAAGTGGCAATAACTCTGGTCTTTCTCGTCCTATCGGGCCCTTTATGGAACCCTGCAGATAATTTATGGTCACGAACAAACTGTGCAAGTTTGGTCAAGATTGAATGAAAAGTGAATTCTTTATCGCGACCACAACCCAAGAATTGTTGACAAATTACAGATTTGTTTCACAAACAAAGGGCAATAACATTAGTGTTTCTAGTCCGACCTGGCCCATAGTTGACTTCGACCTATACCAAATGGTTATGTACAAGCAGTGCAAGTTTGGTCAAGATTAGACAAATAATTCTGCACATAGTCCATTTTTCGCATTATTTTTTCACAAACAAAGGACAATCACTCTTGTGTTTGTGGCCCGATCCAATATTTGGTTTATTCTGAGATCTTATGGTCGTTCAAAAGCTGTGTCAGTCTGGTTATGATTAGATGAAAAATGAAATCTCTATCTAGCAAAAAGTCCGTTACACTTCTTTTCTCCAGAAAAAGGGGCATTAACTTTGAAGTTCTTCGTCCTATCTGGCCCATTATCGAACTTCGCCGGGTTTTTATGGTCACACAGAAAGTGTAGTCTCTATCGCGTCCGCGCGCCCAATTGTTGACGCATTACGACGCCGGACGACGGACGCCGGACGACGCAGGACAGTCCTTATATACCAATAAAACACAGAATACCATGATGATGATGATGACGATGATGACGATGATGATGATAATGATGGTGTTGGTACTTGTAGTGGTGTTAGCGGTGGTGTTTGTGGGGGTGGCGGTGGTGGTGGTGGTGGTAGTGGTGTTGATTTTGATGGATTACCTCCACGCCAGCGAACCGCTGCCCCCGCCCCAGACAGCGAGCCTTGCAGTAGTCGATGGTCATGTTGTCCAGGGTGATCTTGTAGGACGGCAGCACGCGCTCCCACTTATCCGCGTAGCAGCCGACATAGCCTGGCAACGACAGAAATCACCCGTGCAGTCGTGAATTCACGATCTTTATTAACAAAGTGTATATTATGTTATCAAGTTGTCTATTTTACTAAACTAAGTCACGTTTTTCGGCAATCTGTCTTAAATGAATTCGGTAAAAAACACAAGTGCAAATTAGATTCTGGAAATACAAAAGCGCGTATGATGAAAAAGAAAATAGAAACGTTTTTTTTTTAAGACTGAGACGTTAGCTTACTGTCGTCCTCTACGACCGCTTGTCCTTGGGTCACGTTGCCGCGAACGAAGGAACCAGACCAGCTCCACTGGGTCCCGGCCTTGACGGTAAACGGGGTACCAGTCAGGTCGATTTGGAAGGTTCCCATTGGCGCGCATTCCGCAGAGCCCGCGTACATGTCACCCGCCTCGCCGTATCTGGAAAGAAGGTTTTCCTCTATGTTCAATAAACATTGCATCAACTGCAATTTTGCCAATGGTTTTCTTAAACGTGTGATTAATCGATCTTATTATATGTAATAAAACCTTCAACTTAAGATCAGTGTGTCAACTCTGATAGAAAATGGGCGGTGGCCTCGCAACTGTAAACCAGATCATAGAAGAGGGTGAAAGAAAAGTTCGTATCATAGAAGAGGATTGAAGAAAGTTTTTATTATTCCGGGTACAGTGGAAATAGACTTTGGTCGAATGTTAATGCATTTAATATTGGCCCCGGGGTATTTGCTACACCTATAGCATCTCCCATGGAGCGGATTTAGATAAAAATGCTTGGCGTGGGTAATTAGACCCCCAACAAATAAAATTAGTCATATTCTTTTGGGTCAGCCCGCCGCTCCCCCCCTGGGGGGAAATATTCATAGGTGCATGATAGTCAGTATCACATAGACTAGTGTTAATTAAAATGGTGGGCAAGCAGAAGAAACAACATGAACATCGGGAAATTATTGCTTTGTTATGTTTACTTGGCATTGTTGTTATGCAAAAAGCATTATTTGAGGCTTGTCGTGGGAAAACAGGGCTTAATGCATGTGCGTAAAGTGTCGTCCCGGATTAGCCTGTGCAGTCCGCATTTTCCACTCAAATCCCATCAAATCAAGCGAAATTCATTTAGTAACTTGGTAAACAATCTATAAAATATTTTTTGGCAGTTACGTTGTATCGAACGTTGAAGAATTTTTGTTTTCACCTTGCTGCGTTTTGTTATGTCGTGTTTCATTAGCGTTTGACAACCAGTTAAAACTATGTATATGCAGTTCAATATACAAACAACGACATTTATATTTAAGAAATCATTTTCGATTAACAGTTGTTACCGGCTAATAAACAACGATTTGGGGTCCTGGTGCGTAGGAATTAAATAACAAGGTCGTTAGCGCATCAGAGCAACAAATCGTGTCTTTACCAGAAAACATTGTCTGCAATTACAATGCGAATTCTATTTTACAGTTACGGAACTATTTTTTGTTGGGGGGGGGGGGGTCGTTTATTAAGGGAGATTTAACAATTGTAAATGTTGTTCGTTGTCTCATTGAAAACTAATCGCGGGTCATATTAGAATTCAGACATAATTTTCGATTCATCGTTGTTTATCGGCTAATACACAACTGTTTGGAGTTGTGATGCTTATGAATTAAATCACGAAGGCGTTAGCCCGAAATGTTTAATAACCGCGCATCAGAACTACAGATAGTTTTTTAATTACAGATAACACATGATAATATTATTTCGATTCTAGCATGATCTGACATTCAATTTTGCAGTTACAATGCGAACTTTATTTTACAGTTTCAGACCTATTTTGTCGGATTAACAACGGTTATTTGTGGTCTTTGTCTATATAAAACTTTGCGCGTGTCATGTTAGACAAAATATTTACATCAAAGTAGTAACAAACCTAATAGTGTTGGGTCCTGTCGTGTTGGCGAACGTGAAGTCTCCGGTGTTGACGGTGAGCGTGTCGAGGTTGACGGCGATCCGGGTGAACTCCGTCCGGCCCGTCTGAGTCGCCAGCTCACGTGGCAACTTGTCCGCGCACGCCATTGGAGAACCTGATAGTTGTTAAATACACGGTATGGAAACACGCCACCACATAGCCATGGTGGTGTAAAGGAGCTGACATACTTTTGACAGCAATAATTTAAGACCCATACTTCCAAAACGATCACCAAAGCGAAGTGTCCTGACAATCTCCTCCTCGTAATAAAGCTTCCCGTACAGTTTTATTACATTCCAAAGACATAGCTCGGACATGACTTGTGCACTATATATATACTATTTGCAGCTATAATTAAAGGCAAATGACTGCAAGAAAACATCGTTGAGGCGGAATGTCCCGATACCATGCGCACTGCCTGTTGCTAGTGAAGCTTCTCTTAAAGTTTCTTTAAATTCCTGCAAACTGTTGCTGACAAGTAGCCGGTATAAGAATTATATAACAAGTGTGCACTAAATGTTATTGGCAGCTTACAGAATACGCGGTAAGGACGGAAGGAAGGAGGGAGGCCAAGGTGGTGACTAATTTTTTTCTGTTAGCAATAAAACGAACGTACAGCATCCTCTTACCAAACATACGTTTTTACCGATACTACGTATAGATTAACTTCAAAATACAAATCAGCCGTGTGATTTTTTATCTGCCTCTCTAGGTCAATGTTTGACCTAATTATCAAGTATTCCATAATCAATAAATACATTTGTTTAAATACTGATCATAAATACATTTGTTTAAATACTGATCATAATATAATGCGTAGTTTTTAAAGAGTCATTGTTTCGTTTGGTGTTAAATTGGTTTGCAAATAACGCCGTACAGCGTAATTCACTGGGGGCTGACAAGTGTACCGAAAAGTGTTTCTCAAAGACAGCACGTGAATGTTTCCTAACGAAAATTCAGCCATACAGCGTGGTTCATTTCCTGGATTTTAACATGGTTTCGTTGATAACACACACACATAAAATTAACTTCGTTGGAAAACATACACACCCTCTGAGCGACACGCACACACACATTATAGTGCAAAAAAAAAGAAACATGTTTGTTTTTATTATTAGAAACAGAGAAAAACGCGTATTATTTTTAAATCACTATAATTATCAATTATTGTTGTACAGGTAGTTTGTAGATGGAATTATGCAAGAAAACACAAAACGCGTACTTTTATGACATATACTGCACCAAAACATACAGCATAACAACAAGAGGCGTTTGTATTATAGAAAATAACATTTACTATCGCGTAACTGCTATATGATCACCATATCGATTACAAAAGTTCTAGAAATACATAAAATTGTACCCAACGGATGGTCAACTTGAAGGAATTTTAACACGCTTTCATTGAGAAACACCTTTAGTTTACACGAGTCATCCCCCAGTGGTAAGGTGTGTGTACAAAACGTTTCTAATTTTCTTATGCATTTTCCTCGTGTCTACGTGCAACTTTTAGCACAACGTCAGCGTCAGGTTACAACCGCAAAGTTATTGTCACCAAACTGCGCTTAAACCGCAGTTTTTTCATGTAACCCATTAAGAAGACAAATAAAACAATTCATCTTTTATTTTTATATTTTCGGGCTTGTAGTGCATTTTAATAATTCGTTGCTGCTTGAAAACGTGTTAAACCAGGAAAACAACAAAAACACTTCAAGCAGCAACATTTAAACTTCAATAAACGCATAAATCATGGAAATATCAACATGACCGCACACATAAACTGCGATGGAAAAAACGTATAATGGTAGAATTGTGTTTTTTAAATAGCTATTTTTTAAGTGAGGCACATACCGTATTTGGTACAGGTTGTGAAATGCCGCAATTAAAGATAACAATTGTGAGGTATAATGACTGGCAATTTCATGTGAGTAGTTTAAACAGCATGTAAAATTAAAATTGTGCACACATGCTTAAAATACTAGTAACTTAAACACATAGTTACCTTTTTGATCTTGTTCTTCATGCGCATCAAATAAAGTGCTAGAGTACATGTACATATAATAAGGCGATACACATTTGATTCTATGTTTAGCGTCCCCATGATTTTTCGAAACCTACCAACCAGGCAGGAAAAAACAAACAAGTCGTTAAAAAACATTTTTCATTCACAACGTATTCATGGCAGTGGTACAAGCTAAAGCAAATGTTTACCTGCAAAACTGTTAATTATCATCTTTAGATTGGGAACCTACTTTAACACAGCATTTTAACGGTGTAAATTGACTAGTTGCACACAAATGTTTACAAATGTTTGAAAAAGACCTAAAAGTATATTTTCCCCATGGTTTTTAGAATTTTTTCATGCACTTTCCAACTCGATTTATTACATTGTCAAAATTATTTTTTTTCGGTCAGGCATCCGAAAACCTACCAGCCCGAGGACGCTAAACATAGAATTAAATTGGTATGGCCTAACGTTATGCGATATATATTCAAAAAGGTAAATTCTAACAACAAAGAAGAAAAGGCCCCTTGTTTAATTGCCAATAAACAACTCGAAAGAGTAGTTAAAAAACTGTAAAATATAGTTCGCATTGTAATTTTCACTTTATCGTTGTTTATCTGTAAGTCAGCAACGAACAAATAAGTTGTTTATTTGTGAATTAACAACTAATTTGTTCGTTGTTGATTTACATATCAAAAACGATCACACGAAAATTATTTCAGAATTTTACAATAACTCAAGCTTATACCATATTTCAGAGAGTTTTCATTGTTTTGCTGCATTCAATAACTGTGATATCAAATCGGTACATGGTGGGCGGAGACTAATATGCAAGCTTACCGTGCAATAAGTATAGCGTGTAGTAAATTGAAATACAGTTGTAATTTATACGCCCTCTACTTATTACACTGAACGATTGCACTGAGTGGGCTCATTGCGACGGAGCTAAATTTGGAAATGACACGCATTCCAAGTTTGTCAGACATCACGTGACGTCTAGGAACTGCCCATTGGGATCGGCATCGCAGAAAGTTGCGATGTGATTGGTAAATATGGTATAAAACACTTGTAGCACTCCTTGACCTCAATATGTTAATTATTTAATCTCACCCTGCGGGCTCGTTAAATAACTAACATATTTCGGTCGAAGTGTTCTACAACTATTACGAAATACTGAAGTTGTTACTGATGTGGTCATTGGGAATCTGGAACAAATTATGACATTGGGAATCTAGGTGTCAGTCATTTCTGGAACTATCATGACATTGGGAATCTAGGTGTCAGTCATTTCTGAAACTATCATGACATTGGGAATCTAGGCGTCAGTCATTTCTGGAACTATCATGACATTGGGAATCTAGGTATCGGTCATTTCTGAAACTATCATGACACTGGTAATCTAGGCGTCAGTCATTTCTGGAGCTATCATGACATTGGGAATCTAGGTGTCAGTCATTTCTGGAACTTTCATGACATTGGGAATCTAGGTATCAGTCATTTCTGAAACTATCATGACACTGGTAATCTAGGCGTCAGTCATTTCTGGAACTTTCATGACATTGGGAATCTAGGCGTCAGTCATTTCTTGAACTTTCATGACATTGGGAATCTAGGTGCCAGTCACTTCTGGAACTATTATGACAACCATAGGTCTTCACCATGATGATATTTGTCTAATTAAAAGTTTCATGCCAATCTAGCAATTCTTTAAAAATGCACGAAACAGCTGCGAAAATATAGCAAACAACCATTTTTTAAACATAATGGTCTATTTAATTATTCGCTGAATTGTTTCCTTTACCGTATTTGTTATGTGATCGGGATGGACAAAAATAAGCATGTTCACAAATACAACTCTATAACTCTGCTGTTACAGGATACACGATGAACAGTCAACATTTATTATAAGTTTCATAATTTATAACAAAATGTCCACCCACTTGGCAAAACATTTTATGGCCCAGAAAAGACAAAATTAACAGAGAAAAAAGTAACCATTCGACAATAGCGAAACTAATTCTTTCCGGCTGTATTAAAATCTAACAAATGAGGCGTGTCGTGGGAAAACCGGGTTTAATCCATGTGCGCAAAGTGTCGTCCCAGATTAGCCTGTGCAGTCCGCGCAGGCTAATCCGGGACGGCACTTTCCGCTTTAATGCTATTTTCTGTTTCAAGGAATTATCTTCTAAACATAAATCCACTGTAGGCGGAAAGTGTCGTCCTGGATTAGCCTGTGCGGACTGCACAGGCTAATCCAGGACGGCACTGTACGCAAATGCATTAAGCCCGGTTTTCCCACGACACGCCTCAAATGTTTTTTACGATTCTGGAATCTGGTCGGAAGGACGAAAATGCGACTTCGAACTCTGCGGTGATTATGAAAATCGAACTCATATATATTGTATACACATGTCTGGTTGGTCACTTTTAACAGAATCTGATAGTATTCGGTTGATTAAGTTAATGAATACGTATATGAGCTGACAAGTCAATTGCTGCCATTGCCATTAATGAACAACTGGAATAAAAACATGCGTCAAGTGGGCTAAATTATAAATGACGCAAACCGCATGTCACTACCTATCAAACGTTACTGCTCTAGTTAAGCAGTTAAAGTGTGTGTGTGTACGATCTTTCAACATATATAGTGGCATAAATACAATTAACAAAAAAAGTTAATTAACATATATGTCTATTTAAATGGACTAACAGTTGAGAAAACAAACATTGTTTTTTTATTTAAAGTTTTCAATCACCAAATAGATTTCGTCTGTACAAGCGGAAACTTAAATACATGTATATACACTGACTTGACACTTGGTTTTGGGTTACACAACACTGAAACACGATGCAAAAGTCGAGACTAGCACTTGCATTTTTATTTCACATTAAGTGTTTCGTTCGACATTTGTATGTTTTGCTGTTTGCTTTCAAGTTTTATTGTCACTTTCATCTGCTTATTTCGAAAATAATTGATATGAATGATCGTATGTATACACTTTAAGTATAAGTGTGCTCTGCACCTAGCATAACTTGTTATATAGTCAAATACGGCGGTACTTTTTATGTGGGCACTATTTGCCTGACGGCAAAAATAACCCTATACAAAAGTAACACTAAATTCATCGAACAAGTAATTATTTTTAGATTATATCTAAATATGTCTGACCTTTATATTATGGGGCCACGTGTCATTCGCTTCGTTTTGCAGCTAATAGAAACATGTCATTATGTTATATTTCTAAATTTTGCTTGATTTTCTTAATATTTATCTTATATTCAGTGAACTCTTGACGACAGTCTGCATAAAAACGTTTTTATTGTGATTTGTATTTATAAGCATTTATAAGCATTTCAAAATATATGCAGCAATTATCTTACCAACATTTTCATAAAAGGTCGCGAAATTTGATGTTCTTCCAGAGTTGAGGGTTATAAACGCCTGGGGGTTGGACGTCTGCAAATCTGAAAAAAGAAGAAAGACAAAGACATTAACATTTCTGTACGTGTGCCTTTAATACATTTAGCATATATAAAACAAGTATGGGATGATCCAAATTCATCTCAAGCAATAAAAGCTGCATTAAAGGGGCTTGTTCACAGATTTGTGTATTTTTTTAAGTATACCGTTAAATGTCTTAACTTGACAGATTTACGAGTATCGAAGCTTAAATGCTCAAGTATAAACGAGAAAAGGATTTTTTTTAATGGTTGCTCCCACCGGGGTTCGAACCTCGGACCTTCCGATTAAAAGGCTAAAACCGTAACCACTCGGCCATTTCAACTTCTATATTTATCTCTAGATATTTTACTTTTTGTAAGTGATTAACGTGTTGTCAACTATTTTAAAGAAAACAACAGAAACGCACCAAATTATTCAATCGTTTAGCGTTACAAACGCTTTATAATTTAATCAATTTCAACTGATGATTTTTCATTAACGAAACGGTATTTACTGTATATTTTTACTGAATGTTCATAGTGTTATTTCCCTCCTTTATATTCACTGTTCTTTTATTTTTGGAATTTGTGACAAAAGGTTGGACAATTGTCAATTTGTCAATCTGTGAACATGTCCCTTTAAAAGCAAAATATACAGGGCATTTTTTAAATTACACACAATCTATATCTTGTTATCAAGAAAAAACAACAACAACATAGCAACAACAAAGAACAGCAAAATAACGCTGCGAGGAGTCCTTGTTGGAGAAATACATATAACTGTCGAAAAGCATTTCAATAAGGACATTAAATTGAAATTATAAGGGAAATGTTTTGTTGTTATTTTTGTTTAAAATATTTCAGATAGTACTGGATAGCTCGTTCAGCGTATCTTATCACTTTTCAAATGCTTAAGCTATTTTTATTTGTGCAATATTTGACTAATCCTCTTCATAAAAAGTAACTGTCAATTATTGTCACGTGCTGCTGCTATTAAGACTGTCTAAAGCGCGTTCGGTTTTTCCCGACTTTAAGACTGAAGCTGCGATGCAGCCATTTTTTGTCATGCGCATGTAACTTTTGCTGAACATTTTGATCAACCAATTCCTAGTGTGAAGGCTGTTGCTTGGTAACGTTTAAGCACATTTTAAACTTAAAATTAACCCGGACTAAATGCCAAACCGCATGATTAACATCAAATAAATGCAAGTATTATTTATCGATATATTGTTACACCAATCTTTTCAGCGAAATTAAAATGTTGATTTGTTTCGTGGGAAACCGGGCTTAATGCATGTGCGTAACAGGTTAATCCAGGACGACACTTTCCCAGTTTATGGTATTTTCTGTTTCAAGGAAGTCTCTTCTAAACATAAATGCACTGTAGGCGGAAAGTGTCGTCCTGGATTAGCCTGTGCGGAATTCACAGGCTAATCCGGGACCACCCTTAACGCAACTTGTCAAAAATGCATTAAGCCGGGTTTTCCCACGACACGCCTCAAATGCATTTTCGACAAGTTAGGTGACAATATGTTCAGGAGCGTTATTGCCTTGCTTGACATACTAACCTTAATCGACACCACTTGTTATGCTCGCTACCGTCAATTTAGTTCACAGAGGTGCACTATCGAAACTACTATCAATAAGTGTCTTCCTAACATTAAATTGATAACATATGTGAACAGTTGAAATTCTAGCTCAGTTGCGGTGACGGTGGCGGGTATGCGCTCAATTGTATGGACTTTGGTATTCAATGTACATAGTTGTTAACCCGGGCCGGTATTCACAAACATATTCTTAGACATAAGACTAAAAAAGCTGTTATATTCTGAAAGCTGTTATATTCTGAAAGCTGTTATATTCTTAAAGTTGTTATATTCTGAAAGCTGTTATATTCTGAAAGCTGTTTATATTCTGAAAACTGTTATATTCTTAAAGCTGTTTTATTCTGAAAGCACTGTTTTAACCTTACTTGGTATTCACCCACTCTTATTACATCATTCTTTAATTAGAGCGATTTGTTAATGACATAAAATACATTGGTACCCGTAATATTGGCAAATGCAGAAGTATATTTCCATAAATCTAAGTCTGTTCTTTATTTTTAACTCTAAGTCTGTTGTTTATGCACCTATCAATAACCCCCCCCCCGGGGGGGCGGCTGACTGACCCAGGGAAATTTGACTAATTTAATTTTGGGGGGTCTAATTCCCACCCAAAGAGCCAAACATTTTTGTCTAAATCCCTGCACTGGGAGATGCTAAAGGCGTTTCAAATGGCCCGGGTGCCAATATTATCAGTTTCTAATACCATCCGACCAAAATCTATTTCCCCGGGACCCGGAGTATTCGGCGTGTCAAATTCCCGCCTGTCGGGAATCGCTTTCAGTCTAAAGTCTAAAGGTATTGAACATAATTTGTCAGTTTGATAAAGCATTGTCATCCCTAGGTATTGAACATAACTTGTCAGTTTGATAAAGCATTGTCATCCATAGGTATTGAACATAACTTGTCAGTTTGATAAAGCATTGTCATCCCTAGGTATTGAACATAACTTGTCAGTTTGATAAAGCATTGTCATCCTTCGGTATTGAACATAACTTGTTAGTTTTACACAGACACAATCAAACACAATCAAACTAAAACAAGTAAAACAATGCAACTACCATAACATAAGGTCAATATTTAAGACGTTTAATAATTAACCATGTCCAGATTGTTTTTATGAAAAGCATTTACACGCGTAATATATAAATGAGGCGTGTCGTGGGGAAAAAAAAGGCTTAATTCATGTGCGTTCAGTGTCAGTAAGGGACGACACTTTACGCACATACAAGAGTCCGGTTTTCCCACGACACGCCGCATTTAAGAAACAGGACATCCCTGTCTTTCGCCAAAAACGACCATGCAGATATAACTTGAATGAAACGCGGAAAACTAATTCTCAGCTTGTCTGTTATCGAAGAATTCCAATTATTTTTAATGCAGAACGCCGTTCCAAAATCTTGAATTTTTTCCTATCAAATACGTTCTTAATGTCTATAAAAAATAAATCTCATTGTATGCTAGATCTAGTTTGTAGCGTAATTCTGCTATCAAAATATCAATTCTTTGCTCATATCCAGATATCCAATAGATAACCAGTTGGTTTACAACACACAACGATACATTAGACTGTCCATGTGTTTAATGCAAAACAATGTTAAAACTAAAAAATAAAACGGCTGAACTGAAACGTGAGGCATTTTCACCATGGACATTTTCACCCTGAGTGTCCATCGCATTTAACGTAAAGACGTTCGCAACAGTGTTTCCAATTTTTTGCCAACGACAGATTTTCTTAAACATTTGCACAAACATGTGTCAATGTATCCTAAATATAAAGCTGTGTTAAAAAATTGGGGTCACCGCCCTTGTTCCGAAATATTGGGGTTTAAATACGGTACCTGTCGAAGCCCTTTTTTCAGTTTTTGTGACTAGCAATGTTAAATGATATAAATTACCATTTTATAAAATGACTTTTAATGGACGCCTAATGAGGTTAATTATGCATTTAATATGCATTTGAAAGCATCATTAAATAATCAAATGTACGAATATCTTTTGTTCCAAACGACCGATTTTGTTAAACAATTCCATATACACGTGTCATTGCATACTGAAACTAAAACAGTGTTAAAAGTAGGGGTCACAGGCCTTTTCCCGGAAATGTTGGGTTTTGAATACGGTACCTGAATCGAAGCCCCTTTTTTCAGTTTGGATTTTTATCTATTTTTTAAGTATACAGGAGAGCTTTTTTTTTCAAACAAGGTTTACGGTTCTTTCAACTGATATGTTTTCGCATGTCTTATTTGGCAATATACACGTGTATTTTAGTAATAAAAAAACGCTTTAACTACTGTTAAAATAATGAATTTGACTGGACATTGAAGTAGGTCAAATGGTACTAGTAATTCCTTCCGAAACGTCATTTATTAGGCATCAATATATTTTTTTCCAAACGACACATTTTCTTAAATTTTCGCAAATAAATGTACCAATGTATACTAACACCAAAACATTAATGAAAAGAATGGGTCACCGAACTTGTTTGGGAAATATTGGACTTTAAATAGGGTACCTGTGTAACCTTTTTCATGTTTTGTGTTTACGTAAACAACGTATAAATTGCCAAAATAGAATGGAGATATTTAATGGATCTTTTTTAACTAATTTGTTTGGGAATACATTGTATACGTGTGGTTTTGATTATTATAAAGCCTTATGAACTTTTAACCATTGACTAGAACTAAACGACTTACACAGATTTATATTTATTGATTGAAATTAGTATAGTGTAACCTATATTCAATACAGAAACAATAAAACAAAAGGAGATATTAACCCAATTATTTTCTTTTTGTTGCGAACGTCTTGAACAGAGTTGAGTTGTCTTTCAGCGCAGCTAAACTGCATGGACAGTCCCCAGGGCCATATTTTCGAAACATCTTCAGTTTGCATTAAAATATTAAAATATTTTCACTTAGATCTAAGTTCCGATTTTTTATGTCATATTTTAAGACTACCTTTAATTAGTGATTCGTATTTGGAGAGTTAAGTTAATATTTGTTATTGATAAGTTGATCATTATTGAACATTTAGCAGAATTTCTAGCACTCCTGCAATACAATGCTAAAGAAATATGATGATTTTAAGATTAAGGACAATATTTTACTTAAGATGTTTCTGGAATATGACCCTATGCGCTGTAAAATAATTAGTCCTTAGTCCCGCACACAAGAGTTTACCCGTATGATGTCTGCCCTTTTTTGTAAAACTGCACTGAACTAATTCATAGAATACCAATAAATACCACTTACTATAACAGTAAACTGGAATGCCCACATTTTGTTTCCATGGCAAGAACACTGCATACTCCCCGTCGATAGCGCTTGCGCCAAGATCCTGTTTCACATCCAGGCAGCTATGGTACTCCTTGAGACCCTGGGTAAGGCCAACAGTAATGCATGAAACCCACAAACACGTGCACAGGAGCACCGTTGTTAGACGCCGCATATTGTTTATAGCCTATTTAGTATAACTCGTTTACTTTAGATCATTTGGTATTGACTATAAAACACTCGTAGAGCTAGTGTTTTCAGTCCTTTAAAACCATATTTATGCACACTTTTCAAGGTAACGTAATGCTTTATTTGAACGTTTACGCTAGCTCGTACGTCACAATTTAAGTTCAATTTATTCCGCAAAGAGCATAAACAAGTAATTAAGTACGAAAGTTGGTTGAAGAAAAAATCATTCTGCATTTACATTTGCATAATTATTCATATAATGTATTATCATTTTAAATGTGGTATAATGGCGTATGATAGGTGAAGCAGAACGATTTTAACGTGTCGGAGATAACGTATCGGTTGGTGTCTCTACACGATGAGATACATATTAAACCTTTATCCAGTATTAATATTCAGTTATCAAATACATGTAGTTCAATGATAACTCCAACCTGATTGTTATACTTGATATCAATTACAATAACCACACTTGCCAGCTTTCGCAATCTCTCTCTATCTATCATTGGTTGAATAGAGACATCTACGTACTTTAAGGATATCTCCGCCGTCAGACAAGTTTGACATCCCGCAGAACCATTAACAACAATTAAAATCGAATATATTAAAAAAAAAAATTGCGTTCGCCCAGGCCAAAAAAAAATGTGGTTCGGGCAACCCGACCCTACCTAGCGACCCCACCCCCACCCCCGACCGTAAAGTTTTTAGCGACGAATGTTTTCCGTATTCTTAAAATTTTAGATAATTTTCAATGTTTTATTACCGAAATGTTTCTTTAAAAAGAGGTAAAAAACAACAACAACAACAAACAAACTCAACCCCGATCCTTCCTAACATTTTTGAGACCGTTGCCCGAAACGCAAAATTTATTGTTTAGGCCCCATTGGTCTATATGTCGTCTTACTTGTCCGTCCTCCCGCCCAACTATCATTTCGTAAGCCTGGCACACGAAGTAATTCAACGATCCCAAGACCGGTTCACCAAGCATTTATTGACATAAGAATAAAGAATAGACTAAGACTCAAGAAAGTTACTAGTGCGTTCGCAAATATTGATTGTGTCATAAATAAACCAGTCTAAATAAATAATTTGCATAGGTGAATACAAGTGAAGATTGAAATTTACACCATACTCAGAACAGAACACTTTCAATTATATTCTCTGTTTTTTTTTCGTACATCTGATGTAAAAGAATGGGTTGGTGAACACGGGCTCGGATGTCCAATGTTCATTAGCTTATTCCAAACAAGACGGTTGGGATAGATTGCGTCAAGTCTTTATAGCGTTCAAAATCTGTACGCATCTTTTACTCCGTTACAAATGATATCACCCATATAGGGTTACTTGTTTGGGACCCATATGGGGATGCTCTTTTTGACCCTATGGGCTTTCTTGTTGGGAACACATATGGGGATGCTCTTTTTGACCCTATGGGCTTTCTTGTTGGGAACCCATATGGGGATGCTCTTTGTGGCCCTATGGGCTTTCTTGCTGGGACCCATATGGGCTTGCTTGTTTGGTACCCATATGGGCTCTCCTGCTAGGACCCATATGATATTGCTGTTGTTGACCCATAGGGGCGGTCTTTCTGGTACCCGTATGGGCTTTGTTGGTCATGTTTTTCACAAATCATATTTTTCACAAACCTGTGAAGAATAGGATCTCATTTGTCACATTTTTAAGTGTGATTAAGATAATTGGTCAAAAAGCGGGGTATGCGTGAAGATCACATAGGAATATAACTTTATTGCATATCTAAAACTGTAAACAAAAACAAACTTCATAGAAAATGTGAAGATTGAGATTGCGCGTGTGACAAATGGGATCTCAATGTTCACACCTGTGAAAAATGAGATCCTATTTTGGGACACATATATATAATATATATATGTTCTTCTTAAACATATGATCTTGTTTATGCACGGCATAAATATACACTGCACGTTGGTCATTGTGGGCTTAGATCGGCTAAGCGTGCCTAGGAAAAGTGTGAGTAGGTTAACTGACTGTGATATGACTGAAATAATGCCAAAAAACGGCGAAAAATCCTAACAAACAAACAAACATCATCGTGGGCTACAGATCTCAATATTCGGTGTCTGTGATAGACCAGAGACACTGGAAACTGTCTGACATGCATGAGGCCAGATATAGTATCAAATCAATTACTCTAATATGACACGCTGGGAGTTTTGCTAAAGCAAAGAACAAAATATACCGTTGTTAAATCTGCAATAAACAACGCATAAAATAGTCTTCAAATGACGTTATCCGTTGTTATCAATGATTGCCATAATTGCAGCAGCAGTGACGCGCATGCGAACGCACGCGTCGGAATATGGACGGAATATCGTTAAATGTAGTTCTCGTTTAAATTGCAAATGGGTTTTGATTGTCAGATAGTGTTAGAATCGAAACAATTTTCGCATTATCGTTGTTTATCGTTTAGATAAACATCAGTTTGTCGTTCTGAAACACTCACGTGGTATAATTCATAAGAGTCAGAACTCCAAACCGTTGTTTATTTATAATAGCATTATTATTATTATAACATTTTTTCAATTCTTGTCATGATAAGCAATAACTATTTGAGTTTAGCCTATACTAACGAAGGTAGACTGATATCTCACAAATTTGTTCATGGGTACATATTTATTACATATTTATTACGTACATTAAAAGCACTAAAAAAATACAGTTTTCTTTGACCATTAAGACATTTGTTGTATTAAACGAAAATGCATTTAATAAGCTTGATGGAAGTATATAGTGATAAATTACTGTTGAATAAACTATAAGTGTGAAGAACGGTATCGGAAATAATTTCGATACAAATAGAAGATTTACATAAATAAAATATATAATTATCACAAATATAACAGTTACTACATAGATAATTGTATAGTACACAGTTTTAAACTATGCCGTTTGATAAAACTTTTATCGCTGACAAACTGGTTCGTTTAATCTAAATACAACAAATAGAACATCACACGTGATCAGCACAGTTTAAAAGCATAGACATTAAACCATCAATTATACCTTGCTTGTGTATTCACTGGTAGATAAAGTTTGAGTTTAATTTGTGTGAAACAGGAAAATAATGATCACTAGCCTCTAAGTTATTGTTAAAGCATACATACGAATCTAAAGAAGTTGAAGAGGAGGAACACATAAGTAATTACTGTGTATACGACGTTCATTAAGGTCGTAAATAAATTTGATTACAATTTCCATAATTTTAAAATCATGAATTAAATGCGACAGAGGGACGTAATACAATACTTCGACCATGGCGATTTCTCGGTCGTTAGCTCTCAAGCTGGTGTGTCTGTTCATCGGATGTCTCGCCAAGTTCACCACGGGGTCTCTGTTTGTGTTCAACGTCTACCAGAATGCCATCAAAGACACGTTCAACTATACACAGCAAGATGGTACGATGTTGCTAACGATTCAATATCTTTAATTTATTTCACTTTTGTCTCCGGTTGTGTAAAAGAGGTATTCGATGATGAAGAGGTCGTTTCAATTGGTTAACAACCAACTAACTAACTAACTACTTCTATTACTTCTACTACTATTTTAACTACCAATACTACTACTACGACTACAACAACTACCACTACTACTACTACTACTACTACTACTACTACTACTACTACTACTACTACTACTACAACTACTAGTACTACTACTACTACTTCTACTACTACTACTTCTACATCTACTACTACTACTACTACTACTTCTACTACTACTTCTACTACTACTACTACTACTACTACTACTACTACTACTACTACTACTACTACTACTACTACTACTACAACTACTACTACTACTACTACTACTACTACTACTACTACAACAACAACTACTACTACTACTAATACTACTACTACTACTATTACTACTACTATTACAATAACAACAACAACTACTACTACTACTTCTACTACTACTACTACTACTTCTACTACTACTGCTTCTACAACTATTACAACTACTACTACTACTACTACTACTACTACTACTATTACTACTACTACTACTACTACTACTACTACCACTACTACTACTACTACTACTACTACTACTACTACTGCTACTACTACTTCAACTACTACTTTACGACGACGACGACGATGACGACGACAACGACGACGACAGCTTAGTGAAGACATTTTCAAAATGTATAACAATATACTCTTATCGCCGTTACTACTACTACTACTACTACTACTACTACTACTACTACTACTACTACTACTACTACTACTACTACTACTACCAACGCGACCACCACCAGCAATGTTCTGTGTAATTTTGTTTTAAACATGTTCTAAGGTACATTTCAACGTACCGTACTCGTATGGGGCGAACGATTTTAACATGATGATTTCATTGTGAAGCACGATTAACAAATTTTTATTTCAGTTGAGCTCATGTCATCCATGCTGAACATGGGACTGGGTATCGGCTTCCTACCTGGAATGTTCTTTGACAGGTAACACATGTACATAATTTCAGGCGTGTCGTGGGAAAACCCGGCTTAATGCATGTGCGTGAAGTGTCGTCCCGGATTAGCCTGTGCAGTCCTCACAGGCTAAACCCGGGAAGACACTTTCCGCTTTTATGGTATTTTCTATTTCAATGAAGTATCTTCTAAACATAAATCCACTGTTGGCGTAAAGTGCCGTCCTGGATTAGCCTGTGCAGACTGCACAGGATAATCCAGGACGACACTTTACGCAAATTCATTACCGGTAAGCCCGGTTTTCCAACGACACGCCTCATTTGATGTTTCGACAATTAAGTATTTCTGCTATTTAGTAAAGTACTTGGAATTACTCAAATGCACTAAAAATGTAGTCAACTAATTTTGAAGGTACAATTATAATACCTCATTCTCAATAATGCTTCGGGAAATGAAAATGAATACGTATGACTTTAGAAACATTAACAGACAAACTAAAAGCCTTATATCATAATTATGTGGTCTGTTCACCTAGGTTTGGGCCTCAGCTGACGTCATTCGTCGGCCTGCTGGTGTCTGTGTCCGCCTACATGCTGATCTGGAGCACAACGCGATATGTCCGCTTCTACTCCGCCAACGCTTGGCTTATGGCAATATACTTCTTCGTCTGTGGTATGTGGTAGCATCATCAAATAGTTGTTATCATCATCTTATTGCGGTATCTACATGAAATATAACCAATGTAATATACTAAATTGAATTGAAATAGCCTCGTTTAAATCACCACAAATATACTTAGCCAAAAGATAATATTATACATATTACGAAACCCCGGAGGTTTGCACCAGCAACATCGAAAACCTCTACTAAACTACTTACAAGTCCCGGGAGGCAAGTGACCAATTACCTAAACAACACGTACATAACACAGAAAACGCTAAACACCAACAACAAAAGCACAAACACGGGTAAAACGGGGATCACCGCTTAAGAAAAGCAAATCGCCAATATTTAGATTTGCTTGTTTCGTGTTTTTGTTGTTGGGATTTTTCGCCGTGTTTAACAGTTTTTCAATCATATCACGGCGGTCAGTTAACCTGCTCACACTTTTCCTGGACAAGCTTAGCCGATCTAAGCAGTTGACCAGTACTAAGTGCACATACCTATGCCAGTAGCTGACAACTGCCCTGCTTGAATCAGAGGTAGGGAGAGAATGGCCGTAGAAATAATTTCGTGACCAATCCCCACACAAGTTATGTGGCCGGGCTGGGGTTCGAACTCACGATCCCCGGATTGACAGTCCAGCGCAAACTCCTGGCAGCGGTTACCTCCCCTATCGGTTAACGATATATTTGATTAGAGCTATGCTCGGAACCAGTCAAATCTCTGCGCGGAGGTTGAGTTCAGCGCTCTACCAGTTGAGCTAGCCGGGCCCAGGTGTAAATGCGTAGGTTAACACACACAAGGCGAAAATGGCTAAATTCAGAATCTACAATAAAACGGTTATGTTATTGTCTGTCTTAGCATGTCTCTACATTAGTATATAACCTACGTCAGAAACATTTGGTTTGCTGCATACTGTTTATTGCGAAAACACTGATCCCCAAAGTAAAACTGTTTACAAACACTAATTGTATATACTGCCGAATTTCGTGGCATATTGAGACGGCTGTTTTTTTTCTGTATTGCGTTATGTTGTAGGCCAATTGGTAATTGGTGGTCTGTCCTCAATAAAGGATCATGTGATGTTAATACGGGTTTCATTCCCGGTGACGTCTCTGGAGTTTGTCTCTTTCGGATACAGCTGGAATTTCCCATAGATTTAAGAAATAATTTTCGATTTAGAGTTGTTTATCTGCTACACGCCCTGTACCCGGATAATCAGGGACCCTAACGCAGTGCCAAAATGGCGAATGGAAAGTCGGTGCTACTTTGTTTTATGCATATTTTTCTTATGTACAGCCAAGTATGTTTTGGTTGTAACATCCGTCGCCATTGATCAGATACGTATTTAATTCAATATACCTAATGTTTATTTTTGTTTGTTTTTTACCATTGTAAAAACTTTATTTCCCTCGTCAATAGGTGCGTGTAGGTCGAGGGCATCCTCCTCCGCACCTTACAATAATCGTATTTTGCAATGAAAGGTAAGCAACAATAATGACATGTGCGCAAAAAAGAGACATAAATAACGTATTCATGAAGCATCATTTGACATCATTTCTATTTTGGGTATATTAATAACAAGGCATCTGCAACAACGAACAACAAAAAGAAACAATGAGATAGGTTTGTAGGTAAAGATAATATTCATTCACATTTGTTTATTTGGGTTATTGCTTATGTAAAGATTGGCAAAACATGTTCCATTTGTCGATCTCTTGTTCGTTCTGATAGCATTTTAATTCCTGCAAAACCTTGTATTCGTATTTAAAGTATTGTTTAGCAAAAGAGACGGATGGTGCTTTTAATTTCATTTTACAACTATAGATGAACATTTTTGTAATAAGGCAAACCATATTCAGAATGCTATCTGATTTCTTCTTGTAACCAAGAATAAAACCTTCCCGGTTAAGAAGATCCTTGAAATTTGGTATACAGTTAAAAAGATCCATAATTAATTTGTGGATAATTGGACAATCCCAAAAAATATGAACTATGGTTTCTGTACAATTTTTAAAGAAAGTGCATTTGTCAGTATCAGTATATTATATTTTAAATAAAGTTTGTTAGTTCCTAATATTCTGTGAATAATTCTATACTGTAGCCACTGTAAGTGTGAATCTTGTGTTATTATAAAAGGCATTTCGAAAATGGTTGACCATTCATCGTCTTTTATATTTCCAAAAGTTTCACACCATTTAAATTTGCATGACGGTATTGAATCATTTTCTTTTAAAATTGAATACATTGGTTTAGTTCCACTAGAAAATTGTAAGATACTCTGTAAGCATGGTGGTATAAATGGTTTAAAATAGGTACAGTTCCTCGAGAACTGAGTTGTCTTTAAAAAGCTAGAGACAGAGTGTATAACTCCTTGGTAATGAAGATAGTTCGGACTGAAGTTGTAGAGTTTACAAAATTTATCGTATTCAGAAAAAGACAATGACTTAATATCTTTTATGATATCTCCAATAGCATGTACGCCTGTGTTAAACCATGAAGCGAAGAAAAAACTCTTCTGTCCAATTATTAAATTTGGATTGTAAAATAATGGGTAGTACAGCACATTTGAATATTTAATATTTTCTTTTTTTTAGGAAAAACACAAATGCTTCTAGTGAGTCTTTCCAGAAATAATTATCTATTCTAGATAATAAGCTTTCAGGGTAATGTACTCCACAGTTGTATAATTTATTAAAATCAATAAAAGTGTTAACAATATTAAACCATTTTCCGTTTCCCATTGTAATTCGTCTGATCCATGACATTTTTAAAGAACTTATATAGGAGGGCAAGTCAATCATATTTAAACCACCATCTTTATATTGTTTTATAAGAATTGCTTGTTTAACCTTAGATTTACCGTTCCACACAAAGTCAAAAAACAGCTCGTTAATTTTGTTTAAAACCAAGAGTGAGGGATTTGGCAGAGCGGTAATCAGATGATTAAAGAGCGGCAATGCTAAGGTTTAATAACCTGTATTTTACCTATAGGCGTTAGTATTCTTCTTTTCCAGTTGCTTAATATAGAACACATATCGGCGAGTTTATTTGTGTAATTCAGATCCGTCATTTTTTGTAGATCTACGTGAAACTTTAGACCCAACATTCCAAAGCTTTGTTGATTCCAAATTAATTTCCATTTTGTTTTAATGCTATCGGAACTATATTTATTTTTGCCAATGCAGACAACCTTAGTTTTATTGAAGTCCTGAACAAAAACTAAAGTTTGATAATACTTCTAAAGTTTCAGTAAGTGAATCGCTAGAGCCATCCAAGATGATTGTAGTATCGTCCGCAAATTGGGAAAGTCTATGTTCAATTTCATTCACAGTTATTCCTTTTATTTTAGTACTTGATCTTAACTTAATAGATAGAATTTAAGCGCATAAAAAAATAAATAGCACCTGAGTGGGTCTCCTTGACGACAACCACGTTGTATTGGGAAGAATTCGGACAAAAAAACCGTTGTATAACTGTCGACGTACCACTTTGATATAGAACATTGAACCAGCGCTGTATGTCTTTCCCAAAATTGAATAACTGAAGTGTTTTATTAATAAAGGACCCTGATAAGGACTCGAATGCTTTTTCGAAGTCTGTCAGAAGTAAAAGACCAGGTATGTCATTTGTTTCAGTATAGTGCATTATATCATAGATTAATCGTGTATTATCACCTATAAATCTGCCTTTTATAAATCCAGTTTGATCATGGTTAACCAATATGTCAATATGTCTTTTTAAACGATTGGCTATACAACCAGCCCCGATTTTATAAATGGTATTAAGTAAAGTGATAGGACGCCAGTTTTTTTTAAAACTGTCTTGGTTTATCTCCGTAAGGCATGTTATTATACCTTGAGTTTGAGTAATTGATAATTTTCCGACTCTAAATGTGTGGTTCAAAGCTCTACAGACGAATACACCAAAACATTTAAAAAAAATTTGCTGTGAAACCTGACGATCCCGGACTTTTATTATTTGCCATGTGTTTTAAAACTGAAGATGCTTCAGTAAGCGTTATAGGGCCTTCTAAATATTCTCGTTGATCACTTGAAAGCTTCGGTATGTTAAGATCCGATATAAAAATGTTAGTTTCTTCCTCACTGTTATTTACGTCTTTATTACTATACAAATGTTTATAAAATGCAGCAGTTTCATTGAGAATGTCAGACTGCTTGTCAATTTCAACATTTTCACTGTTGACTAATTTATTGATGGTTTTTGATGTATAATTGTGTTTCTCTAAATTGCAAAATAACTTTGTCGGTTTTTCGCCATTTTCAATCCATTGGGCCCTGGATCTGATTATGTTTCCCTTTAATTTTTCATCGCTAATAAGTTTAAGTTCCGCTTGGAGATTAGAAAGATGTTAAATTTTATCTTCAGAAAGATCACATTCAATATTGTTAATTTCTGTTTTAATTTTCAGTTCTCTAGTATCCCTTTCTTTCTTTTTAAAGGAGCTATATGAACTGCATTTTCCTCGAATTTCCATCAGTAATATTTCCAAAAAAAGTTGGTCATCAATTGTAAATTGTAATTGTTCGTCAGGGATAAGCTGAATATTTCTATAGTCATAAACGGGAAGCATATATTGTTCTTTTATTTCCAAAATTTTACTCTTAATCGTATTAATGTAGTTAATATCTTTTAACAACATGTTATTATGTTTCCATAGACCTTTTTCCGTGAGAAAAATTGCTATATTCTAGAGTCAGTTCTACAATAGAATGATCTGATTGAAGACTTGGCCTTATTTGAATATCGGATACACTAGGTAATAGGATAGGCGATAATAGGAAAAAATCTAATCGAGCCTGTTGAAGCGGATTTGTTCTACGCCACGTGCTGCGTTTATTAAGAGGGTATTTATATCTAAACGGATCAATAAGACCACGTTCATTTATATAATCAGTTAATGTGGACCTTGGGTTTTTGTTGTTAATACATATGTAATTATAATAATCTAACTCATAATCTAGTACTAGATTAAAATCTCCACAGATACGGTATGTCTCATTGTCGTACTTTTCGATTTTATTAAAAATGTTGTCAAAAAAATCTGGATTGTCTGTATTAGGACCGTATATTGAGGCCAAAGTTAATCGGGTTTTTCCAACAGTTAAATCTAGTAGGATATAGTTTCCTAATTCATCGCATTCTTGTTTATGAATTTTATATTCTATATGTTTGGAAAACAATATTGCAATACCTCTTGAATTTTAACTGTGATAGCTTAGAACACACTCATTTCCCCATTGTGAATATATACTTTTATATTGTTCCTCAGTGAAGTGTGTGTCTTGTAGGCAATATATTTCACAGTATGTATCCGTTAAATATTGAAAAACTTGGAGACGCTTTTTAATACTTTGGATGCCTGTACAATTCAACGATAAGATTTTAAGTCCACTCATTTCGATTCATATTCTTAATGTAGTCAAAGATACCCACATATTATTTTTCGCTGCAAAGACGATACAGAAGTGCATGTAGAATAGACATTTCATGTTGCAACTTACAATGGTATAAATGAAAGAGAAGAAAAAAACAACAGGTGAAATAAAAAAAAGGTAAGGGTATAATGAATAAGGGTGGAGAATAATGGTATTGGAGAATGTTACAACAAGGGGTAATAAAGACAATAGTTTCTGAGTAACCATACATGTCAACCACACTAAAAGTTATAATTGATTTAACACCAAGCGGCAGTAATAAAATATTTTCTTAGTAAAACTGCGTATCAACCGCACTGAATGTTCTAAGTATAATACTTATCAAACAACGCTAAATGTTCTAAATGATTATACAACAAGCGGTAATAAAATAGTATTCTTAGTAAAATTGCTTTTCTCCAGCATTAAATGTTCTAATTGTTTATAAAACAAGGGGTAATAAAGTAATATTTTCTTAGTAACTTACTTATCAAACAGCATTAAATGTTCTAATTGTTTATAAAACAAGGGGTAATAAAGTAATATTTTCGTAGTAACTTACTTATCAAACAGCATTAAATGTTCTAATTGATTTTACAACAAGCGGTAATAACATATTTTCTTAGTAAACTTACTTACCAAACAGCACTAAATGTTCTAATTGATTATACAACAAGTGGTAATACAATAGTGTTTTCTTAGTAACATTACTAATCACCGGCATTAAATGTTCTAATTGATTTTACATCAAGCGGTAATAACATATTTTCTTAGTAAACTTACTAACCAAACAGTGCTAAATGTTCTAATTGATTATACAACAAGTGGTAATACAATAGTGTTTTCTTAGTAACATTACTAATCACCGGCATTAAATGTTCTAATTGATTTTACAACAAGCGGTAATAACATATTTTCTTAGTAAACTTACTTACCAAACAGTGCTAAATGTTCTAATTGTTTATACAACAAGTGGTAATACAATATTTTTTTTTTTTTTTTTTTTTTTTTTGTCAGATACACTTTATTCGCCAATATGCATAATACAGTACATACAGTACATATGCAGTAATAGTTCAATACGGTACAAGCATATCATGTGACAATAATGTCTGCCAAAGCTATAACAATTACAAACATATAAAATAGAATAGTTAGGAAGGTAGGTCAATATCACAAAAAAGACTCCTGAAATTCTCACATACTTTTATAAAAATTGGATAAGACGTGTTTCTTGAATAACTGCAAAGGCTAGTTAACAACTATTCCGTGAGACCGTGAGTTGTTGAGGTTACCATTTTATGTTAACAAAGAAAAGAAAAAATAAAACGTTTTATTTGGAGACAAAAATGTTATACTTTTCAGATGATTTACAAGTCGGTGCCAATAGAAAAGTTTTACAATCATCACTAAAATCACTATCATCCAAGTTATGATAATGCAAATAAAAAGGTTAAGAAGGTAAATCAATATCACAAAAAGACTCCACCAATACCCACGAACTTTTATAAATGTCGGGTAAATGTGTTTTTTGCATAACTGCAAAGGCTAGTTTGCAACTATTTCGTAGACCATGAATTGTTGGGGTTACCAATTTACGTTTACAAAGATAAATATACCGTTTTATTTCAAGACAAAAAATGTTATATTTTTCAGATTGTTTACCAATTGATCCCAACACAAAGGTTTTGCAATCAAAACTAAAATTACTATCAATGTTTCTAATAGCAGACGTTATGTCATTAAGTAACAATTCTATGACATTACAACTCCAAAATAAATGAACAAGTGTTTCTGTTTCTGTCTTACAGAAAGTACATTTGTCTGAGTCACATATCATCATTTTATTTAACAATTTATTTGTAGCTAGGATATTGTGAGTCAGTCTTACTTGGAACCATTGACTGTATGAATCTTTTGTGGTTTTAAAAACCCATGCATGTAAACTTTTCCACTCTGAACTATCAATACTAAAAAGGCTATTCCACTTTGCTTGGCAGGTTGGTGTTTCAATGTTGTGTATTAAAACATTATAAATAAAACTGTTATTTTTACTGTGACATAATAAAGGCTTAATATATCCAGGAATGATAGGAAAACAACAGTCATTATTAATAGATGTGATGTCCTTGAGTTTTAGCGAACATAAGTATTTTTTAATAGATTGTATCATTCCTTCAAATTGTAGAAAATTTACACTAACACCAAGTTTTTGTTCGAATTCCCTTCTATTTATAAATGTTCCATTGTAATTCATGATGTCTTTAACAAATCTTATTCCTTTGTTATACCAACTTTGAACATAAAACGATCGCTGTCCTATTAAAAACTTATGGTTAAAGAATAGTGGAAGTTCCTGGAATTTGTTGATATTGTCTATTGGTAAAACCTCAATAAAATCCGCAAATGATATTAAAACATCTTTCCAATAGGGTTAAACATCTTTGTTGCGCATGTTTCAATATAATACTTCCCAAAGTTAAATATTTTATCTAGTTCAAGTATATTTGTCAAAACAAATCCATAACATTTGCTACAGTAGCCTGTAACTAGTCTATGTACCCAGAGTATTTTTAACTTTTTAACATACGCACAGACATCAACCATTTTTAAACCTCCATTTTCATAGTCTTTAATAAGAACACTGCCTTTTATCCTTGATTGGCCTTGCCAAACAAAGTCATAAAACATATTATTGATTCTATATAAAATTTGTGTATTTGGTGTTGGTAATGTGGAAAATAAGTTTGTTAGAAGCGGTAATAAAAGAGATTTGACAACTGTTATTCTGCCAATTGGTGTAAGCGATCTTCTATTCCAAAATTTAATACATTTTTCAATACTTTGTATTTTATCATTAAAATTCAAAGGCACCATATTTTCCAAGTCTATATGAAACTGAATGCCAAGTAGTTTAAAACTATTGATCCCCCAAACCAATTTCCATTTCGTTTTTATCGAGCGAGTGCTATATTTTAAAGAACCAATCCAAATAACATACGTTTTGTCAAAATTTACTTTTAAACCGGAGTATTGGGAAAATTGATGTAAAATATGGAGGGTTATATGCACTGTGTGCTCACTTCCATCTAACAATAATGTTGTATCATCTGCAAACTGTGTTATTTTATATTCTATGCCATTGATAAAAATACCTTTGATGTTCTTGTTATTTCTTATTTTTATGGATAGAATTTCAGCACATAAAATAAATAAATATGGACTAATTGGATCCCCCTGTCTACACCCACGGCCTATAATAAAGAATTCGGAAAGGAAGCCATTCAATTGTACAGCAGTAGAAGTGTTATGATAAAACAGTGATATCCACTTAATGAAACTTGGACCAAAATTAAAAAAGGAGAGTGTTTTGAATATGAAATCAAAAGATAGAGTATCAAATGCTTTTTCGAAGTCTATCATCATCAGTAATCCAGGTATATTATGTTTTTCGGTAAAGTTCATAATATCATATACTAGACGAATATTTTCCCCAATGAATCTTCCCTTTACAAACCCTGTCTGGTCTTTACTTATAAGATGATCTAAAACAGACTTCAGTCTTGCAGCTATGGTTCCAGAAGCCAGTTTGTATACAATATTTAATAAAGTAATAGGTCTCCAATTTTTTAAAAACTGTTTTGGTTTGTTTTCTTTCGTAATACATGTAATAATTCCTTGCTTCTGTGTTATAGAGAGTTCTCCATTTAGAAATGAAAAATTTAAAGATCTCACTACAAATACAATAGTGTTTTCTTAGTAACATTACTAATCAGCGGTATTTAATGTTCTAATTGTTTATAAAACAATGGGTAATAACATGATGTTTTCTTAGTAACCTTTCTTATCAGACAGCACTAAATGTTTTAATTGATTTTGCAACAAGCGGTGATAAAATAATACTTTCTAAGTAAACTTACTTATGAACAGCAAGGTAAATATCAGGGATGCCAGACATACATAAATGTATCATTTACTTCATCTTAAACAGTAGTGATCCTTTACATCGTTTCGTAATTTACGCTTAAGCATATTTTATTCTTTAAACATATCATACATATTATTACTATTTCTATTATACATTATTTGTTATAGTACTTAAAATAGAGACTCCATTTGATTTCTCTTCAAAAAAGAAGAAAAATCTTTGGAGAATATTACCAAAGTAATTTATACTATCGATTCGTTTTTACAAAATATCTCTTTCGAAAAGCGAAATAAAGAGATAATTTAAAGGTTGTTTAGTTTTAAATTGATTATATGGTACGTGATTTTCAACTTCGTTTATAGATTAATACGATTCTAGCTAATAATAGTGTTTAACAATAAGCACTACATAATATATTTTCAACAATATAGTCTGGCTAAAAAGAATTGCAATGTTAGTGTAAATTCCTAAAAGTTGAATCAGTTATTATAATACTTTAAGGCAATACAGTAGATTTAGAACATTACATTAACTCAAATATTCAGTATACGTTTATGTCTTCATATGTATTTATAACACTACGGGAGTACTGCGTATATACACAAACACTGTGTAATAAATGGGATAACATTTGGTACACATAATTGTATATTTATATAGTGTTACATCAATCATTAGTTTACACTTTAAAGCAATACAGTAGATTTAGAACATTACATTAACTCAAATATTCAGTATACGTTTATGTCTTCATATATATTTATAACACTACGGGAGTACTGCGTATATACACAAACACTGTGTAATAAATTGGATAACATTTGGTACACATACTTGTATATTTATATAGTGTTACATCAATCATCAGTTTACACTTTAAAGCAATACAGTAGATTTAGAACATTACATTACCTCAAATATTCAGTATACGTTTTTGCCTTCGTATGTATTGATAACACTACGGGAGTACTGCGTTTATACACAAACACTGTGTAATACACATAATTGTATAATTATATAGTGTTACATCAATCATCAGTTTACACTTTAAAGCAATACAGTAGATTTAGAACATTACATTCACTCAAATATTCAGTATACGTTTATGTCTACATATGTATTTATAACACTACGGGAGTACTGCCTATATACACAAACACTGTGTAATACACATAGATGTATAATTATATAGTGTTACATCAATCATCAGTTTACACTTAAAGATAACAAAAACACGTGCCATTTTATGACGCTAGGTTCAAAAAGAATTCATAATTGTATAATTATATAGTGTTACATCAATCATCAGTTTACACTTCGAGATTTCAAAAACACGTGTCAAATTATGACGCTAGGTTCAAGAAGAAATTAGCATATACTTGGTTACCTTTGAATTTTATACATATAGACATTTGCCAATGTTACACATATATTAACAAACATGTTTTAACGATCGTCATCACACACTTGCGTTTTCAAAATCACATTAAGACTAGTGATCCCTTACATCGTTTCGTAATATACGCTTATGCATATTTTATTCTTTACACGTATCATAGATATTATTATTATTTCTATTAGGCATTATTTGTTATAATACTTAAATAACGACTCCATTTGATTTCTCTTCGAAAAAAAGGAAGAAATATCTTTGGAGAGTATTACCAACTAATTTATACGATCGATTCCTTTTATAAAAAATCTCTTTCGAAAAACGAAATAAAGAGATAATTTTAAGGTTGTTTAGCTTTAAATTAATTATATGATAGGCCATTTTAAATTTTGTTTATAAATTAATACGATTCAACTATAATTAGTATTTAACTATAAGCACTTCATAAAATGTTTTCAACAATAAAGTCTGGCTGGATAGAATTGCAATGTAAGTGTAAATTCCTGAAAGTTAAATCAGTTTTTATGTTACTTTTGTGCAATAAGGTATATTTAGAACACTACGTTCGCTGAAATATTCAATATACGTTTATGTCTTTATATGTGTTCATAACACTACACTATATCGTTACTTTTAAGCAATACAGTACATTTAGAACACTACGTTCACTCAAATATTCAGAAAAACGTTTATGTTTTCATATGTATTCATAACACTACGGGAAAATTGCAAATATACACAAATACTGTGTAATTAATTGAAAAACATTTGGTATACATAATTATATAATTATATGGTGTTACATCAATCATAATTTTATACTTGAAGAGATCAAAAGCAAGTGTCAAATTTTGACGATAGGTTCAAAAAGAATTCAGCATATACTTGATTACCTTTGAATATCATACATATACATTTGCCAATGTTACACATATATTAAGAATAATGTTTAAACAATCATACACTTGCGTTTTCAAAAGCACATTAAGACTCCGTTGGTAAAATATTTTTATAACACTGTATGTGAACACCGTAAACTTACGATACCAAAAAAAATTACATAAAACTATCTAGTCGAAAGTATGTAGAGTACTTAAGTTGGACATCACCATGATATACTTGAATTGTCGAATGCATACACAAACGCATTACTCTAATACATGATAATACTCTTTGGATTTAGTAGGCTATCAGCGTGCACTTGAGTACATCTCAAATACATCTAAAGTGTATATATACACCTTTGCCGATATTACATACATATTAACAAAACAGAATTGATATTACTATACAAAAAAACAACAACAACAACTAAACTGACACTCAATGCAGTAAACATTTATTTTACCAACTTTTGGGTGTTTAGCTTAGTTTATAATACATCAGAAAAATATATATTGAAAAAACGCCCATTATAATAAAAGCGGCAAAAGGCACCGAATGTTGTTAATAGTTTAATTTCAGTAATGTACTCTAAGAATTGTTATTTGTTTTATGTATAAAAAGCTTCCAGTTTTGAGTCTAAATAGTATATACAATCGTATGTGTTTATTAAAAAATAAGGTTAATTTAAATTTGTAAAAAAACAACAAAAACAATTACAACATCAATTGGAATGTATCGATCTTTATTTAGGTATGATTGGTTTTACAAGCGACACAGCGTGATCGGGTTTAACTCTCGATATATCGATGTAAACAAACATATACTGCTTCAAAACCCCGTTTACACTGTGTTGTCGTCCAATCGGGAATGGACACAATACTCGTTCAAATGTGCAGACTGAGAAAATTGATAAAAACCTAATTTCTGTTTGATAATAACCGAACGCAATGTATACTAGGAACGGATAAAAACCAAACCACCGTATAAAACCTGACGAATAAACACCTAAACGATTAAAATTCTATATAAATGAATGAATATACATGTTTGCTGAACAAATATAATGGGCCTCTATATATTTCTATTTTCATTCCAATCGTATTGTATAATTTGCTAGTTTACCAGTGACAACGTGTATTACCCAATGCACACTTGACCTTGACAACCAGTGTTTAAAATCGCGAGCTTGTGCATAACGAAGAGAGTTGGAAATATGGGTATCGTTCAAGTTTATCCTGATAGAGTGCCTAACGATTTGCAAAGACAGCAAAATACAATTATTGTTAAAGACGACGTAGTATATTTAATTCAAAATAATGAAAGTGGAACAGGTAATATGAAGACCCCTTAAATAGAACGCATTCCAAATGAATCTCTTGTGAATATGTTTGAACGTCCAAAGTTTAAGTGTTTATATTGTGATACATCTTCTGACTGTTTAGAGGAAATTATTGAACCAGCACATTAATAACACGAAAGGAAATTATTTTATAAATAAAGGACGAACAGATATCTTATTTTTCAGTTTGTTAGGTAATTATCCTTTTTACGTTCGCACTTATCCATTACAGTTTCCTACATCAGTCAGGAATTATCCGCAAGCCCATAATCACTTCAGAATAAAAACAATGTTTTAGCAATAAACATCAACTGTAAACTTTGATATGATTACACATTGTCATAGAGAGGTTCATTAAACTAACATAGTTTTCAAGTGAGTTACTAATGCATTTTAAGATCTTTTTAAAGGGTCGAAAACATAAAAAAAATTATGAGGACTTTTTCAGGTACAATTTAATGACTTCAAGCATCATAAGGGTGATTGTCAAACAAAATATTAAGTACATAAACCACTGGACACCATAACTATTAAACGCTTTACGTTTATCCTTAACACAAATATAACAACATGATAAAAACATGCAAATTAATAGCACATTCTGTCTCCGTGTCCGCCATTTTGGAACTGCGTTAGGGTCGCTGCACTGCGTTAGGATTATCAGGGCACAGGGCGTGTGCTAATAAACGACTGTTTATTGATAGTTTAACAACTGTAAGTTTTGTATTTTGTCTATAGAAAACTCTGCGCGTGGCATGTTAGAATTTCTATTTGATTTTAATTAATCTAACTCTTCTGTATTTGCAGGCCTGGGTTCCGTGTTCACCTATATGGTTGCCCTGAACACAAACGTGATCAATTTCAATCCGAAGTACACTGGAATGATCGTCGGAATACTGAACGCTTTCTTTGCCGGCTCTCCTTCCATCTACGCTACCATATACTACAATGTTTTCACCCACGGCGATTCCACCGTTACCGCAAACCAGGACTACCCCGGATTCATGCTGATGTTTGCATCATCTTTCGCAGCTGTGGACATCTTGTGCATCATCTTTATGAAGATATATCCGAACGAAAACCCGCTGTTTGAAAGGTTCAATAACGAATCATCAAAAGATGACGCTGTAGGCGAGAACGATGAAGTGGATCCGCACCACGAAGTATTTAACTTTAAAAATGGTACCAGTATTAATGTAAACGTACCTCCGCCATCACCACAAGTACATCCATTAGCGGAAAGAGAAATGTCTTTGAAAGAAATTCTTATGACCTTCGACTACCAGATTTTAATTTGGATGATAGGGTTTGCTTCCGCAATCGGTTTAGTGTATGCAAACAATATCACGGTTATCAGTAAGTCAGTCAAACTTGACCACCATAACAATGTTTTAACGATCATAATTCCAATTACAAATGCCGTAGTCAGCGCATCGGTGGGGATATTTTCAGATTATTACAAACACAAACTGCCGAGAATGTGGATATTAATTGCATGCAGTGTTTTCTTTACATTATCACAAGTACTTGTTTTCTTTTTCGCTAACGTGTACGGCATGTTGATAGTTTCATTAATTTTCCTCGGGTTTGGCATTGCAATTCTGTGGACGATAACTCCAACCGTCGTCAAGGAGAACTTTTACGTCGGTAATCTAGGACGCAACTGGGGTATCGCCATCTTGCTGGCGGCGCTGATTGGCTTCGGGACCCAGGAGGCGTTTGGGGCCATATACGACCACAAGACGACCGGGTCTGGGGACCAGAAGGAGTGTTATGGCATGCAGTGCGTACGAGGGGGCACAGCGGTTGTGATAGCATGCGGGGGCATTTCTATAGCTCTGGGACTTATCATGCAGTTGAAACAAAAATGTTTTGGAAGGAGTAGAGTCCCGTAATTGGGCTTTAAATAGTGTATATCTCAATTAAATAAAACGGTCATTTGGGCACTTTAATTATTAAATGCACAATTTGCAAGATACAACGAAACTTTCAAAACGTAAGTGTATGGTTGATTTCAATAATATTTATTTCAGTATCTATCAAGTTTAAAAAATTTGTTAGAATAATATGATCGCAATATTCAAATTGATTAAGCTATATGATGAGAACAACAGTATTATCTCCTTAAAATATTTAATAGGATATATGCTCAATGTTATATTTATTTATCATTCACTTGATCTTGGCATCAGCAAACGGATACAGTTTTTATTATTGCAGTGACAAGATAGTGCTTTTCGGGAAGGATGTAACTCTTGACAAAGCTAAACGCTTTATCATCTTATAAAACAGTTTATACAATTGCAACGACTTGTTAGAAATTGTAGTATTGTCGGATCATAAACGTGTTTATAGTTTTAAGTTGTGAAATTAGTTTAAATGAAATAACTTTGACCATTGGCATTAAAATTGCGTTAACACTGGAGAAATAAATGCATGGTAAAATATATTGTACTTGTAGTATTGTCGGGACATAAACTTGTTTATAATTTTATTATATGTTGTGAAATTTACTTTGAAATAACGGTGACCATTAGCATTAAAATTGTGTTAACACTGGAGAAATGAATACATGGTGAAGTATATTTGTGTATAGATCATAGTAGCTCTAAATCTCATACTACTAATAAAAAAGCGAATACTTGTTTAACTTTCTGTACGTTCATTGTAATGTATAATGACTATCTTGAATAAATGTGTTATTTTTTTTGTTGGTTGAATATGCTCAACTTAAATTAGTATTTTCCACTGTCATTCAAAACGTGTGTGTTGTATTTACGATTAAAACAACTACTGGTAGTTGATTCTTTCAGATTGTTATAAATACGGGAAACTCAGTGTTATGACTTTCAAAAGTGGTATACAGTCTCAAAAAGTCACTCAATAGCAACAAATAAAAGAATCTAGCTTATGTAATCTAGATAGTTCACCACAACTGCACGAGTGCCCATTAAGTGCCAAAGCACGTGGTAGCGAAAGTAGATAGCTAAGTGTCATGGTAAGCGTGGTAGCGACAGTAGATAGCTAAGTGTCATGGTAGGCGTGGTAGCGACAGTAGATAGCTAAGTGTCATGGTAAGCGTGGAATATGTGGCCTACAGCGGTAATTCTTTTGGGAATTGCATCACTGGCATTTCATTGCGTCGCCGCACAGACTGTTCTTTGTAAGTAACACATTACAAATTACGTATCTTATGAGATGCATACTATTTTGTATCAAAACTTATGTATTTTTTTATGTTTTTTTATTAAAATGTTGGCTAGCATGTGTAAACATCAGAATGGTAGTTCTGTAGCTGACGGTGCAACCATGTAAAAGAAAACAGTCTTAAAAAGTATTGCCAGATTAACCAGAAATTAGTCAATACGTGTACATGTATTAAATAATCAGCCATGAACGTTTTGTATAGATTTTGCAACAGTCTCCAATTCCTTGTGAAACAGTAATATTTTAAACTAGACAAATTCCATTAATCAGATATAAAACATCACACATAATCCACATAAAGTGTTTTCCAGTGCACATATCTATAACCACACCGTCAATAATTCATAACACAAATACAAAATGTAAACATACAGACGAATACACGTACGCTTAACAAAAGTTATAACGCACCAAAGGAAATAAAGGGAAATTGGTGTATTTTCTTTATTTATAAGAATTCAGCTTTAAAAATGCCAGCTATGATTATTAGAGTTATACATGCATGTGTTCATACCAAAATATTGGAAAAAATACGAAAGATTTTCGTGTTTACCATGGCGCAGCTGAATTCTCATAAATAAAAAAAATACAACAATTTCCATTTAACGATTTATAACATTAATTTTGTCGTAGTTGTTAAACAGTTCATATACTTAAATAATAACAAGCATAGTAATGTTACATCAAATTAAAAAAATATTCGAACACGTCGTTTAATGGGCACCATTTTCTTTCTTGTCCTTGTCCCGAGATTAGACTACAATTGTACCGGAAGTTACGATGCATTGACGCACGAGATTCACGTGCACGACGACGCCGTGTCAATTTGCACTTGGAGTCTTTTTTTACCCGACGGGCCAATTCGCATCTTCAGATTTCACGAATTCGTGCAGGTGAGGAACATGGTTTAAAAATGGAAAATTTCAGACAAACGATATGCATGGACAGCTATTTTTATTTTGTATTTCCATTTGTGCAAATTGAAGCGAAAGTTCATTGTTAGAATATGTGCTTTGCTGTATATAAATACTAAAATAAACAATAATTGCAATGAACAAAATATTCAAATCATTGTTATTATGATTATAATTGTTGTTTTTATCCCCCCCCCCCCGCGAGGCGGGAAGGGGGTTGTAGGAATGCCCTTCGTCCGTCCGTCCGTAACATTTTCGTGTCCGCTCGATATCTCCTATACCCTTTGAAGGATTTTCATGAAACTTGGCCTAAATGTTCAGGTCATTGAGACGATGTGCAGAAGGCATGAGTCAGTCACGCCGGCTCAAGGTCAAGGTCACACTTGAAGGTCAAATATTCGAGCCTCCATTTCGTGTCCGCTCCATATCTCCTGTGCCTTTTGAAGGTTTTTCATGAAACATGGCTCAAATGTTTAGGTCATTGAGACGATGTGCAGAAGGCATGGGCCTTTCACTCCAGCTCAAGGTCAAGGTCACACTTGAAGGTTAAATTTTTGAGCCTCTATTTTCGTGTCCGTTTTTCGTGTCCGCTCCATATCCTCTATATCCTTTGAAGGATTTTCATGAAACTTAGCTCAAATGTTTTGCTCATTGAGACCACGTGCAGAAGGCATAAGCCAGTCACGCCAACTCAAGGTCAAGGTCACACTTGAAGGTTGAATATTTGGGCCTGTATTTTCATGTCCGTTCTATATCTCCTGTGCCATTTAAAGGATTTTCATGAAACTTGCCTCCAATATTATCACATTAAGACAATGTGCAGAAGGCATGAGGCAGTCACGCCCCCTCAAGGTCAAGGTCACACTTTTAGTTCAAATGTTTGAGCTTCCATTTTTGTGTCTGCGCCGTATTTCCTATGCCCTTTTGAAGGATTTTCATAAAACTTGGCTCAAATTTTCATCACATTGAGGCGATGTGCAGAAGGCATGGAGCAGTCTTGCCACCTCAGGGTCAGGGTCACACTTAAAGGTCAAATGTTTGAACCTCCATTTTCGTGTCAGCTCCATATCTAAATTTCTGAAACTGTACTTTCATATCTGCTCCAACTGTGCCAGCTTAAGGTCAGTGTGATACTTCAAACTCACCTTTAAAATCTAATGAAGGATCACGGCGGGGGATATAGCTGTCCTTTGGACTGCCTTGTTGTTATTATTATTATTAGTAGTAGTAGTAGTTATTGTAGTATTATATTATATTTTATTACACCTCACGTGACCACTCTGTGTATTTTGTCCATAGACAAAAAGTTATATCCCAGGGTAATATTTTGTCATGTCACCCTCGCGCGGAGCTAAAAATAGAACAGCGATTTTTTTTTCAAAACAAAACAAAATTGAACGACTATGCAACTTTTACCTCCACAGTGCTGACGTCGATCCAAGGCATTTTACAAAAAATATCCAGCTACAAGCATTTGTAATTCCTTTTTGTATCCTCAAAGCTTTTAATAACATTTTTTATTTCAATTTTTCATGTGAACCGTGCTAACCAGAAACGCGATGTGTTTTCGAAATCGCCATGACTGGTCAGAACGTATCTTTAAATTCGTATTTTCTTTCCAAACCTGTTTCCGATTATCAATATTGACGTTCAAAACACTTTTATACATCAGCGATGCATGGTTTCTTTAGTTCTGTGTTTAAACACGACTCAACACAACCCCTATGTAATACTATCAGTCCATTGACAACTGGTTTGTGTCGTCACTGCAGAATTTGTTTACAGATTATGCCATACATTTATCCGTTATGTGATTTGAATATCCATTTAACATTTTCCATCAACTGTATATTATTCCATTTGGAATCACACGATAACGTTCGCCTGTATTTCTCCATGTTTATAACCGATTGAGTCTAACGCGCTGTATAAACTTCGTATCGATCACGCCATCTTTAAAATCGACACGTCTAAATATAGCAGTACACACTCAATGGTCATGCCGGTAAAAGGTTAAGGTAATGTCTGCGAAGCATTGCAAGTACGGAAGGCTGATTCTGCAATGTTTTAAATAGATAACTATTGTATTGTGAAATGGTAATGTCAAGCCTCGGCTTGCGTAGCATTTATTAATAGAGTCTACATTTAAGTTATGGTGAAACAAAATCATGATGCTTATTATTTCAAAGTGTGATACAGATTGTTCGGTGTAATTAAATAACACATGGCTGTGAGGGTGATATAAATAATATTCTACCACGGCACGTGGCTAGTGGTCCATAGATAAAGAAGGAAAATAACTGTGGGTTATTCTGCAACAAATCATGGGCGGAGCTTAATGTTTTGAAAATAGTTCCGGAAAATCGAAGAAATCGTTCCGTAAAATGCAAGCGCTGAAACGCGCGATAGCAAATTGTGACAAACAAATCATTTTTGCATTATGTAGCGCAATTAAACCACATTTGTACTACATATTTTATAATAAATTTCACAAAAACGTTTACGTTTTGTTAATATGTTTTTAATTTGCGCTTTTTGGCATGATATTTTCACTGAATGATATCGACAAGTATGACGTCATTCGCTCAATGTTTATCAATAAAGCTGAGCTCAGTTTGAATTGTTATGATTTATTGACGTCACAGAAACGCACGTGTGAATGCACTTCTCGGAAAATGGGCGGAGTATAGATAAATATAGTTCTCATTCATAACCTTTAAAAATACGAATTTTATATAAGATCGTGTAAGAATCGAAATAATTGACGGGTAGCAGTTTGTTATTGCGTTAATAACCAACGGTTTGTCGTTCCGATGCTTGTTATCAAACCACATTGGCTACAGCCCTCGTGGTTTACTTCCTACGCATCGGAACTCCAAACCGTTGGTTATTACCGCAATAACCAACAGTTACCCGTCAATTATTTCGTAATAAACCCTTGACAAGTCATATCAACCTCGGCTACCGCCTCGGTTGATATAACATTTCTTTTATATCACCCTCTCAGCCATGTGCTATTTATATAATATTATATATTATTACACCTCACGTGACCACTCTGTGTATTTTGTCCATATACAAAAAGTTATATCCCGGGTAATATTTTGTCATATCACCCTCGCGCGGAGATAAAATAGAACAGCGATTTTTTTTTTTAAAACAAAACAAAATTGAACGACTATGCAACTATTACCTTCAACGTGCTGCCGTCGATCCACGGCATTTTAAAACTAATATCCAGCTACAAGCATTTGCAATTCCTTTTTGTATCCACAAAGCCTTTAATAACATTTTTAATTATAATGTTTCATGTGAACCGTGCTAACCAGAAACGCGATGTGTTTTCGAAATCGCCATGCTTGGTCAGAACGTATCTTTAAATTCGTATTTTGTTTCCAAACATGTATCCGAATTTCAATTTTCAATATTGGCGTCCAAAATAATTGTATACATCACCCCTGCATGGTTTCTTTAGTTCTGTGTTTAAACACGACACAACACAACCCTACGTAATAACATCAGTCCATTGAAAACTGGTTTGTGTCGTCACTGCACAGTTTGTTTACAGGATACTGTACGCCACATTTATCCGTTATGTGATCTGAATATCTATTTAACACTTTCAATCAACTGTATAGTATTCCGTTTTGAATCACACGATAACGTTCGCCCGTATTTCTCCTTGTTTATAACCGATTTAATGTAACGCGCTGTAGAAACTTCGTATCGATCACGCCATCTTTAAAATTGACACGTCTAAATACAGCAGTACACACTCAATGGTCATGCCGGTAAAAGGTTAAGGTCATGTCTGCGAAGTATTGGAAAGTACGGAAGGCTGATTCTGCAATGTTTTAACTAGATAACTATGGTGTTGTGAAATGGTAATGTCAAGCCTCGGCTTACGTAGCATTTATTACTACAGTAGCGTCTACATTACAGTAAAGTAATGGTGAAACAAAATCACGAAGCTTATCATCTCAAGGTGTTATACGGATTGCTCGGTGTAATAAAATAAATAACACATGGCTGAGGGGGTGATATAAATAATATCAACCCTTGAAAAGTCATATCAACCGAGGCGGTAGCCGAGGTTGATATAACATTTCTCGGGTTGATATTATTTTATATCACCCTCTCAGCCATGTGTTATTTATATAATATTACATTATATTATAAATTATTATATTATATTATAAATTATTATTATATTATATTATATTATATTATATTATATTATATTATATTATATTATATTATATTATATTATATTATATTATATTATATTATATTATATTATATTATACAATTAGTATTACAATTATAATTAGTATTATTATGTTTTAAGTTTTGTTTTAAAGGTTTTCCAGCAGGACAACCCAAAGTTCGATTCTCGGTCTGACAATGTAACACACCCGATAGAAATCAGTGGCACTAGGATAGATATACTTGCCATAGAAAAGGACAGGTTGAGAATCCGAATTAGTATTTGTGAGTACATAACCAGTATGCATTCCTAAAACACATATGATTCTTGACGTGTGACTGACCATTCATCTTATTTCAAATATATTGACAAAAAGCAAAACATTTCATGCAACTTGTAACTGCACAGTGTAATGCTAAAAAAATCAAAAACAATTTGATATATAACAGAAAAAAACGTTTGAAATTATCTGCACAAATGTGTTCAGAACCGCAAAACTACATATCATATGGCAATAAAAGAATAATGTCCAAAAACCACCGATCAGATCCAGAACAGCTGATATACTCCTATTTACATTATGTTTTTGTTCATATCACTTGCAGCAAGGTTATCGTTATCCATGTATCTACACATAAAATACTTGTAAAATGCTAAGGCTCAGTTTGCATACTGAAACGTGTTTCTTGTTGGTGTTATTTTTATTATTACAAATAGCACAACCAATTTCAAAAATGTACGAATACCACCAAAAACGCGTTAGTTGGCCACAAGCAGACGACCACTGCAGCAGCCATGGCGGTAGTTTGGTTGCGTCATATCCGGAAGTCCTAAGGTTGGAAAACAAACCAATATGGCTGGATAAAGCACTTTCAACCTGGATTTGGCTCATAGGTAAACGTGCTTACTAATTTTCATTCAATATTGAATTTAAACCTTTTCACACTGGTTTCATTTACATCTATGTATGTGTCCATTCCATTGTTACAATTGAGAGTAATACACGACATTTTTATTAAAATAAGATATTAACTATCAAAACCTTTACGGTTGTTTAAAATAACTGCATTGTAGCCTCTGTTCAATACGTAATAAGATGATCAGTCAATCGCGTCCGTAGCTTTTCTTCGTTCCGAAAAGAGCTAGACAGCGTACCGACAAAGGGAGTGTGTTAATGTAACAAATATCGACATACAATTAGCTATATAGAGGATATTTGTTTGTCGTCGGTGTGATAACGCGTGATGGAAAGGGAAACAATTAATATTTTCACGAGCTATCGCGCGAGTGAAAATATGTAAATTGTCTCCCTTTCCGGTGATGATATCACGCGTTATCACACCGAAACAGACACATTTACTGTTTATTTCATGCTTTATTAACTTTGTTTTACATTTAATTGGGAAATATCGCGAGAATCATAACATCATGACGTCAAAATAATGACGTCATTTCACAGTTTTGAGCCCGGCATAGACGACGGTCCGTTTCATTTACTATATCATTATATACATCATATTTATGACGTCATAATTCACAAAACTTGTGACGCTTCAGCATATCTCGCGCATTTGTTTATGTATCGCTCATTAGCATGAAAGTAAAAGAAAATGAGTTCTATATAACTAAGAGTGGAAAATGATCAAACGTTATCATTTCACTCGTCCTAGAGTGAAATGATCGGGTAATCATTCACTGGTATTCTCCACTCATTCACCGCATAGCATGAAATAAGACTATATCATCATTATTAACTTCAAACACTCAAAGCATGTGTTTATACCTGTTCGTGCAATAAAATGCGTTTTACTTGCGTTGTCATGCAGTTTCTACTTTCACTTTCGAACACTATGTACAAGTGAGCAAATAGAGGTTAAAACGTTTTTATTATTGAAAACAAGGGCGGATTATATTTTCAAATTGAATTACCGGTAAATGATGCACAGATTGAGTTACTTGCACCAAGTTACGTCCTACAAGACCGTATGACAATTTTGGTAATGTTTAAGAGAAGCGTCTCATGCTTCAGTTGGCGCCATATGAATATAGTGCTTGCCCATCATGCACAGCGCGAAATCACACACAATAGTTGCGAGAAGCGACACCTGGTGGACACAATGTTTCCTATATAAAATCGGAACCCCAAAAAGTAGTCCGTCACTGTTAGTGATATAGAGATATTTCTCACTGATACGTTTCTATATTTCACTACTTAGCATTAAATAATACAGTGTATTACCTGTACTTTCTTGCTCAGGCTGCGTTCACGTGACAGCCCAGGAGATCTCGAAGGTTTACGACACAACCAAACAAGGACCAGTGATGTCGTGTGAGAGTCTGTGTCATTCCCACAAATATTTCATGACAAATGTAAGATTATAATCAGCAATGTATAACTCACTATTTGTTTAAAAGAAAAATTCAAATTTAACACATCGAAATTGATGTATTTGTATCTATATCGATATTCTTGATTATGCCAGTATGCTAATTGCTTAACCGATAAAAGAGCTGTACTGACCCTTAGGGTGATTTTATGCATTCTTTGGGGAAAAAAAAGCATGTTGTCATTTACGGGTTGTTTTCTTTTTCTATTTAAATACAATATTCATCTCAATGACGATGTTCACCAACTACATGTAAAGCATACTGAATAAACAAAACATAAAAAAAAATATTTACGATTATCTCATTCTTTTGTTCAATCTGCAATTGCAATATTTCAATTTAAATTCCAACAACAGTTCGTCTACATGTTTGTTAATAAATTATAAATTATTGGTGTTGGTATCACTTGTTTTTGGTTGCAGAGACGATCGTGCGTCTGTTCAGACGTCAGTGTAGGTCGGACAGCTGCCATGGCGAGATGCCCGCTACACTGTGACTTGTTCGGGGGTGTCGGGTGTGCTAGCAACGAGGACGATCATTACATCCTGTGGGAAAGACGTACGCAGTTGTTGCTAGTATCTAATTTCTTTTTTTTTCAGTTTTTGTGCGACGTATTAAAGGGGCTATGTCAACGACAAACTGGTTTCCTATTGCACTATAAATTATATAAGATTATAGAAATGCGCTTTACAAAGACATGTGCATTAAATAAGTATTAAAATATAATAGATAATGAGATATTTGATAAAAACTAATTAAGAAAAGTTAATAAAATAAAACCCCAAGCGGGTATGGAACTCACGACTTTAGGAGCCATACGAAGAAATGACAGTAAGCAGCGTTTTAACCAACTGCGTTATTCTGCATTGTATGAGAACGTGTGTAAATTATGGTTATATAAAATACTAAACGTTAACATGAAAAGGGCCACACAAACACAACCTGTATTATAAAAAATTGATTTTTATTATCTCTGAATGTGTATACTCTTTTCCCATTATATATACTCTTTTCCCATTATATATACTCTTTTCCCATTATATATACTCTTTTTAACCGTTATTATAATGCCAGTATTAAAACCTTATTTTAATTTATTTTTAAGAAATTGCCCCCTTTAGGCCCTTTTTGATGACATAGTCCCTTTAAGCAATTTAAATTAAATTATATTTAATACCCGGTAATGCATGATTGTGTGCTACTGTTAGCTAACAGTAAAATGATTGTATGGATATTTCCACGACCGTCAATCATAATCATTTTGAAATAATTGAGAAATTTATTAAATAATTGTTACTAGTATCTATTTCTTACTCTCATTTTTTTGTGCGACATATTAAGCATTTAAATAAAATCATATTTAATGTACCCGGTAATGCATGTCTTAGTGCTACAGTTAGAGTACAATGATTGCATGGATATTTCCACGAACGTCAATCATAGTCATTTGGAATAAACTGAGAGATTTATGAAATAATTGTTCTTGGTTACCAGCCTAGTAACTGCTAACCTAGGTTACACAGAAGAGGAAATAGTTTTGATTGTGATATACAGGTCAAAACACTATGTGACGATAAATCCTCGTACAAACGACGTTTCCTGAAATGGCAATACCTTAAACATGTTTGTGTAAAAAAGTTGTAAGTTCTATAGTTCCGAAGGAGCTCAGTTTAAAATGGCAAACGCATGACAGTTATATATGCATAAACCGGCTATCCAAATCTTCTCTTTTCACTGGTGAATGTTTAAGACTAATACATACCAACATCAGTAGTATTAGTATCATCTACCATTCATTTTGTTCATAATATCAATTAAACATAAAGATACCTTAATCGTTGTACAAAGAAGTTTCTTAAATAGACCTTCCCAGTTTTTAGATTGTTTTAGATACGCTATCAGCGTTTGGATTGCTTCTCAAAACGTACGTTCCTTCTCAGCTACTGTTACAGAATTATTTTCCACTCTTTGCTTGCAAGTGCATCGCAATCAGTAACATGTGTTTTAAGGTGTAAACTAGGTAAACACTTAGTCGCGGGATACATGTACCAGGGATTTCAGTAGATTTTGAAACCCAGGGCTCGTATTCACAAAGCTTCGTAAATTCCTAAAATTCCTTAAGTCTCTAGCTGTTTCATGAAGTATGTCCTTTTATATTACAATGCTTTAAATGAGTAAATAATGATCTAATGTTTAGTATATTACCCTTTTGTAAGTAGAAATCATTGGATGTCACATACAAAATTGGACGTACAATTTTAACTTAAGTACAACTTATGTTAAGATTTCTCTTAGGAGCTTTGTGAATACCAGCCCAGGAGTCAAATGACCCATAGCTTGAAATTTTAAGGGGTTAAAATAAGAATCAGAATACTAAACTCACAGAATTTTGGTTTCGCATTTGTTAATTGTTCTGCCAATGGTAATTTGTGTTAAAGAGGTTAAGAACTTCGCAAAAAAAACACGGTTAGTATGGTAACAAATAATCTTTTCAAACGCTTTTGAAATTTGCAAATTGAAAACAAGTGCACCTAAATGATACCTGCAGACTATTGGCTTGAGTCAAAAACAAATATGTTGCAGTTTGCTTGAGCCAAAAACAAATATGTTGCAGTTTGCTTGAGCCAAAAACAAATATGTTGCAGTTTGCTTGAATCAAAAAGCAGGCTTATACTTATAGAAATCCCTGACGTACTATGCCAAATGTACAATATGAACATTCCTTAGGTACTCCAATGCACTTAAAATATTTAAAATGAGATTACATTTGTGGAATTGTTCTTAATTCCCAAGACATTTTGACGTATGAACATGTTATGAAACACATTAATTTTATTAGATGATGAACACAGTCCGCCAGTTGGTCATTGGAAAGATCAGCACTGCGTTACAAGAAGCAAAGGGTTATTTTCAGAAGTGACGAACTGTCAGGAGACGCACGGTTTCACATGTGCATTTGAAAACGGTTTGTGATCGTATTGAAACTTCTTTTTTTTATGGAATCTGGTTTTTGAATAGCTGTGTACTCAGGCGTGTCATGGGAAACCCGGGCTTAATGCATGTGCGTAAAGTGTCGTCCCGGATTACACGTTCCGCCTACAGTGGATTCATGTAGAGACTTCCTTGAAACAGAAAATACCATAAAAGCGGAAGTAATCGCCCCAGATTAGCCTGTGCGGAGTGCACAGGCTGATCCGGGACGACACTTTACGCACGTGCATTAAGCCCGGTTTTCCCACGACACGCCTCAATTATTATTGAATTATTTGTGCTCCGAAAATATTGCAACAACTCTAATGCTATGTACATATACATGTAGTGCATTATGGAAACCCTTACTGCAATATATTGCAATTTATTAGAATACATAATTATTACAAGATGACAGTTTATGCTGTATACTATAGACATTTCGAACCATGTGCTATCATAGTCCTGTACGCAAATATAAATTTAAGACAACAAACATTTAGCATGGCTATTTCATTGCCTGCTAAGGCTCGACAGTCTTTTCACTTTATAGTACATATCGTCCCTTCATTACAGTATTATAATGCATTATAATTACGTTATCATGCCATAACGTAACTTTGGCTTTCAAATTGTATTTTAATCACGACCACACGGGGAATAAACACACCAAAACAACTAACTAATAACCATTAATCACAATCTACAGGACCCGTATTCACAATCTGCTTAGGATAAACTTGAGAACATTTATGAAATTCGTAAAATTCCTGAAGTCTACGTGTGTTTCTTGTATATGTATTTTTAGTTAACATTAACGTGTGTTAAACTAGTAAATATTGATTAGATGTTTAGTACTTTACCTTCATTTAAACAATACTCATTGGATTTCACGAAATTTGATCTGTATTTTTCACTTACGTACACCTAAAGTTAAGATTTCCCTAAAGAGCTTTGTGAATACCGATCCAGGTTCATACAATATACATGTTGTGCTATATTGCAGGTTCAAACAAAACATATGCCCAGAATATTCCGGAGTTTGAAGTTTCACTCAGTTGGATGGAGGCAAATACATATTGTTCGTCTCAAGCTAACAGCACTGGTCTTGCAAAGGTCCCTGACTTGAAAGAGGTCGTGGTTTTTCAAGGCGACAAATACTGGACAGCATTGTTTCGTAATGTCACATTGTCTAAAACGTCGTGTAAGTATTTAGTGTAATATGCTCATCGCCAATTTAATTTCCTGTTTGTTTCCTATTTATAACATATGAATACTATTTGTGTAACCTTTTTAGTCCCCTACCGGTGTTCACCGGAGGGGACTAAAGGCTTTCCCTCCGTCCGTCCGTCATTCCGTCCGTCCGCAAAATATTGTTCCTGCGATAACTCAAAAAGTACTGAAGATACTTCGATGAAACTTGGTATACACATAAACGATAGTGTGATTATTATTCACCAAAGGTCAAAGGTCACGCGACTGTTACTAAAAATAGAAATAAACTAAAACAAACTGGATCCTGCGATAACTCAAAAAGTACTGAAGATATTTCGATGAAACAAAGATTGAACTATAGGTTTGCCATCCGACGGTGTGTTTCTCTATCTTTTCGTCCGTATGTTTGTCCGTCCGTCTGTCTGGCCGTCCCCAAAACCTGGTTCCTGCAATAACTCAAAAAGTACTGAACTTATTTCGATGAAACTGGGTATACATATAAACGGCAATGTGGCAATGTGAGGATTATGCACGACCTTTTTTTCACCAGAGGTCAAAGGATAAAGATCACGTGACTGTTACTAAAAATAGAAATAAACTAAATACTGTAATAATTCGAAATGGACATAAGTTATGACCATGAAACTTGGTACACAGATTGAACTATAGGTTTGCCATCAGTCTGTGTGTCGTTCTGTCTGTTCGTCCGTATGTCTGTCTGTCCGTGCGTCCCCAAAACCTTATCAAAACGCCGACAGCGTAGAAAGACTGTTGGCGACAAAGGAAACTAAAAGCAAGTCAATTAGTGTATTTTTGCTAAAATGGAAACGTGTTTGAATGATGTTCAATTTCCCACCTGTAAACTTGATAGTATAGCTTCTTATTCAATAGTATACGACATCAAAATAAAAATACATGTAAATACGAAAATATGGGTGCCATTAGTTTGCTGTAAAATTTTGAATAAATGGACTTTTTTTAAAATTGTAATTGTAATAAATCACATAATATTCACATTATAATACACATGCATGACATACAATGTCTTAAATAATTAAGAGGTAAGAAAACAGGCGTGAATTGTTGCTGTTTTGAAGAAGGACCCTCTCAGGTTTCGTTTTACTGACTCGTAGCCTGTACATAAAAGTAGCAGTTTTCCGATATACTTGTTTTGGAAGTCACCCTCTCAAAAGACATTTGCCAACAGTCTTAAACTGAGAACAATGGACCAATCCAGACATTTTAAATATTTCAAATTGTAAAATTTTGCTAGATTAGCGGGTTACAAATTTACAAGCTTTGACATGAAGAAAACTTCTACTTGTTTTCGAACAATGCAAAATAATGATTTCAAAAAAAAAGAAAATGTAATTTGATAACAGGATATAACTTCTCCCTATATTATTTTATACATATTACTTGTTTTGCGTTTTGTTAGGATAGCATATACTCGTAAATATTGTTGAATAAACCGTTTGGTATATTCATTTCTTCGTTTGGCTAAGTTTCTTTTATTGTTAGACCATAGTTTAGTCTCTAAGTATGGTGAACGAAAACCTCTTAACTCTGTTCACCAGACTACAAGCGGAGACCTAGTGTTAGCTATGTGTCGGACGCTTTCAACATCTACCCTAAAAGCAGCACAGAAGAGTTCTGGTTTATATGCAGTATTGGTAATAAACAAATGTATATTCAATACTTATTTTACTCTTTGATTCTCATAACTAGGTTTTGAACCGAAAGAAATAGTGTTAACGAAAAATAATAAAGTAATTAAGAATGTATACATGCACAAACTTACTAAGCTTTATATATTTATTTAAAACTGTTTATTGCAATGTAAGAGCCGTTATAAAATGCATCAGTATAACTTTTATTATACAATGCGTTTACTAATTAGCTTGGGATATATGGGTTACTAAATTCACATAATGATTGAATGTGTACAATATTCGAAGTATCAGTATTGAACCCACTGCAAAAAATTGAATTAAAAAAATATGTGCAAACACAACGGGAATATACATATACAATAAACATTTTATTTTATTTTAATAATTTTAAAATATATTGAATAAGATATAGTCAAAGCGTCAACGTAATAACTGAAATCTTGTTTTCATGAAAACAAATGCAGCCGTTCAGTAAAAAAATAAATCAAAGCACAGCTTTGTCACCATTTTTTGAAATCCTGATATACCGTTAATGCATTACAGATATACCTTCATGCGGCTCGGAAAAAGTTGGACACAGTGGCACCATTTCGTCACCAGAATACAGGAAATCCATGCTTTGTGAATGGCGGATAAGCGCACCGGAAGGCATGGTCGTCCATCTTGAATTCGCTGACCTTGACCTTGAGCTTAGTGACAATTGCATATACGATCGAGTAACGGTATGGTATACAAATTATTTCTGCCGTGCTAAATACAATCATATGTGCATGTATGTCCTTCTTCGACTAACATATTATTTCAAAATGTTGTATGTAAGTCTATTTTACTAGAAATGAGCGAGATCTGTTTACAGACGATTCCAAGGGTGTTTCGGTATTTCAGTTTCAGTCAATGTTTTAAACCGTGCCGAACCGTTAAAGCGGTTCTACGAGTATTTATGTGCGACTATTTAACAAAGATATACCTCTATAGACGTTTGTCGGCGTAATCGTTTGTGTAATTAGAACTCTTTATATTCTTCATACAGATTACAGATAATATGGGGGCAGAACAGGTATTCTGTGGTCACAAGAGTGGGGTAACCATGACAACAAGAACGAACAAGGCGCTCATAACGTTTCGAACGGATGACACTGTCGAGAGTCAAGGTTTTCTCATAAAATGGCAAGCAGGTACGAAAAGTTTCATTACTTTATTATTAATTTAAGAAATCATTTTCGATTTAGAGTTTATCGGCTAATAAAAACCGATATGGAGTTCTGATGCGCATGAATTAAAGCACGAACCGATAAACAACGATAATGCGAAAATTCGATTAATTTAGATTCTAACATGATCTGACAACATTGTCTGCAACTACAATGCAAACTATATTTTACAGTTTCTGAACTTTTTTCGGGTTGTTTATTGGTAGTTTAACAACGGCGACTTTTGTTCTTAGTCTATAGAAAACTCTGCGCATGTCATGTTAGAATGTTATTTCTTTTTTTCAATATCAAAAGCGTTTAAACCACAAATGATTTGCATTGATCGTTCCTAGCGGTGACCTCTGTTTTAATACACGGATCCGGGTTTTGCCACGAATAGTTGAAACTCCTCCCCAGCAATTGTTTAAGGATTAATTTCAATTCAACGAAAATCACAAACATTACCACGTGCTCATTTGAATATCACAAACAATATGCACGTGCTCTTTTGTATGAAATAGTTTAACCGTTGTTAACCAAGTGCGATGATTGGATAATATTGCAGATTAATTCAAATGATTGACATTTGCGGAAGCATATATTGTGTTGGGGTTTTGTGTTTATTTATTGTATACAAGTATTCTATAGGTAATTGTGCACTAGCCAAATAAAAGACGTTTAGACGTGAATAAGCTATAAAACGACAGTGTTAATGACAAATTAAAGCGACTGTATACAATGCTATTTTGCAGTTATGCACGATCAAGTCGATGAGAGCAAGACAAAGTCTGGACATCGTATTACCGGTAAACCTGTCATTGTGCCAAACTGTAAACTATAATGAGAAGTCATTTCAGATGCAAGAATGTATTTGTACAAACTGTTTGCTATCTTAAGAAGTCATTTCAAGTCCAAGTCCAAAACTTTGGACTACGAAGTCATTTCAGATGCAATAATGTAGTTGTACAAACTGTAAACTATCTTAGAAGACATTTCAGATGCAAGAATATATTTGTACAAACTGTAAACTATCTTAGAAGTCATTTTAGATGCAATAATGTATTTGCATTATATGAGTAAACAACAACACCACATTGATAACTCATTTGTTCGATGAAACGATTTCCAATTATATAACACAGGTTCAAATTGTTTGGTATGTTAAATATATTTTGTAAAAAAAAGAGAACACAGCCTGATGAATTCACAATTCAAGGAAGAGGTCTCAAGTGAAACATCTTTCAGGAGGCATCATAGCGGGAATCATAATAGGGATCATAGTCCTGATGTTTCTGATATGCCTTTGTGTATGCTGTTACCAATCAGCAGGTTTGCGCGAACATTTCATCAAATGCTGCCGAGGCCGCATCGGGTAAGAACTTTCTTAGTCTCGTTTTAACTTTTTGGAAATCTGAGAGTGCATTCAAGATAATAGTTAGTTGTGTCTTGGTTCTAACATTTGGATTATGGCAATTTAAGAGAAACTGGTAACATGATGATTCGTTGCGATATGTAACTTGTACAATTAATACATACAAACTCATTGTTGAACATTGTTAGCAATAATATGAATTTTATTTTATTTTTTAAAGGTTAAGAAGTGCATCTTCAAGCCCGCAAGTCAGTAACGTCCTATATGGCGTTAACTCGTTCTCATTCGGCAGCGATTTCGCCGATGGTCACCAAGAAAACGAGAATGCGCACGACGGCAGATTGTTCAGAGTATGATTCTACACTTCCCTTAGCATGTAATAAAAAATGTTAATGTGACATTTCCTATAGTCATTGATGTTATTTTCTCTTTGCAGGATGCAAGTTATGCCAACAACCCTAGCAAAGTCAGCAGGCATGATTATGAAGACATTGACAATGCAGATGACATAGCCAATGAAAATGAACCAAATCAATTGATGGTGCAAACCAATAACGCTAACCGTCTGATGGTCAATGCCTGCGTGTCCAAGAACGAGCGTGAAAAAGGGCAAAATAAAACTGATCAGCTTGGAGCAAGGTTTAAGAAAGAAGTGAGTCATTTTCAGAAAACCAACACAGGCAAATTGGCCAGTGATTTAATGGACGACACTGTAAATCCAAGTCAAGTGGGGGCACACGGATACACAGATGATTACTACATGCGACCAAATGTATCAAGGAACAAGCAGCTACGACCGTCAACAGCTGACGATGGTGGATACCTGAACGACGATGTTACCGGAAAGCCGAAACACATTTACCTTGAATTGAAACGTTCAGGCGCATCAGATTTGACGAACCAGGACGAGCACATAGGTTCTGAGACATTGCAGAAAGTGGCCATCGAAAACCAATATGTAACTATAGATTAATTGGAATACTACTTAAGTTGAAATGCTTTTTCGGGTTGGTCACTAACCTCACTTGAGATTATTGTAGGTACATTTATATTCTTTAAAACATATCGATAGCCAATCGAGTTCGCAAACATACAATCACAGCAATCGTCGTTTATTTCAAATCACGATCATCTTAACCACCAGCCACCATAATCTCCGCCAATGAAGTTATAAAATTGTCTGGGAAGGTTGGAAATGTACCAATGAACCGTCTAGATCCAAGAACTTTTAAGGGTTCATAATCATTTGGCGATATGGCAAATTGTCACATATGCTGAGCATACGCTGTAGAACGCATTGTTGCACAAGACATTGGAGGACGAGCTGTCTTATCGAAGGTCTGAACTCTGCGAGTGCGTTCCTACTGACATCATCGTCTTTACTATTCCCACCAACGTTTTAGGGTACATAATTATGATCTCGGTTTATTTCGTTCTCATTTACTTTGCAACCATTACTATCGGACATAATAAACACATTCCCTCGGGCAAACTTTTTCACAGATGGCAATCATACGCTTTTTATAATCTGGTGATTTGCCCAATCGTTGAATTCGCATGACACGTTGTAAGTGTTAACAGAGTTTATGCAAAAAGCACGTGGTAAGGCATGTGAAGCTCGATAAAGGGAACCAATGATATTTATAAGTCAACAAACTGCGTTAACAGATCTCCAAGGGAACTTATTAAACATCTCTTGAGTTTTAAAATGTTCGTGGCTGAAACTGACAATGTTTGTTCGTCGTGTTTATGCTAGCCGTGTCTTTACCTGTAGCCAGAAGCAAATTAAGGCCCATCGTCGGTAAGATTATACAGACATTTCATCAGCACTTGGGAACAGTCAAATTGTTTTCCTTCAGTATCGGGCTGTTCCAAAATGCCAATAAAATATCTGCTTTATTACCTACTTCCAATAGTAAACAAACAAAACAACAAATTGTTTTACTTTCCATGAAAACTAACATAAAGATAGGTGTGCTTGAAACAGTCAGTAACAGTCAGAGAATTGGAAATTCAATTCGAACAAAGCAAACCACAAACACATTCAATGTCACCTTAATTCATAAAAATTCGTTTTTGTAATGATGGATGCGAACATTGCATTTTTGAGAAAAGAAAATTAACCATAAAGTTACATTGCGCAACGTTCTGCGCATAGTTCCGCGCAGGTTGCTCCACTTTGAATAATGATGAGGGCAATATAATGAAACAAACAATGGAACAGCACAAAATGTGGCCTGTTGGGAGGAGCTTGTTTCAACAAAGTGGTAAACAGTTAAAAATGCATAATTTTCATTTATATAGTAAAATAGGTAATAACACCATCATCGGCAACCGCAAGTGTACTTGCTGATGTAGATATTTTCACACTGTAAAATGGCAAGGTTTTTTATTATTGTTAACATTTATATATGAATATAATATTGCTGTCTCGGTCATCATCAATGAAAAACACAATCGTTGGACGGCGAGTTGTCACATTCTGTTTATGTAAAAAAAATCGGTTTACACTTTATTTATTTTAGTTGTTGATCCCATATACTTGTATTCATATACGTTAAACAAATAAAGTTGACTATGCACGTGAAGAAGTTGATATACGAGTACATGCATAACACTGAATAGAAAGGACTGTAATTTGATTCCAAGTAAATCCCGTGTTTGTTGTTTAAATGTGGATCAGTTACGATAGATTTTAGGCACACACATTCGGTCCAGAGTCATTCCTGAGCTGCAACAGGTGCGATAGGACAAGAACATAGCTGCTGGGCAGTAGTGACGCTATCGCTTCATTTACGCCACCGAAAATCAAATAAACAAATTATTGGTCATAGTGATTTCAACATTTTTTATTTGTGTGCGAGGCATTTACTGAAAATATACTTTTATTTTATTCAATATTTTCTTCGAAAAAGCCCAAATTATGATACTTGAAAGACTGAAAAAGGAATCATGTACACCGGTACTCCACCATTGTATTTATCTATCATGCTTGCAAGACATCATACATGCATGCGATGTCTTTTTCAATGTTTCCGTGCACCATGTAAGATATGCAAGAATGAACTCGTGACCAACACATTGTCTTAGAAATGTACTAATCTACTGTTGGTAGAGTAGCTTCGCCGCTTTGAATTCTCATTAATCTGCTAGTGTTGGCTGTGAAATAATATCCATCTACATTCTTTTATAGATATAGGACTGCATTCTTTTATAGAAATAAGATCCCTTTTGTGATTTGTGATGCAGCAGTATTAAAGGCTCATAACTGTGCAAGGATAATTGGGACAAAACATCGAGATAGTCATCTCTTTCTGGCACTGAAGATTCCCATCGAGTTTCACATACGATCAACCAGTAGTAACGTCGTTCTATACATCGAGTGTGACGTCACTGTGTTCGTTTAGAAGCGACACCTGGTGGACAGAATGGTACTAGAAGTTACGCTGAACGAGCTCGGACACAACATATTTGTAGAAAAAGACCAATGGTCCGTAACTTCATGAACAAAATCAAGGCTGAGCATCTTGACCATTTGCTTATCTGGTAGTAATGACGCTTTCCAGTGTCATGGAATTCCAAGTGGGATCAGATAAAAAGCACGAAGAATATGGGTTGGACAGTAGGTCGGATGGACACAACGGCGACTTTGCTCCCCGGAATTGTGTTAGGGCATACAAATGATGGCTAATGTTGCTTTGTGTAGTTCCCGGACTAAGCGAGAATTAACAACAATACAACTATCAACATTGTCCGATTAAATTATAACTAACTATAAAACCTTTTAGTTGTTTTGCGTAAGAACTTACTCATAATTCTGAGTCAATGACACCCACAGAGACAAACTTTACAAATGTACTCTTAGGAAAAGGGAAATTTCTATGTTATATAGGAATACTCATTGTTAACATTTAGAACCATACACCTATCAACATTGTCAGATTAAAACATAAAAATAACTAAACAACCTTTAAGTTGATTTGTATAAAACTTACTAATAATCACACCAAATTTGAGTCAAAACAGTGCAGAAGTATTTTTCAATTAAGGAGAAATAATAAATCAGCTTCAAAAATCATGTAAGATAATTACTTGAGTTTCCAAAATCCCAATTCCAATGTACAAGTCAGTCCAAAAGTTACATGATTAAATGATACTGAATAAGTTACTAAATAAACAGTCAAAAAACTACAGAAAATAATGAACCCTTTCAGGCACTAGATCACATGATATGAATCCTATATTCTGATTGCTTGTTTAGAACATAAATTTTAGCTATTTTTGTTGTTCACATCTTTTTCCTGACTGGATGCCAAGGCAGACAGTGGAGAAATTTAATGTTGCACACATAGCCAAAATATAGGTCAGAAGGAGGCTATACATGGATTAATATGTGTAATGATGCTGATCTAAAATAGAAGTATCATGTTGACTCAGAGTGATGTATTGATTTTACTGATAAGCAGACTCCACTATCTGGGTTTTATCTGTGACTAAAGGGAAATAACACATTTATGGCACTTATCTTCCTGATACTGCATTTACCTCCCTTTACCAGGTGAGTTATTCAGGAATAGATGTATTTGGGGCAAAAAAAGGGACAATAACTCTGGTGTTCCTGGTCCGATTGGGCCCATTATCGAACTGGTCCAAGATTTTATAGTCATACACAAACTGTGCAAGTTTGGTCAATATTGAATAAAAAATGAAGTCTTTTATTGCGAGAACGGTCCAATTTGTTGACGGCATACGGACGCCGCCGGAGAGGTCCCCTATACCAATAGCTGACCGAGCACTTCGTGCTCAGGTTAGCTAAAAAGAGAACTTATCTTAGTATTAGCTACTGCATGCCATCCTGGATTAGCCTGTGCAGACTGCACAGGCTAATCAGGGACGACGCTTTACGCACATGCATTAAGTCTGGTTTTCCCACAACGTGCCTCAAATATTGGTGCGTCTGCAAACATACCAATGTCACTTATGTCACTAATAAGCATTCTAAATAAAGAATGCTAAAATATGCGTTTAATACCAAATGTACAAAATTCACAGTAACAGCGCTCTTTCAATAGAACAGTATTAAAAGTATACTTGAGGCACGTCATGGGAAAACCGGACTTAATGCATGTGCGTAAAGTGTCGTCCCGGATTATCCTATGCAGTCCGCCTACAGTGGATTTATGTTTAGAAGAAACTTTCTTGAAACAGAAAATACCATAAACGCGGAAAGTGCCGCCCTGGATTAGCCTGTGCTGACTGCACAGGCTAATCCGGGATGATACTTTACGCACATGCATTAAGTCCGGTTTTCTCACGACGCGCCACACTTTATTCTTACATCATGGATTAATTGGGTAAATACGGGCCCACGGCCGGTATTCACAAAGCTCCTTAGGGAAAACATAAGTAAATTTCTTAAATTTATAAAATTCCTTAAGTCTCTGGCTGTTTCATATATACCTCTTTTTACATTTAAATGTTTTATACTAGTAAATATGGCTAAGTTGTTTCATATTTTACCCTTTTGTAAACAAAAATCAACGAATTTCACATGGAAAATTTGATCTAAAATTTTCACTTATGTACAACTTAAGTTAAGATTTCCCTTAGGAGCTTTGTGAATGCCGGCCCAGGGCTGGGATTCACAAAGCTCTTGAATGAAATAGCAAATTTTTAATAAAAGATTAATTAGAATTTATTTGACACTTTTCAAGTTCTGTTAAAAAACAATGATAGATTATTACTCTGACGAGCGGACAGTTTGATCTTTAAGTTTCAATAAGGGAAATCTTTAGTTGTACTGAAGTAAAAATTTCAGATCAAATTTTCGACGCGTAATCCAACGATAATTTATAAACAAAAAGGTAAAATACTTAACATCTAATCAATATTTACTAGATCAAACATTTTAATGTAAAAAGACTTGTGCATGAAGTAGCCGCAGACTACCGGTAAAGGATTTTTATAAATTAAAGAAATTTACTGAAGTTTCCCCAAGGAGCTTTGTGAATACGGGCCCTGGGCTGGTATTCATAAAACTCCTAAGGGAAATCTTAACTTAAGTAATAAATGAAAATTTCAGATCACATTTTACATTTGAAATCAAATGATTTCTGTATACAAAAAGGTAAAATACAAAACATCCTATCATTATTTACTAGTTTAAAACATTTAGAGTAAAAATACCTATTTAATAAACAGTCAGAGACTTAAGGCATTTATTCAATTTAAGATATTTTCTTACAAATTGAATTTCCCTAAGGAGCTTTGTGAATACTGGCCCTGTACTAAACAACAAGCTCAAATGAGGATAACATTGGAAAGAGTATTCATGCAGGATTATTTGATCAAGGGACATAAAAACACCATGCGCAACAATCAAAACCAGCTCTAGGCTGACTGACTCAACAATAATGTTCCGATTCTGCATTAGTACTTAGGACATATTAAAAAGTAGCCATTGCACTGATGCTAACAACTAGTAAGTCAACATGATGACACGTGGAAAAGGTGCCCTCTGTTCAAACACCTCATACATAACTGTCCAGGAATAACATGCACCTTTATTTTAATACTCTTGCATTTAATATGCATAAGTGATAACAACAACTAGTAGCCTTTTTGAGGTAACACAATCATGCACAAATCTTAAACCAATCATAAAACAAGACCTTCACATTGGGATTTAGCTAAATCCGAATGGCAGGGCGGCCCACCCTTCCATTTTTTAGCCCCGCCCTCTTGCCCTTTTCCGCTCTTTTTAAGATTTGCCCGCCCTCCTGTGTACTTTTTGTCATTTGTGTCAGAACAGACATGCCCTAACGCAATTTAATTGGTCACTTGGGCATCTTGGCAAACACATCTTGGTCTAAATGATATTTGACGTATCATCGAGACATGTATCATTAATCAGCTCGTCATGACCATGCGACATCAATTATCAGCTACCGAATTAATGGTAATTTAGTGCTGATTCCAGTGCTTCTGTAAAGGATTTTTTGCAGCTGTTGTTTGTTAATGTCTAATTATGTCATTTTACCATATTTTATCCATGTTATTGTTGTTAGTGTTCTGGAATTTTCTACTTAATATAGTAATTTACTTTCTTAAAAAACGTTATCAATGCAAACTTAATTTCAGATACGCATACATAATTACCTTGTGTGCAAAAACACATATTAATCCAAATTGAATTTCAATATTCAATAAGTTTTATGCTGTACACAATCTCCAGTTTAAGTCCAATAAATGTATATTTCGTCACTCCCATTTAAATACCCATATTATCCCATGCAACACCTGTCTGATTCTTTTGACACCGTTGACATTTCACTCAAACGCTAATTTATTAATGCTCTATCAATAGTGCTTGCATTGTTCAGGTACAGTAGTGTTGATTGATGCTTTTGTTCACTGCTACAAACCGCTAGAGAATGGCCCCAGCTCGGCAGTCACATCAAAGAGTTTTCAAGTCAAACCGACACCGTTGCTAAGGACGTTACTAACGGCTCGCAGATTCAGAAGCCTGGTTACTTTATGACGTCACAGAATTTCAATGTCTGTCTGTTATTTGTATTCGGGGTTAAATTTCAGTGCCACACTGTTAATGCAGTAGCGCTTTCCGCTCAGGGCGGGTCCGTCGTCAAAAACATGGCCAAGGTGCGAGTCACACTGGAAACAAAGAAGACAGTTATGTGTACAAGATAATTACAGAATACTGGTGAGCATTAATATGTTCTAACTTCTTACAGATGACCAGCCTACATGCATAATTTATGCACGGAAAATCACAAGATATGCACAAAACATTAAACAATAATCATACAATGCAGTAAACATTTATTCACAAAATTTCAAATTTGTGCTTACACATGGAAATAAAAGTCCGACCGATGAATGTTATCTGAATGTGAAAGGTGTTGATAAACAGAACTCCCTTATTTAATTACTATAATCTATTTAAAGTAACTAAGTACTCAGTAATTACAAGAGGGCCACAATGGCCCTAGGTCACTCACCTGATATCTATGTATGAAGTTTTATTAAAATATCTCAATATGTTCTCAAGTTATTGAGCGAAAACTGTTTTTCTATTTTTAGCAACAGTGACGTTGACGCCACCCACCACATACGTAAAGCAAGGTCTCGATATAAGGTATCTACGTATGAAGTTTCATTAAAATATCTCACCGTGTTCTTAAGTTATTGAGCGTAAACCGTTTGTCTACTTTTTATAATACTTTTTATAACAGTGACCTTGACCCCTCCCACCCCATAAGCAAACCCAAGTGAGGTCTCGATATAAGATATGTGCATTAAGTTTCATTAAAATATCGCAATGCGTTCTCAAGTTATTGAGCAGAAACCATTTTGCTATTTTCAGTAACAGTGACCTTGACCCTACCCACCCCATATGCAATCACAAGCAATGTCTCGATATAAGGTACTTATGTATTAAGATTCATTAAAATAGCTCAATGCGTTCTAAGATATTTAGCGGAACCATTTTTCTATTTCGAATAACAGTGACCTTGACCTTGACCCCACCCACCCCATATTCAATCCCAATCAAGGTCTCAATATAATGTATTAGGTTTCCTTAAAATATCTCAAAGCGTTCTCAAGATATTGATCTGAAACAGTTTTTCTATTTTTAGTAACAGTGACATTGACCTTGACCCCTCCCAACCCATATGCAAACCATGCGAGGTGTCAATATAAGGTATCTATGTATTAAGTTTCATTAAAATATCTCAATGCGTTCTAAAGTTATTAAGTGGAAACCGTTTTTCTATTTTAAGTAACAGTGACCTTGACCTTGACCCCACCCATCCCATATGCAATCCCACTCGAGGTCTCGATATAATGTTTTAACCAAATATGAAACCTCTCGGCCTTGTGGTTTCGGATAAGAATTTTTAAATCATTTGCTATTTACGTCTATATAAACCATGTGAGTCCCGGGATATGACCAGTTTTGACCCCAGGGGCATCATTTGAACAATCTTTGTAGAGGACCACTTTACAACATTACATAACAAATATGAAACCTCCGGGCCTTGCGGTTTCAGGAAAGAAGATTTTAAAAGTCAGTTTGCTATTTAAGTCTGTATAAACATTGTGACCCCCGGGTGTTGCCAGTTTTGACCCCAGGGGCATCATTTGAACAATCTTTGTAGAGGACCACTATACAATGTTACATACCAAATATGAAACCTCTGGGCCTTGCAGCTTCAAAGGAGAAGATTTTGAAAGTCATTTTGCTATTTAAGTCTATATAAACCATGTGAGCCACGGGGTGTGGCCAGTTTTGACCCCAGGGGCATCATTTGAACAATCTTTGTAGAGGACTACTATACAATGTTACATACCAAATATGAAACCTCTGGGCCTTGACGTTTCAGAGGAGATTTTTAAAATCATTTTGCTATTTAAGTTTATATAAACCATGTGACCCCCGGGGTGTGCCCAGTTTTTACCCCTGGGGCATCATTTGAACAATTTTTGTAGAGGACCACAACACAATGTTACATACCAAATATGAAAACTCCGGGCCTTGCGATTTCAGAGAATATTTTTACAGTCATTTTGCTATTTAAGTCTATATAAACCATTTGACCACGGGGTGCTGCCAGTTTTGACCCCAGGGGCATCATTTGAACAATCTATGTAGAGGACCACTATACAATGTTACATACCAAATATGAAACCTCTGGGCCTTGCGGTTGCAGAGGAGAAGACTTTAAAAGTCATTTTGCTATTCAAGTCTGTATAAACAATGTAACCCCAGGGTGTAACTAGTTTTTACCCCAGGGGCATCATTTGAACAATCGTTGTAGAGGACCACTATACAATGTTACATACCAAATATAAAACATCTAGGCCTTGCGGTTTCAGAGAAGATTTTTAAAGCCATTTTGCTATTTAAGTCTATATAAACTATGTGAGCCCCAGGGTGTGGCCAGTTTTGACCCCAGGGGCATCATTTGAACAATCTTCGTAGAGGACCACTATACAATGTAACATACCAAATATGAAACCTCTGGGCCTTGAAGTTTCAGAGGAGAAGATTTTAAAAGTCATTTTGCTATTCAAGTCTATATAAACATTGTGACCCCCGGGGTGTGACCAGTTTTGACCCCTGGGGCATCATTTGAACAATCTTTGTAGAGTACCATTATAGAATGTTACATACCATAAATATAAAATCTCTGGGCCTTGTGGTTTCATAGGCGAAGATTTTTAAAGTCATTTTGCTATTCAAGTCTATATAAACCATGTGACCTGCGGGGTGTGGCCAGTTTTGATCCAGGGGCATCATTTGAACAATATTTGTAGAGGACCACTTTACAATGTTACATATCAAATATGAAACCTCTAGGCCTTGCGGTTTCAGAGAAGATTTTAAGTCATTATGCTATACAAGTATAAATAAACCATGTGACCCCCGGGGCATGGCCAGTTTTGACATAAGGGGCATCATTTGAACAATCTTTGTAGAAGACCACTAGAGGATGTCACATATCAAATATGAAAGCTCCAAGTGTTGTGGTTTCAGAGAAGATTTTAAAAAGTTTTCAGTGTTTAAATCTATTTTTAGCTCTGGTGACCTGCATATGCAGGGGACCGGAAGGATTTGAACAATTTTGAAAGAGGGTCACCCAAGAATCATTCCTGTGAAGTTTGGTGAAAATCTGGCCAGTGGTTTAGGAGGAGATGTTCTTAAAATGAAAATGTTGACACACGACGCACAACGGATAAAAGGCGATCCTAAAAGCTCACCACGTGCTCAGGTGAGCTAAAATATTAACCTTTCTGCAAATGACTTCAGTTCTAACTGTGCTATCCGGTCGTTCAATGACGTTTCTGAGTCCTCGATCGCTCTCGAAGGCAGCTTTAAATGATGGCCAACCCGTCCCGGAATTATACTTCTCCTTAGAACTGGAACAAACAACAAGATAACAATAAGACATTCAAGTTGCTGCAACACTGACTACTCGAAATTGACAAATGGACTGACAATGCTAAATACATGTCGTATATCAATACAGCATGGAAAGAAATAGCACCCTTCTCTTGCGGCCATGTTTTTAAACCAATCAAAATAATTTCAAGGAATTTGGTAAAAGGGTCACACAAGGAACAATTCTGTGGAATAATTTCAAATCCCATGAGTGGTTTCTGAAAAGATTTTTTTTTTTAATTTTTAGCTTTTGGTTGCCATGGCACCCAGAGTTTTCAACACATTCTAATAAATTGAAGGAATTTGGTAGAGGACCACCCCACCTACATTCCTACCAAGTTGGGTAAAATCCACTTTCTGGTTTCCGAGAAGAAGTTGTTTGAAGTAAATTGTTGTCGACTGACGCCGGATGGTGACTGACCAGAATAGCTCACCTTGAGCACTTGGTGCTCAGATGTGCTAATAATAAAGCACGTCTGGCATATCATACCTGAACAGCTCCACCCCACAGCACACACAGTGGTACATGCCTGGCTCATAGTGGGTATTGTACAGGCCACTGAAAGGCTGAGATGGAAAACAAACATTCAGTAACATTATAAATATAATACAAAGTCATGTAGCAATTATTGGTTTCTAACCAACTTGTACTCTAGTCAACTACTTACCCTATTCAACCCTTGACTCAACTCAAAGAGTTGACCAGACCATAGGGTATGAGTTGACCAAAAGAGGTACGAATTGACAGGTTACCCAATTTTCAGCAAGGCTTGAAGACACATTTTCTTTTATTAAATTTTCGATGAATTTAATAATTAGCTGCAAATATATTTCTTTTTATAAATCAAAATGGTCTATCTTGATTCTGAAACATAAATTTTGGTAAAGATGTATTTACAAGTTAAATACATTTATATTAAACATGCATTAATTACAGTAAAACTTCTTTAACTTGCGCACCTGCAATCCAAATATGGCACCTATGCTAACTCAAGCAAATCTCAAAGTCCATGCAAAATTGTCAATACCTCTATAAGAAATTACCACATATAACTCTAACATCGATAACACATTAACAGAATGATGTCATTCCCCATTTTTATGTACTATAAATGTATTTTTTACACTTCAAAACTTGTGGTAGTTATCCTCAGAAAGTGTGAATATAATTATGCTTGATTTTCAAATAAGGTCAGAAAATTTAGTAGCCATTGAATGCAAAATTTTAGTAGCCAATGGCTATTTTGGCTACTGATAACGTTAACATAGGCCAGTGACCTAGCAGGCCTGATCTGTGTTACTTCTTGCACTTACAGACTCTGTGCACTGCTCCCTGCAGACTGAGAACTGTTCTGGCGTGAGTCTTTCCTCCCATTCAGCCTTGGTCAGGTTCCTCACATCTTCGTGGCTAGCTGGCTTAGCATAACCTGCCAAATATAAAAATCAGGTTAGCTGGCTTAGCATAACCTGCAAAATATAGCAAGCAGGCTAGCTGGCTAAGCATAACCTGCAAAATATAACAATTAGGCCAGCTGGCTTAGCATAACCTGCAAAATATACCAATCAGGCTTGCTGGCTTAGCATAACCTGAAAAATATCACAATCAGAACATCTGCCTTAGCATAACTTGCAAAATATAACAATCATGCTAGCTGGCTTAGCATAACCTGCAAAATATACCAATCAGGCTTGCTGGCTTAGCATAACCTGCAAAATATAACAATCAGACCAGCTGGCTTAGCATAACCTGCAAAATTTACCAATCAGACCAGCTGGCTTGGCATAACCTGCAAAATATAACAATCAGGCTAGCTGGCTTAGCATAATCTGCAAAAAATAACAATCAGGCCAGCTGGCTTAGCATAACCTGCAAAATATAACAATCAGGTCAGCTGGCTTAGCATAACCTGCAAAATATAACAATCAGGCTAGCTGGCTTAGCATAACCTGCAAAATATAACAATCAGGCAAGCTGGCTTAGCATAAACTGCAAAATATAACGATCAGGCTTGCTGGCTAAGCATAACCATTTCATGGTGAACATTTGTTGCAAGTTATTTTAAAACTGACATATTTACATGACATTAAGGGTTATTATGTATATAGCGAAGACTCTATTGCGGTGAATTGCCTGTGCACAAATTGGAAGGGGCTAATGTCCTACTAAGAAGGGGCTAACGTCTGCCGTAGCAATTTTTAGGGAAGGGGATATTTTCCAAGGGGCTAATGCCCTAGAAACTCTAATGTCCTAGAATCTCTTATGTCCTAGAAACTCTAATGTCCTAGAATCTCTTATTTAGGTGCAGTATCCAGCAGCGTGCAACGAATTTAGTGTTACTTTTTATATAGGGCTAAATTCGTTACAGCCAATATTGCCCATATAAAAAGTAGCTAAATATTTGCCCAGCGCTAACAAGTTATGCTAGTGGCTGACTTGCAGGTAAAAAAACATTAAACTGATCCAGTATTGTAGGGAAAGATCTAGGATTACAAAAGGTACAGGATGCCGCTAAAAAGGACCAGGGTGGAAATCTGGACCAGTCTGTTGACATTTTCTAATAATTTGCTAAATCCAGTGAATTTATTAGTCTAATGCTTGTAATCAAGGTTTTTTAAGTAAAGTCTATTCATTTGTCATTGAATCTTTGCAAAAATATATTAAATTTCAAAAGATATTCTATATTTCTGTGTTGACCAGTCCAGAGGGGCAGCAGGGAGGAACCAAAAAGGAGCAGGGTGCTCTGGATCTTTCCCTACGTATTGGTTTTACATGATGTAGCAGCTTTAAAGAGCTTTAAAGGGACTTGTTCACAGATTTTTGTATTTAAAAAAAATGTCATTTAATGTCTTAACTGCACAAACTAATGCAGTTGGACTAAACAAAAACAAATTTTATATAAAGAAAGAAATAATTAAAAGATCTGCCTTTGCCGAAACAACCTACGACCGCAGTGATAAATCAAAACGCTTACAGCGTTGAAAGACTGTTGGCGACAAAAGAAAGTAAAAGCATGTGAATTAATGATGAGTGCATTTTTGCTAAGTATTGAAAAAAATACTTTGTTGGAGCTAATGATCTTATGCAAACGGAGTTATATACATGCCAGTTAACAAGTCAATCTGCACGGGCCAGAATAACCAATGAAGCGTAGTAGTTAGTCACAATAGATCATACGATGCAAGCGCTCGATTGTCCATAGTACAGTTTAAAAATAATAAATTGCAGTAATTTGTAGTCAAAATATTCAGAATGAAAATTGGTAACAAGAAAAAACACTTTCGCATCGAGTCAACAATTACCCATGTAACGAATTAATTTCGTGATCTTATTCCAGGACACTCCGGTAAATATTTCGGTTACATACAAGCCAACAGCAAAAGTAGGGGTGTCATTAGTTTATAGTTGTTTTTATATAAATTGACCTTTTTACAAACAGTAATTGTAATAAATAACATGATATACACATTGTAATACATTTTACGTACATTATCTTAAATAATTAAAATGTAAGAAAACGTGTGTGAAATGTTGCTGTTTTTGAGAAGAACCTTTCTGGTTTCGATTTACTGACTAATAGCCTGCACAGAAAAGAAGTAGTTTTCCGCAATACCTGTTTTGGAAATTACCCTCTCAAAAGACCATTGCCTTATACCAACTGTCTAAAATCTGTTGAACTAATCACTCAGCCATTGTGACCACAGGTGGTTCTCGCATGGCTATGATAATAATTAGTGAACAAATAATCAAGAAATTACGAAAAAAAAAACTTTCTGAAAAAAAAAATTTCACTATCAAATATAAATATAACAAGGTATCCAACCCCAGACGCCCTAAATACAGGATGCATCGGTTTGAAAAGCCATAACTTTAACAATTGTGCATTGATTTTCATGAACTCGATCTTATTCGACACAGAAAATAGTTAACTTACAGGAAATGTACAACACTACTCATGTTGTGTAATTACTTGGTTTAAATTTTAAGAAACAACACTACACATAGTTATTGTGATCTACCCGTTGTCGATTAAAAGTGATGTGTTCACTCATTATTATCATAGCCACGCGAGAATAACCTGTGATTCTTGCAAATTATAACTGTGTTGTTTTTTTTAATGCAGATGAACGAGTAAGGCCTGCTTCAGACTTCCCGAAAGCTCAAAAAAAGTGTCGGACATTTGGTCTGACCAACTGTCAAAAGTTGCCGGACCGAAATAAAATTTGCCGGCCAGAAACATTCATTTAAGTATGTATACATGTATACGCTAACGTAGTTTCGCTATCGAAACGCCAACATATTTCACCTACCGTTGTCAGTTTTCTTTGAATTAATATCACACTACGACATGAAAACGTGCCAATCTCATTAAAAACATCCGATGACTTCGCATTAGGGGTCCCCTTCAGATGACCTTTTCAGGAGCCAATCAAACTGTTGCCTTCAAAATGTTCTGGTATAGCTTCATATATAAACCACAAATACTATGCACGAAATTACCGTGAACTTTGGATGTTTACTCGCCTAAGGTACCACTATATCCATTGTTATCCGCTTGAAAATTAACTTTACATGATCTATTCCTGAGGATCAGCTGGAAATGCATCACTTTCAAAAACTGTAGCCAAACATTGCTGTGAAAAATGCATTTCATTGGGCGCAGCAGGGCTGATATTTTATTGTTCGGTAGGTCATTTCAACGTGACCTGTTATACAATGTCTTCAGATCCTAACAATGTTAGGATTTGATTTTAAAGAGATTGGACAACGCGTACAATAAAAATGAAATACGAAACAACCGTCCAAATTTACTGTTCACGATACATACAATACACACAAATTCTATTTACATTTAGTATGCACAGGTTTTTCATGTAAAACCCGTGGTTTGCTGAAAAGCCCGCGAAAATTATGCCAACAATCACAAAGTCATGTCATTAAGCAGCGAAAGCGTGGGCGTATTGACCGTGTTTTAAAAAAGGTTTGTAGTGCAAAAAACTGTGAAATGTTTCTTTGGTATAAAAGTTTCGTAGCGCAAAACAACACAATTAGGTGTCTGAATGTATGCCGAATTTTTTACTCAATCATTTGTTGACACCATTATATTACCTCTAAAACGCGAAAGCAGTTACACGATATCGAGAACATTGTTGTCGTTTAGGTCTTGGACTTACAGTTACTTTTAACACCCACCACGTGGACGGCGTGCAGCACGTTTTTCACGACCCATACTTGTAACCATGTTTGTTATAGGTCTCCTAATTAAAGCGACTGCAGTGAAACGACTTTGTAATGTGTGGCACGCGCAATGAAAGCTGGTGACGCTAAACTGTTACACGTTGATTTTGTGCAGGTCGGGTTATAGTTGGTCGCACAACGCTTCATCATTTTATCCATTTCAGTTGATGATTTTCATAAACGACAATTTCTTTCCAATATATTTCTTTGTCAATAGTGTTATTTTGCTTCTTTATGTACCATGTATTTTGCTTATTGGGAACTATGACAAAAAAAAATCGAAAATTGTAAATTTGCCAATCTGTTCACATGTCCCTTTAACTTTTAATTTAAACTTCGTTCAGTTTCATAATCTACTTACCTGCTGTTCTTTGATTACTTACATCTTTTTCTTGCAGCTACTAATGAAGCAACTGAGCAGAGTCTTTGAGTATCAGTTGCGACCAGTATTGGTTTAGCAATCAAACTACGTACGGTAAATCGACGTAAAACAGTCAACAGTGCCATGTTCCCAAATTAAAGTCGTGTGACGTCACGGAGATAAACATAGTGAATGCAGGCGAAAATGTCCGAAGCATCCAAATAAAGTTGAAAGGTCATGAACAATCAAAACAAACATGGCGGACGAAATTGAAACCTTTTACAAATCAGATTTGCCTAACATGGCATTTCCTGTATTTGAAGATATCCGTCGGCAAGGGAAATTATGCGATGTGACATTAAAAGTAAAAATATTCATCCGATTTTTCGAATGCCTTTATTTGTTACGTACGTTTTGTAAAAATCGATTAAAAATGTCCGAAAAATGTTGTCCGAAATGTAACACTTCTAAAAAGCTCTGGGCATTGCTAAAATATTCAAGAGCTAGCCCAACATCTAGACTGTTGGAAGTGACTTGTAAGTATGAGATTTCGCTGAAGTTTTCAGGGGCATGCAGATTCAAGGCTTTCATATGCAAGACTGTTGTTTTTGAAAGTTCTTCTTGAAAAAAATGAAAGGAACACTCTTGCTGGGTAGCATAAGTTGTCAGTGCACTGCGAATAATTAAGGTACTTTTTAATGGGCAATGTTCTAACAAATTAAACCCTGTATAAAGAGCAACATTAAATTCATTGCACGTCTTATACATCACACTATCTCGCTGCGTAAATTAACGGAAACCTGCAAAACCCTAAATAAACACCTGAAACTCAAAGCAAAAACCCATGGAAACATACTAAAACCTACATAAATTTACACAAACCAGAGAAAACCCATCTAAATTAACAGAAACTCGCGAAAACAAGAGGAGACGTACAAAACTCAATGGAAACTTTGGAATCGTGCGCAATTTGCAGGTTTTCACCATCGAATTGTGGTTTTCATAGGTTTTCGTTATTTTAAGTAGGTTTTGGTCTTTTTGAAGGTTTTTACAGTTTATTTTAGGTTTTCTAGTTTTTTGTGGGGTTTTACGGGTTTTCGGTGTTTAGTCATACCGCTCTGCCAGTTGGACTAGCTCTTTAGCCAAATGGTTTTTGCCTATCAGGCCATAGGGACAGATAGGGAAAGATCTAGAGCAAAATAGCAGAGTGCTGCGCCCTGCTCCTTTATAGTTCCCCCCTGCTGCCTGCTGCCCCTCTAGGCTGGTCAACACAGAAATATTGAATATCTTTTATAATTTAAATAATGTTTGCAGGTTTTCTGTGAGAAATGAAAAGAATATGGTAAAAAACGTTAATTACAAGCACTAGACTAATAAATACCCTGGATTTAGCAAATTATTAGAAAATGTCAACAGACCGGTCCAGATTTCCACCCTGCTCCTTTTTAGCAGCACCCTGTACCTTTTGTGATCCTAGATCTTTCCCTAAGGCCATAGACCCGGGTTCGATCCCCCGCAAGTGGAGAGTCTTCAGGGGCTTATTTAAATCAAACCGTCCGTTCGTTCATCCGTCCATTCGTCTGTCCGGTTTTTGGTTAAAGTTTTTATTCATAAACTACATAAGTTATTCACTTGAAACTTGGAATATATCTTTGTCATCGACTCCAGTGTCAGGGGCAACATTCCCCATAACTCTGTTTTGTATTTTGACAGAGTTATGCCCCTTTTTTACTTAGATTTTCTGGTTGAAGTTTATATTCAAAAGTTTTGTAACTTCAAAAGTACATAAGTTATTCACTTGAAACTTGGAACTAACCTTTGTCAACTCTAGTATCAAGGGCAACATTCCTTATAACTCTGTTTTGTATTTTGACAGAGTTATGCTCCTTGTTCACATATATTTTCGGGTTAAAGTTTATATTCAAAAGTTTTGTAACTTCAAAACTCTATAAGTTATTCACTTGAAACTTGGCACTAACCTTTGTCATCAACTCTAGTTTCAAGGCAACATTACCCATAACTCTGTTTTGTATTTTGACAGAGTTAAGCAACTTGTTACTTAGACTTTGTGGTTAAAGTTTTTGTTCCAAAAATTTATAAACTATACAAGGCTTCACTTAAATTTTTTGTATTTTTAACAAATTTAAGCCCGTTCCACTATCCAAAATATGTACCAACTGTAATACTTCGAATAGTCGAGCGCGCTGTCCGCTGACAGCTCTTGTTTAGCGGGGCAATGGGGCAGAATTTCGGCTCCAAATTGGCCCTAAAAAAAACACTGGATAGTGTCAGCACTTGTTTGAACATGTTACAGGTGGGTGATCGCAAATACAGGGCACATCGGATTGTGTTAGCAGCTTCTATACCATACTTCCATGCAATGTTCACTCATGACATGGTCGAATCGAAGCAAGATGAAATTAGTATGCAGGGTATTGACCCAAAGTAAGTACATGAGCTATTACTTATATGGTGAATCATCTAGTTGGGATCATCAATATAAAATTATGTATTTTTATGCCCCCCATATACGATGGTGTTGGTATATTGGTTTGCTAATGTTGGTCAATTTGTCTATTGGTATGTAACCTTTTTCATTTCCGCTCATTAAGTACAACAGTTTTCATCCGATCTTCACCAAACTTCACGAAAATGTTTGTGGGCATAATATCTTGGCCAAGTTCAATAATCAGACAAATTGCCCAAGGATTTTTGGAGTTATGGCTCATGAATTATCTAAATTTGGTATCTTTAGCAGTTTCCGCTCTCTGTGTCCAACAGTTTTCATCTGATCTTCACCAAACTTCATGAAAATGTTTTTGGGCATAATATTGGCCAAGATCGAAATGCAGCCAACTTGCCCGAAGAATTGTGGAGTTATGGACCTTAAAATTGGCCTTTTTAGCAGTTTACTCCCTCGAAGTCCAACTATTTTTATTTGATCTTCATCAAACTTAGTGAAAATCTTTGTGGGCATAATATCTTGGTCAAGTTAGATAATCAACCAAAATCGCCGCAGGAACTGCAGACTTATGGCTCATGATTTATCTAAAATTTGCCTTTTTAGTAGTTTATGCTTCCTGTGTCCAACAGTTTTCATCTGGTCTACACAAAACTTGTCTTTTCCTTTAATTTTCCAGCTCGCTGGAGGCTCTTGTGAACTTTTCCTACAATGGACGCGTGGAAATAGACCAGAACAATGTCCAGTCCCTGCTAGTGGCTGCCAGCTTTCTACATCTGCAGGCAGTCAAAGATGCTTGCTGCGAATTCCTGAAGAAAAGGTGACATGGTTATTTGTTATCTCAGAAAATTCTCTCAGTATTTTTTTAGGGCCAATATGGGGCCAAAATTCGTCCCAATTCCCCTGCTTAAAAAGTATGTTTTTCCTTAATATTAACCTTAAAATTCTTCTCACAATGTAAGCTTTGTTTTGGAAAAAAATTGACCAAATTGGACAAAAGTTGGCGAAGATACAGGTGTTTTCATAAACAGTCCCAGCAATTTGTCATCAAACCAAGCTAATTTAAGTTATCATTTGTAGCAAAACAATTCATTTATGTTATAGAAAAAAGTAGAATGTAAACATGTAATAATGCGTTTTTATTATGCCCCGGCATCTTGATGCAGGAGGCATGTGGTGATTGTCCTGTCCGTCCGTTCGTCCTTCCATCCGTCCGTGACAGGGTTAAGTACATTTTACCGTTTCCTGTAGCACCAACACCGCTTACTGCAACACTTTAATACTTACACAGTTGTTGCTTATGACCATTCCCTATCCACCCATATCACCCAGCCTCACTTTGACCTTGACCTAATTTGCACTTAGAATAACTCAAATGGGCTGTTTCTAGGTTAACTAGATTTTACCGTTTCATCTAGCACCAACACCGCTTGCTACAACACTTGGAGTCTTACACAGTTTTTGCTTATGACTATCCCCAATCCACCCATATCACCCAACCTCACTTTGACCTTGACCTAATGTGGACTAACAAATGGGCTATCCAGCACCAACCAGGGGCATGTGTGTTTATCAAACACAGAATCTTGTTTAAAATAAATCTCCTTTTGCCGCAAAATTCCCCGTGTGAAGGACCCCGCCACCGTTCTGTAAAGGTGAAAACAAGCACTGTCTCAAAATTCCCCGTGTGAAGGACCCCGCCACCGTTCTTTAAAGGTGAAAACAAGCACTGTCTCAAAATTCCCTGTGTGAAGGACCCCGCCACCATTCTTTAAAGGTGAAAAAAAGTACTGTCTCACAATTCCCCGTGTGAAGGACCCCGCCACCGTTCTTTAAAGGTGAAAAAAAGCACTGTCTCAATTTAAGTTTGTGCACATGGAACAATGTATAAAACAGCCATATTGTGCATTTGGAATTGGTCAGATAGTCTGGTCAGATAGTCTGACCGGTGAGGCTAAAAGAAAAAGGCACGCTGTATGATACTATGAATGGTTTGGGCTGATTCTTTCCTTCTGCGGCTGTAAAATATCCCAATTACAAGTAACTTATATGCAGGGTTGTCATTATTGACCGATTGCGGGAAGTATTCATCGTTTAAAATCGTGAAAAAATCGTTTATTTTTTCAGGAACTTAAAATTTGCGATACGTAAAATCACAACGGGGCACCCCATACCCCAGGCCAAATTGCTTAAGATTTAGATAAAACTCGCTCGTTTCATTTGTTAATGACAACCCTGTTCTATGGCAGTTATAATGTAGTCTCTTTTCCTACACTGTAGCCAGATGAGACCTACAACTAATGCTGTTTATAAAAGCATAAAGGCTACATGTATGTGAACACACAGGGCCATTTTAAAGAAATGATGCAATCTTGAAGTGGTGAAATACCTGCTGGGCCCTGTTGCTCAAAACTTGAACGGCCAATTAAGCTAAACAGCGTGTTAACTTAAGATTTAAGTAAAGCAACTAATACAAGCTACTTGTTTATCAAACATTTGGTACATTATTAAGCATAACATTTTGTATAGAATACACTCGCTGTTTAAAATTGTTATGTTTCATTAACATAAATAAATCAATCAAAAATTTAACAGCTGTTAGCTTAACTTGCTGTTAAAGTTTCTAGCAACTCACCCCTGGTTGTCAGGTTTTAGAAATGATAAGTAGTTATATTTTCAGCAACCTACTGTTATTTCACATTTAAAGAAATGTGTTTTCGAACATACAATGCATAATTATTCTATGAATAATATCTTAACAGAGTCACATTTTTGTTGATAAAAAAACAACACACACAACAGATAAACTATTGAGAAAAGTACCCATATTTAATGGCAAGAAGGCAACTTGAGTGCCTGGGGGGAAATTCCAGAAACATCTGAAGTTTATCTTAAAATGTTTTCACTCAAGTTCAAATTTTTGCTTTGCGATATTTCAAAAACTAAATACCTATAAATTTGTGAATCCCTTTCAGCAAAGAAAACAAGCGTTAATAAAAGAGTTGATAATAAATGATCCATATGCACAAAGACATATATGCATGCATTAAAAACTTTAAGAAAAATAATGATAACTAAGTTAAGTATAAGATTTAACTTAAGATGTTTCTGGAATATGGCCCCAGATTTAATACAACGGTTCCCATCTTTAATACAATGGTTCCAATCTTTCATACAATGGTTCCCATCTTTAATACAATGGTTCCCATCTTCCCTGTGTTGTTTTTTGCAGACTTCACCCCCAGAATTGCCTTGGTGTGAGATGTTTCGCAGACCAGTACGTGTGCTCCGGCCTGGTGGAGGCATCCAATAAGTTCTTGCAGAAAAACTTTAAAGGTGAGGACAGTGCAGGGATAGAAATTGCCTATCAAACACACACGGAATTTTTATGCCCCAAAGGGAACTTTGGGGGCATAAAGTAATCGCATCGTCCGTCCGTCCGTCCTTCTGTCCGTCCGTCCGTCACGCTTCTTGTGCGGAATTAGTATTGAAGGGATTCAAATGACATTGTGTTGCCTTCCTCTGAAAAGCATACGCTTCGGGGGCATACGTCACAAGTCTTGTTTTCAAGTGACTTTATGTCAAATCTCAAAATGACAAATGAAACATATTTAGTACATATGATATATTACCCTAAAACATGACTGTGCCAGTGTTCTAAATTATTTTTCTCACTCAGCAAGAATAACAAATTATATCATTAATTTTCTCCAAAACAAAACACAGGCTAGATCTTCTATCAACCACAGATATTTTGCAAACTAGTGCAGTTACAGTAAACTCCACTTGTAACGATATCGCTTACAGCGATATATCACATACAACGATGCTGAGTCCAAGGTCCCGGCCTAATCCCTATGTATATCAATTGATATAACATCGCTTGTAACGATATCGCATTTAACAAAGTTTCGGGTATAACGATGCTCTTTTCACGGCCCAGTCGCAAATATTCCCCTTTAATTGCGATATATGGAGTCTGTATCAGGTGTAAAAAAACAATTCTGTGGGTAATCAGGTAGAGTAACCAGATATATGGTCAGCCTAATTGAATAATGTGTTGTGGTAATCAGTTAATATTGGCTTTGGGAGCGATTGATAGAGTTTGATATTTGAACAATGACCATCGGTTGCTTCTGGCAGTATTTTATTATATTATACCTCACGTGACTAGCCCATGTTAAATTTCCATATACCTATCACGAAACAATTCGTAATGTCACATGCGACAGTATACTGTCACCCTTGCGTGGAGCTAAAAATAGAACAACCGTTTCACAAAAACAAAACAACGTTTACCTTTAGTAATGCTAATGTCAATCCACTGCGTTTACAATTAATATCCAGCAACACGCGTTTGCAGTTCATTTTCAAGTATCCACAAAGTTGTGCAATATTTTACTTCATGGGAACCATGCTAACCAGAAACCCGATTTGTTTTTGAATCGCCATGAATGGACAGAATGTATATTTTAAATCGTATTTTGTCTCCAAACCTGTATCTGATTATCCGTATTGCCGTCCAAAATAAGTTTAGATATCGCCGATGCATGGTTTCTTTAATTATGTGTTACGTGAGTGCTTAGACATGTTAAAAACAAACTAACACGACACAGCACAATCCTGTCAGTCGAGTGAAAACTGGTTTTTTGTCATTACTGCACTACTGTACTGTACACATTTATCGCATTCATGTGTTCTGAATATCCATTAAACACTTCCCATCAACTATAATATTTTGTTTTGAATCCAACAATAATTTTCGCCCGTATTTCGCCATGTATGTTACTGATTTAAACTAACGCGCTGTAGAAACCTATCGATCACACCATCATTTAAGTATGACACATCTAAATATAACTGCATTGTACACACTCACCGGTCAATGCTGTACACTTTGCAAACTGTTTGAAAGTACGGAAGGCTGTTTCTGCAGTATTATTTAACTATAATATTGTGAAGGAACCATAAATGTTTCATATAGATACACATCTTAAATAATGAAAATAATCCGTGGTAAATTAGCTTTAACACTTTTAGGTTATTAGTTGATTTTAAAGGGCATTTAAAAAAGTAGATCTATAAATTAAGTAATCAGGCCTAAGTTTCCTTGTTTTATTGTTCGGTATAATAAAATAAATATCACACCCCATAGAGGGTGATACAACGTATTGTCTACCCTCGTAATGGTAATGTCAACCTCGGCTTACGCCTCTGTTGACATTACCATTCTCGGATTGACAATACGTTGTATCACCCTCTATGGGGTGTGATATTTATATAATGTCACTCGCAATCAACATTAATTAATATTATTAGAACATTATATACATGTACACATGCCGTGAAAAAAGAAATCATTATGATGGCCTTTGATTTTTTATACGGAATATTTTAATATTAAATTGCGATAAACTGATTGCATTGCTTGTTTGGGTTTCCGTTTAACATAGTTCTAAATTTAATGTGTATAAAAAGTAAAATGATCTCTGTTATATACTTGTATGTCCTCGCTCTTGGTTGCCTATTTATGGATGTAACGATTTTCGGATATAGCGATATAATTCTATGGTCTGCTCAATATCGTTATAAGCGAAGTTTACTGTATATGCCTTTTTTTAACATGAAAATTTTTCCCAAAAGGTTCTTACCGATCCTTGATAGTGCTTGAATTTCAAGATGCTCCTTGAGAAGTGCTTGGACTGTGAGTGCTTAAAAATGTATATTTACACCTGGACATTTTAAAATGCTTGAAAAAAAAGCACATGCTTATTTTAGCTTCAAAAGTGCTTAACATTTGCTAAACAACCGTGTCTTACACCAATTCTTGCAAATATGAGGGGCGTCGTGGGAAAACCGGACTAAATGCATGTGCATAAAGTGTCGTCCCGGATTAGCCTGTGCAGTCAGCACAGGCTAATCCGGGATGGCACTTTACGCTTTTATGGTATTTTCTGTTTCAACGAAGTATCTTCTAAACATAAATTCACTGTAGGCAGAAAGTGCCGTCCTGGATTAGCCTGTGTGGACTTCACAGGCTAATCCGGGACGACATTTTACGCACATGCATTAAGACCGGTTTTCTCACGACGCGCCACATGTTTTCAAAGGACTGTGTTTCAATAAGTAATCAGTGTGGTTGAAAATATTCTTCTCAAAACTAATGCATTTATGCAAAAGTGATATCAAATAAGTGATATTGTAAAAGCCAAACAATAGGCAATTTCATTACCATAGTTAAAATAGCAGCAATAGCGAGTCAAACTGTTTGAAAATATCAATAGAGCAAACTAAAAAAGTGGTTGAATTTGGTTCTTTTTTGCCATGGAAGTGCTTATAAAATGCAGAGAATATATATATGAACTCTGTGCAGGCTTGGACAAAAATTACGTGTATTTGCTATTTTTGCAAGTATGTGAGTCCAGATTCGATCCCTGCAGTGCATTGGCCAAATGCTTTCAATACGTTATTGATGTTTGCATTTGAATATATATTTGTAGCTGCTTTTGGTTTGGGATATTAACTCATGTTACATTATTGTACATATATAACGATAACAGTAACCTAAACCAGCCATGTTCTTGTTATGCCCCCATGGAAGATGGCGACTTATATTGGCTTGCTAATGTCTGTCTGTCTGCCTGCCTGTCTGTCAGTTGTCTGTCTGTCTGTTGTCTGCCTGCCTGCCTGCTTCATTTCTGCTAAGTCCAAAAGATTTCATCCGATCTTCACCAAACTTCATAAAAATGTTTGTAGGCATAATATCTCAGACAAGTTTGATAGTCATACAAATTGCACTAGAAATTAGGATATTATGGCCCTTGATTTATCTAAAATTAGCCTTTTCAGATGGTTCCCCTCTCTAAGTGTTAACATGTTATCATATTTTAGCCATTATTTCGATGATCAACCAAATTGCCCCATGAACTGTCGAGTTATGGCCCTTGATTTATCTGAAAATGGCCTTTCTCTGTAATTTTTTGTTCCTATGTCCTCAACAGTTTTCATTTGATCTTCACCAAAATTGATAGTTTAAAGATTGCTTTTAACCAAGAGGGGGCATAACTGTTTTATAAACAGCTCTTGTTTGATTCTAGATGTGATGAAGTCAGAGGAGTTCATGAATCTCTCCAAGGCAGAAGTTCATGAGATCCTGGGCAGAGATGAGCTGAATGTTGGGTCTGAGGAACAGGTGTTGTATTTTCTGTTTGCTTATTTGTTGAATTTTCAAGTAGGGAAAGAGGATCAGACAAAGGGGCAAGGGGGAAAGTTGAACTATTTCATTGATTTTTTATGCCCCCGAAGGGAACTCCATTAGTATTGAAGGGATTAAAATGAAACTTCATATGATGATAGAGGACAATGAGAGGAAGTGCAGAGTATAAGGACCATAACTATTGCTTCAACATTTACAGAGTTATTTCCCTTTGTTTCATTTTCTTGTGCGGAGCATAACTCCATTAGTATTGAAGAGATTCAAATGAAACTTCGTATAATGATAGAGGACAATTAGAGTACGAGGACCACAAGTCTTTCTCCAGAATTTATGAAGTTATTGCCCTTTGTTTTATTTTCTTGTACGAAGCATTCATTTTCTTGTGAGGAGCATACTTCCATTAGTATTTCCAGTCTGCGTGTTCTCAGTTGAATGGGTTAAAAAATCCACATATGAGTTGTTAGTTATGTGTCCTGTGTATTTTAAGTCATGCAGACATTTATTAAATTGTTAAGTATTGTTAACATAATTAAAAATGATGTATATTCTTTTTCTTCATGAACGATATTTTAAATAATATTCTAACATGATACTCACTAATTTTTTCTATAGACAAAGAACAATATTATAGTTGTTAAACTACCTGATAAACAACTCAAAAGTAGTCCCGATTATGAGCATAGTAAAATTAGTTCCAATTACAATTGCAAAAATATATGTCAAATCATGTTAGGATCGAAATAATTTTTGTCGTTCTGATGCATTGCTGTTGAACAACTCTGGCTTATACCTACGTGGTTTAATTCCTACGCATCAGAACTCCAAATAGTTGTTTATTGGTCGATAAACAAAAATGAATCGATAATTATTTCATAATCATGACAATAATTATGTTAAAGAGAAGAACCCAGTAGTTAATTTATTTATTTTGGTGTAATTTGAAAGTAGTAATTTCATTTAACGTTTCAATTGCCAGTACATAAATGTATGTGTATGTGCTGCCATTATGTTCTACCTACGTATCAGTCAGGATTAAAACGGAACCTTGAACGTGCTTGAATTATAAGATGCTCCATGAAAATTGCTAATTGAGGACCGTGAATGCTTGAATTGTAAGATGCTCCATGAAAATTGCTAATTGAGGACCGTGAGTGCTTGAATTGTAAGATGCTCCATGAAAATTGCTAATTGAGGACCGTGAGTGCTTGAATTGTTAGATGCTCCATGAAAATTGCTAATTGAGGACCGTGAATGCTTGAATTGTAAGATGCTCCATGAAAATTGCTAATTGAGGACCGTGAGTGCTTGAATTATAAGATGCTCCATGAAAATTGCAAGTAGAGGACCGTGAGTGCTTGAATTATAAGATGCTCCTTGAAAATCACTAATAGAGGACCATGAGTGCTTGAATTATAAGATGCTCCTTGAAAATTGCTAATAGAGGTTCACGAGTGCTTAACAATGCTTATTTGCATCTGGAATATTAAAAATGCTTGAAACATGGTTATGTTGGCATCAAAAGTGCTTCAAAACAATTTAGTTATAAAAGAAAAAAAAGGTGTTTGAAATTAAAGTTGCACATTTGGTCTGTTGTACTATCTGATGCTCATAATCTATTTTTCTGTCTAGATTAATTTTTTGGCAGTGTGATTTGAACAAGAGACTGTTTTGATAGTTTAAATGTTGACAATATTTAAATTCATTAAAGTTCAACCTTTTAAAAATGTAAAAATTGCAAAATTAAGATGTGTATGAATTTAGATCTTTTTTCTTAAAAGTGCTTAAATGTTGTTAGAGAATATCTGGCCCTGTATTTGAATCCTGAATTCTTATAGCGTCTGTTTGGCATTTCAGGTTTTCGAGGCAATGCTGTCCTGGATTAAGAAAGACGTGTCAAATCGCGAGGAATTCCTTCCTGACCTGATGGGTAAAGTCCGTCTGCCGTTGCTAACTCCACAGTTCCTTAGCGACAGGGTGGCGTCAGAGGACCTTGTGAAATCTTCACATAGATGCAGGTCAGTAGGGTATGCTGTTACTATTTTTGTTCAAAATTAAATGTAAAAAAAAAGTAAAAGTAAACTTTTGTCCATTTATTACATGCATTGGAATACATTCAACAAAACAGAATGAACTCCATATTTAATGTACTCCAATGCCACCACAGCAATAATCACACAACTCTATATGCAACAATAACATAATAGTCAGCAAATGTAATCAGTTTGGCATGAATAGGTCGCCTATAAAGTGACGTAAAATCCCAACGACAGGCCTACAAGTTTTAACTATCACTTCAATTCATAATTAGAAAACAGTTTCGCCGTGAATATAAGTACATAGGCACACACATGTAACAACGGATTGTCGCTGGCTTGACACATGTTTTGAACGGGCAGCATAAACACTTTGCTGCCACATGCAAACCTGGGACTCACTCGTACATAATACACATAGGCTTGACACATGTCTGCTAGTGAACCAAAGCACCAGCACCTGCATGCAAGCGTACTAATAGACGTTACATGTACTAATTTACAGCACGGCCCTACTCGTTGAATGAAACATTAAAATTGGAATGCAGTCCCAGCACCACGAATAGGACGGTCGAGCCGAAGCTCCCTACCCGCAGTGTGAGAGAGCAGCCCCTGTAATTACTGTTATTTAAATATAATTGTTTTTTATGAAATTTTAATATATTACGGTGCGTGTTGTTCACCTGCCGCCAGAATTTTACGCCACAAATAAATTTTATCAAATTTATCCACCAAATTCTGGGCTGGTCCTAATTGAAACAAATTACTTAACTACCTAGCGTCCAAAGTATCAATTAATTTAAGTTAAAGTGGCATATTTTTCTCGATAACGTCTTTTAGCGCATCCGTATACATGGCATTACCGACCGCCGACAAGTGTACGCCGTCGGGGGCAAAAAATCCCGGTGTGTCTATATCTATATCAGTCGACAGCATGTCTGAACGCCCTGTAGATTTAACCCAGCTACGCCCAAAACAGTTAACTCGTCTTCGTTTCTGATTAATTTGGTTTATTGACATAGATGTCTTGTTTCTCCAATTTATGCGATTGATAATATCCACCCATATGATTATTGCGCCCGGAACTGCTGTTCTTAGGTAACGTATTTCCCTACTGATTGAATTGCAGATCTTTGTTAAAGGAAACTGGGTGATATCATTACCCCCTAAATGTAGGATTATAACCTTTGGCGGCTCACACAGGAGGACATTGGACTCAACGGCCCTACGGTAACCATCCCAGCCGATGCCACCGACACCCCGCCAGGCAATGTTCCACGGCAACCGCAGGTTAGCGGAGCCACTCTCGTGCGTATTCCGCCGCACGCCTTACCAACGAATCTCCAATCACCCATATATCTATAAAAATAAAATACAAATTAAACGTTCCTAATGATATTTGTCCTGTTTATTTTTATATCGGGCACTTATACGTATATGTCTATAGCAACATTGAACCCATAATAATTTACATTTTTGTTTACCGTAAATACGGTTAGACATTTAACCTCGACAAAATTAATTTAATGACCGCTGTACCGACTAGCCGCACGAAAATGAGTCATTTATGACGAGTGAAGCAATCCAAATGCCACGGGAGGATAATCGAACCGGAGTTCCTCTCTCGTATTGCAGGGATCGCCTTATACATGTATCCGTATGTACCGTTTGTAAGTGTCAGATGACCAACGACCAAGCTTCCTAATGTCATTTGTCGGAATACCGCGTATTGCAAGGTCAGTGGCTCAGCCTATGCGGAAACTATGAGATTTTAAACTTTGATTGCTATAACCGGCACACGCGAGGCATTTCTGCAAGACTGACGACACTTGCTGTCTGGTAACCGGGGCGCCATTGCTATGACAAAAAGCAGCCGCACCCTGGTGTTGGTTAAGCAAATATCCCTCCAATGTGGATACTGGACATGGTGGCGTTTCTTCGCGCGGCAACGTTATGGTAACGGGCGGACCATGCTGGTTTGTTTTTGATACATGTAACGTGAACGACGCCGCTCGTCCGTTGTGAGTAATGCATACGTCGTCGCGCTTAACTTGGTTCGACACACCCGTGAGACTTGTTGCTACGAGTTCGCTGATACGAAAGAGGCCAAAATATGCGCATGTAAATATTGCCTGAAAAAGTTTTGCTTCCAGTTCGTTGTAGCATATTCTGGGCAAAACCCTGATAATTTCAGACAAGATTGCTTTGGTAATCGGACGTCTCATATCCTCTGGCTGTCGCCTAGATCTAACACACCCTTCTAACAGTCTATTTACCACAAACATGTTATATATATCATGGAAATCCTGTATTTTCTGCATGTAATTAATATTTATTATGAAGTTGTTACAAACTTGGATCTTTACAAGTTTACAAAATCATTAATTTACGAGCACAAGTCCATTAGTATTGAAGGGATTCAAATGAAATTTCGTATAATGATGAAGGAAAATGAGAGGAAGTGCACAAGGACCACAACTCTTTCTCCAATATTTACGGAGTTATTCCCCTTTGTTTTATTTCCTTTTATGAAGCATTAATTTTCTTGTGTGGAGCATAACTCCATTAGTATTGAAGGGATTCAAATGAAACTTAATATAATGATGGAGGACAATGAGAGGAAGTGCAGAGCACAAGGATCATAACTCTTTCTTAAATATTTACAGAGTTATTCCCCTTTGTATAATTTTATTGTTCGGAGAATAACTCCATTAGTATTGCAGGGATTCGAATGAAACTTCATATTGTGATAGAGGACAATGAGAGGAAGTGCAGAGCACAAGGACCACAACTTTTTCTCCAATATTTACGGAGTTATTGCCCTTTGTTTTATTTTCTTGTTCAAAGCACAACTCAAACAGTATTGAAGGGATTCAAATGAAACTTCATATAATGATAGAAGACAATGAGTGGAACTGCAGAGCACAAGGACCACAACTCTTTCATCAATATTTATTGAATTATTGCCCTTTGTTTTGATTCTTGTGTGAAGCATTAATTTTCTTGTGGGGAGCATACTACCATTAGTATTGAAGGGATTCAAATGAAACTTCAAAGAATGGTAGTGGACAATGAAAGGAACTGCAGAGTACAAGGACCATAACTATTTCTTTAATATCATGGAGTGATTGCGCTTTGTGTAATTTTCTTGCTCAGAGCATAACTCCATTAGTATTGAAGGGATTCCAATGAAACTTCATATAATGATAGAGGACAATGAGAGGAAGTGCAGAGTACAAGGACCATAACTCTTTCTTCAATATTGATGGAGTTATTACCCTTCTTTTTTGTGCAGAGCATAACTCCATTAGTATTGAAGAGATTTTAAATAAAACCACATATTTTGATAGAGAGGACGTTGAGAGGAAGTGCAGAGTACAAGAAGCATAACTCATTCTTCAATATTTATGGAGTTATTGCCCTTTGTGTTTGTGTGTGCAGATAATTACTACCTTAGTATTGAAGGAAATTAAAATAACACCACATATATTGATAGAGGACATTGAGAGGAAGAGCAGAACTTTTTCTTCAGTATTTATTCAGTTAATTTTCTTGTGCAGTGCATAACTTCACTAGTATTGAAGTGATTTAAAATAAAACCACATATATTGATAGAGGATGTTGAGAGGAAGTGCAGAGTACAAGGACCATAACTCTTTTTGTAAGAAGCGTCATTTTTGCTAACGTGAAACTGACATTGTGAAAAGCATATGCTTTGGGGGCAAACGTCACATCCTGTGACAAGTCTTGTTTGGTAAAGTTTTTTGTCAGAGTCCATTTCTCAAAAACTGTCAACGGTATCCATTTTAAACTTTCAATAATTGTTCACTATCAAAAGGGTACTCCATTACAACAAGGGAGGTTACACGGTGTTGAAAATTGAATTGAAACTCAAGGTACTTGTTGATGGTGCTGACACCATTCTGCAGACGAGAGGAGGTAACACTTTTAAGGATTTTGCTGAGTAATTGCCCTTTTTTCAAATTCGAAATTTGGTTTTAGGTTAAATTTCACAATATCTGTAAGAGGTATTGACTTGATACTCAAAGTACTTGATCACAGTGATGAACTTACTCTGTAGACAAGAGAAGGTATCTATATCAAGGATTTTGGTGGAGTTAGTGCCCTTTTTACCGCCTGCGTCGTCCCTTGTATGTCGTCCGTCGTCTGTGTGCCGTCAACAGTTTGGTTAGTTCTCACAATATAGACTTCACTTTTGATCCAATCTTAACCAAACTTGCACAGTTTGTGTATGACCATAAAATATTGAACGGAATTGTTATTGGTCCAGATCACACCAGTAATACTAGAGTTATTGTCCCCTTTTCATGCAAAAAAGTGCTCAAATGCCTTTTTCCAACATATAGACTTTATTGTCCATCCAATCTTAACCAGACTTTTACAGTTTGTGTATGACCATCAGATCTCAGCAGACGCCAGAAATGGGCCAGATTGTGTTTCAAACACCCGAGTTATTGCCCTTTGTTTATCAAAAAATATTTTAGAAATTGAAATGGACATTATGCAGGATAAAGACTTGATTTGTCATCTATTCTTAACCAATCTTGCACAGTTTGTTATGACCATGAGATTACAGTTGAAGTCACACATAAGCAAGATGGGAACCAGAAACACTGGGAAACACTGGAGTGTTTGCCCTTTGTTTGTGAAAAAAATATGTAGCAATGGACATTATTCAGGATAGAGACTTCGTTTTTCATCCCATCTTCATCAGTCATGCACAGTTTGTCTATGACCATCAGATTACAAGTCAATTTGAATATAAGCAAAATCCGGCCAGAAACACGGGAGTTATTACCATTTGTGAAAAAAATATACAAAAATGGACATTATTGAGGATAGAGACTTCATTTTTCATCCAATCTTCTCCAATCGTGCTTAGTTTGTCTATGAATGTAAGATTGCAGGTGAAGTCGAATATAAGCAAGATTGGGCCTGAAAGACTGGAGTAATTGCCCTTTGTTCGTAAAAAAATATACAAAAATGTATATTCAGGATAGAGGCTTCATTTTTCATCGAATTTTTGCCAATCATGCTTAGTTTCTCTATGAACATAAGATTGCAGGTCAAGTTGAATATAAGCATGATCTGGCCAGAAACACAGGAGTTATTGCTCCTTGTGAGTAAAAAAAAAATCAACAAGTTATGAATGATTGGCTTGCACACACGATTGTTTATTCAATATTCACAACATTTACACAGTTTGCGTATGACCATAAAAATTGATTGATAAAATTTGATCTCCAACCATTGCAAACCTTACATGCAGTTATTTGTACATGCAACATTGATGGCTTCAGACACTGCATTAACATTATTTATCATCTTTGGACAGAAAATTATCAAAGAAAAAGCAAAGCTTGACCTTATAGCACAGCCATTGCAATTATCACATTTCAACTAATTCTACAAAACTGTCTGTGAAAAAGACATAAAAATTTACTGTTTTTGCAGCTTCCAAAATTGTCACTGACTTAATGAAAAAGGGTCAGGTAAGAATATCGGCAAAAAATTATTTGAGAACCCTACGTAAAAATACCTCACATCCACTACCCAATTCGTATTGTAGTTAGCCCATTGCACTAACTGATGTTTTAAATTAAACCGATCCTATCCCTCTTTGCGAAAAAATGTGTATTGTTCAGATACCTTAATTTTCAAACCTGTCACAACAGTATGGTCTTCATCTGTGCCAGTTCTCATGTGAGCACTTTGGGCCATCATGGCCCTCTTGTTTCAACTTAGACTTTTTTTGCTTTAGGTCAAATTTCTCAATATCTATAAGAGGTATTGACTTCAGCTTCAAAATACTTCATGACAGTGTTTAACTTATTCTATAAACAAAAGCTTATAGTACTATCAAATATAAGCAAGTCGAGCGTCCAGCACCCGTAGGTGGTGCTCTTGTGTTAATGAGTAATCATCAGTTTAAATGGATAAAATAACATTGTAGAAAACACATGAATCACTTAGGCATAAAAAAAAAATGTTTGTTTCAGGTAACCCGACCTACCCTAAAAAAATGCCCCGACCCTAGAACATTTGATTGGGTTTGTCAGATTGATTTTTGTTTTATTTACCTTTTTCAATAATTAAATGTGTTTTGGATAAATAAGTGTTTTGTTTTGATAGTATCCACTTAAAATCAATGTTTAAGGATATTACTGATATGTTTTGAATATTTATTCAGTTTTAGAATCTTCAAGTTTACCATTTACCAAAAAACAACAGCAAAAACAACAACAAAAAATCCCGACCTACCTACCCGAAGCTTTTGGGCATGTTACCTGAAACAAACATATTTTTTTTTACGCCTTACGTAAAGTAAAAAACACACAAATAAGTATAAAGTGTATCAATCAAAATGGCCGAGAGGCTAATGCATTAGACTTTTAATCTGCAGGTCTTAGGTTTGAACACTGGTGGGAGCAACTGTTTTTTTTTATGCTTTTCTTGTTATAGTACTTGAGGTCTTTAGCTCAGATGCTTTAATTTGTCAATTTAGAACTTTTAATGGATATTAAAAAAAATAAATCTGTGAACAAGACTCTTTAAACAGGGACCTATTGGATGAGGCAAGGGACTACCATCTCATGCCAGAGAGACGACCTTTGTTACAGACCTTCAAGGCGAGACCCCGATGTTGTTCGGATGTTCCAGGCATTATTTATGCTGTTGGTGGCTTAACATCCTCAGGTCGGTTTACGAAATCTCAATTAATTGACTTTTGTATACCGTCCCATGAAAGTCTGAAGGAGTCATCAGCATATATTCAAAGAAGGCTGATAGCCCCTTCTGGCTTTCAGTAGATTATATTATGTTCAAAATCTCAGAAAAAAAGGGAAATATGTTGTATACATATTGTTTTCAGTTGTTTTTTTTACTGCAAACACATGAATTAAGAATTGTATTTTGCCAGTGTTTGTTTTTCAACATACCTGTACATGTAATACATAATCTTTGCAATGTTTGTTACAATGTATGTTTAAAATTGTTAAAAGATACATGTATACATGTAAGTATGTCTGTCATTAAATCTGCTTAACAGCAAAACAGTCATAATGTAATATACTTGAAGATTGTGAAACTTTCAAATTTTCAGTTAAAACTTTCACAAAGTTTCGGTGTTATTCTCTGTATAAAAGGGTGCTTATATTTTGTTTATATTTTGTATAGTTGTGTTTATGTATTTACTATATGTAATCTTTGTTATTCAGGTGATTCATTAAGCACAGTGGAGTTCTTTGACCCGCTGTTGAATCGGTGGAGTGTAGCCGAGGCCATGAGCACGTTGAGAAGCCGAGTGGGGGTCACAGTACTCAATGGTGAGAGCACTGTTAGCAGACAATATTCAGTGTTATCTGCGTACATTTTGTATTGAGACTTTGAAAAGTTATTATACCCCCATAAACGAAGTATATAGGAGGGGTATATAGGAGGGGTTTCCAGTTGATAACTCAAGAAAAGCTTGACATATGCAAATAATTTTTGGTACACATGTGTGACATCATAGAATACAGGTCAAGTTCGATGTTGGTTACAAACCACTCAATTTTGACAGAGTTATGGCCCCTTTTCGACTTAAAATTCCCTAAAAACATGGTTTCTGGATGATAACTCAAGAAAGGCTTGACATATTCGAATAATTTTTAGTACACATGTGTAACATCATAGATTACAGGTCAAGTTCGATGTTGGTTACAAACCACTAAATTTTGACAGAGTTTTGGCCCCTTTTCAACTTAAAATTCCCTAAAACATGATTTCGGGATGATAACTCAAGAATGGCTTGACTTATTCAAATAATTTTGGTATACATGTGTAGCATCATAAAATACGGGTCAAGTTTGACTTTGGTTACAAACCACACAATTTTGACAGAGTTATGGCCCTTATTTGATTTAAAATCCCTAAAAACATGATTTCCTGACGATAACTCAACAATGGCTTGACATCTTTAAATACTTATTGGTACACATGTGTAGCATCATAAAATACAGGTAAAGTTCAACTTTGGTTACAAACCACTACATTTTGACACAGTTATGGCCCCCCTTTTTGACTTAAATTCCCGAAAAACATGGACCATAACTCATGAAAGGCTTCACATATTTAAATTATTTTTGGTACATAGGTGTAACATAATAAAATACAGATCAGTTCAACTTTGGTTAAAAACCACTAAATGTTGACTGAGTTATGGCTCCCATTGAAATTAAATTTTTCCAAATACACTGTTGACCATTCACAAATTAAAGCATTCTCTCTCTGTCCATTTCTTTTGAATGAATGCCATAGTTTTGTGACAAGGCCATATTGTGGGGGTATATCCTTCACTCGTGACGATTCTAGTTATTTCAAAGATGCGCGATTAGTTAGTGTTGTTAGTTTTGCATTGAGCTACTACATTTGAGGCGTGTCATGGGAGAACCGGGCTTAGTGCATGTGCGTAAAATGTCGGGATGACAATTTCCGCCTACAGTGGATTTATGTTTAGAAAAGACTTCCTTGAAATAGAAAATACCATAAAAGCGGAAATTGTCTCTTTACGAACATGCATTAAGCCCAGTTTTTCCACGACACGCCGCATACTTTCATATTGTCAGGTCACATACAATATTATAGGCAATTAATGATTGCGTCTTCAATGACAAATGTGGATGCAACTTCTGGTACTGTACAACATAATTCCTTTATATGTCATATATCCCATATTTATGACATTAAATAAATACACTGTTTATCACTATTTACATTGTTGTTTCATAAATAGAGAATCGTATGTGAGTGTTGGATAAAGATCAAGTTTATCATGCGAGTCTGAGAAAAACTGTAGCACGAGGCTTGCAGAGAATAATATTCTATTTATAATTTTATGCTGTGCTCCGAAATCATTTGCGGCGCGTCGTGTGAAAACCGGTCTTAATGCGTGTGCGTAAAGTGTCGACCCGGATTAGCCTAATCCGCACAGGCTAATCCGGGATGTCACTTTCCGCTTTTATGGTATTTTCTGTTTCAATGAAGTGTCTTCTAACCATAAATCCACTTTAGGCGGAAAGTGTTGTCCCGGATTAGCCTGTGCAGACTGCACAGGCTAATCCGGGATGACACTTTACGCACATGCATTAAGTCCAGTTTTCCCACGACGCGCCACATTTAAACAGCATGAAAATGTGTCAAAAGTGAAAAATAGCTTTGGTTTCCCATTTTTAACACTGGGTTTTTAGCTTGACTTTTCGAAGAAAAGGCAAGCTATTCTACTCGCCCCGGCGTCGGCGTCCGAGCTAGTTTAAAATTTTCGGTAAGCTGTTTTCTCAGGAATGGCTTGATGGATTTCATTCAAACTTAAAACATTTACTCCCCTCATTAAAATGAATCTATAGGCCAAGTTTGGTAACTCTAGTTAGAAATTTGTCAAAAATATGGGCCTTTGACACTTAGAAATTTACATATACTGTTGTAAGCTATATGGACAGGTTCAAGTTTTTCTGTAAGCTAGTTTCTAGGAATGGCTTGGGGGATTTCATTCAGACTTATTCCTGATATTAAAATGAACTCATAGGCCAATTTTGATAATTGGTTTGAAATTTGTCAAAATTATGGGCATTTTTACACTTAAAAAATTTTAAGTGGGTGGAATGACAGCGTCAACTTTTGATTTCCACTCTATAACAATAGATACTGTAGAGACATTGCATGAGATTGCATATGGGGTTAGTTGGGTCAAAGTCAAGGTCACTGTTTTGAAATTTAGAAAACTGCTTCCACTCAGTAACTCGAGAAAGAAATTAATTTTGTTTAAATGGCCGCTACTATGCTGTTCGTTTTAGCAAAAATGCCAGAAACTTGGACATGCACAAGAAAAGTCGAGCGCGCTCTCCTCTGGCAACTCTTGTTTGTTTACTAACAACGTCATCGTTGGGAATGACATCACATTGAAATACATAGCATTCTAAAAATAATGATCGAATAAACTTGGACTAAAAATAGCAATCGATTAAAACTAACATTTATTTGATAGACTGTTTTTAGGGATGGCAACGAATACCAAAACGCTATTCGAATATTCGAATTCAGTATTCGAATAATATTCGAATATTCGTTCGTTTTTTAAATGTCCGAGTCTTTGTTTATTTATCCGTGATGTATAATAGGTAAACGAATTAATGTGTCATTAAAAACCGTTCTTATTGCTGTTAACTCTGTGAATTTAATAAGAATTTTTCCATCATAATCATCATCATCATCAGTCATCATCATCCGATTCATTGATTTCATAATACAACAACATAGAAAACAGTTCTTATATTTTATTTCGAATCATTTACTTTGTCATACATTTGAATACACTGGATGAAGAATACGTAGAGGCATGATGATTGTAAATGCAATCTGACCATTTAATAAACACTTTAATGAACGAGAATACTTTGAGATTAATCGGGAAACACATAGAATATATACCTGTGCTGTTTTACTCATTTTTGTTTGTTATATTGAGCGAATAAATGCTTTAAAGTCGGCATGAAAAATGCTGTTAATACACCGTTAATTAAAGGTATGAAATTAAATTGATAGTAACACCTAAACCGCATAATTCACCATACATTGTTCAAACATTGTACTCCAATTAGCGTCAGTGTGAAAACATCTTGAAAACATCTGTCTCCAATTAACTTCAGTAAAGCACCCAAATAATGTTACGTACAAACTACGTAAATATCGGTCTCTTCTTAGGGTCAGCTTACGACTCGATTGTCACAGTTTGCTTAATCTGTTATCTCCCACTGCGCCTATGGGTATCGATGATGTTAAATAACATGTAATCGTGTCAAATTAGGTAACTGTGAAAACATAATGATCGTGGATTATAGAATATTATTTTTTTTGCCATTCGAATACTCATTTAATATTCGAATATTCGATTATTCGTTGACATTCCTAGTTGTTTTGGTTGTAGTAATAGGATAAAAATGTCACATGTATTTTAAAGGTCACCTCTATGCCATCGGGGGATATGATGGTCAAGACAGGCTGTGCACGGTGGAAGTGTTTGATCAGAGTACGAAGAGATGGAACAAAGTTGCACCAATGAACTGCAAACGGAGGTGAGAAACCGTTAGTAGAATCACTGGTTACAGGGGGGCAATCATCAGGCTGGTAGTACTTATCATACGCTACAACTGAAATATTTGGATTTTTTACTACAAGAATACCAGAAAATGTTTATTAACGATCAAATTGTATTGAATGGTTGGGTAAATTGCATGAACAGAGTCTACAAGGTCATAATGTAATGATGCCTATCAAAATTGTAGTTGTAATTGCCAATTTCTTTGCTGGGCCTGGCTAGCTCAGTCGGTAGAGCGCTGTACTCTCCATCTGGGGATTGTGAGTTTGAGCGCCAGCCCGGCCACATAACTTGTGTGTGAGTAGGTTAACTGACCGCCATTATATGACTGAAATACTGTTAAATAATGCCAAAAATCCAAGCAAACAAACAAACAGTCTTGATGGCTGGGTATTTCTACCATCAGTGTTGTAATATACAGTGTCACATTTGTTGACTGAAAACTAAGATTACCATTTATGATTACAAAGTCAAATTTATGTACAGATAAAGTACAGACATTCTGTTTAATTTATTTTAACTGGTATTTTCTCGACAATGTTTCAGTGCCCTGGGGGCCGTGGCATTAAACAGGAAACTATACGTCCTGGGCGGTTATGATGGGGTTACCTCCCTTAACTCTGTGGAAGTCTACGACCCCGAGAATAATGTGTGAGTCTATCACCCAGAGAATAACATTTAAGTGTACAACCCAGAGAATCACATGAAAGTCTACAACCCAGATAATAACATGTTAGCCTTTTACCTGAAAAATAACAAATAACATGTAAGTCTACGATCCAGAGAATAACATCTAAGTTTACGACCCCAAGAATAGCATGTAAGTCTATAACTCGAGAATAACATGTAAGTCTATAACCCGAGAATAACATGTAAGTCTGTGATCCAGAGAATAACGTGTAAGTATATGACCCCGAGAATAACATGTAAATCTACGACCCTGAGAATAACATGTAAGTCTACGACCCAGAATAACATGTAGGTTTACAACCCAGAGAATAATGTGTAAGTTTATGACCCTGAGAATAACGTGTAAGTCTATGACCCCTAGAATAACATGTAAGTCTATGACCACAAGAATAACATGTAAGTCTATGACCACAAGAATAACATGTAAGTCTATGACCACAAGAATAACATGGATGTCTATATTACCAGAGAATAACATGTAAGTCTATAACCCGAGAATAACATATAAGTCTATAACCCGAGAAAAACATGTTAGTCTATAACCCGAGAATAACATGCATGTCTAAAACCCGAGAATAAGCTGCTTGAATGCGAACAATTGAATATAGTAATCAGAATGTGGGGTGTAGAAACATACAGATCTCATGGTAATTCATGTGTGAACATAATTTTATAAACCCTACATTTGTCGGAGATGTACTTCTATCTGCACAAATGGTGTTTGTTGGAGATTTAAGTGAGGTTTTGTTGTAAAATAAGGATACTGTAAAATACTAAATTGATAAAAATGCTTTTGATATTGATATTGACAAATGAATTGTGTAATGATTAATGATGATGAAAATCATAGAGATTTTTATGATGGTGGAGTAAGCGAAAATTAAAACAATTATCTTCAAATGATATAGTGATGATTATATGCTGATGGTGGTGATGATTATAATGTTGATGATGATGATGTTAATGTTGATGATGATGATGATAGTGCTGATGATGAAGAAGAAGATGATAATGATGGTGATGATGATGATAATGATTGCCTCTAACTTTCAGATGGTCCATGCTTTCACGTATGCTGAAGCACAGAAGTGCATCAGGAGTTACAGTCCTTGATGGGGACATCTACGCATGTGGTGGCCATGATGGATTGTCCATCTTTGATTCGGTGAGCAGGGATAGCATGTATTGTTGAAGTATTGGCTCGTTAAGCACTATGCTTCAAATGCTACTTAAATCTACTAATAGTATATATTATGTTTCTGAATTGTATCCAGCATTTATGTGAATTGTATCCAAATTTCGTGGTACATGTTTAACGATGTTTGTAATCTAACTTTCCCTAGAAACACTGGGGGCTGATGCGTGTAACGAAAAGTGTTTCTCAAAGACAGCATGTGTATGTTTCTTAACGAAAATTAAGACATACATGTACAGCCATTGAGCATGGTTAATTTCCTGAATTATAACATAATTTCGTTGATAAACACACACATAAAATTTGACTTGGTTGAAAAACATACACACTCTGTGCGACACACAAGAAACTGCGAAAGAAATCTTTAATATGTATGTTTTTTATAATCAGAAACAGAGAAAAAAAGTGTAATGTTTCCAAATCATGCTATTTAGTCAAGAAATCACTATTATTAACCAATTTTGTTGCTGTACAGTTAGTTCATAAATAAAATTATGCAAGAAAACACAAAATGCATACTTTTATGACTTGAACTACACTAAAACATACAGCATAACAACCAGAGTCGTTTGTATTATAGAAAAAAATAATCTACCATCGTGTAACTGCTATTTGATCTCCATGACAATTACAAAAGTCCAAGCAATACATAAACATATACCCAACATGTGGTCAATTTGAAGGAATGTTGATACTCTTTCATTGAGGAACATACACGTGCTGTCTTTGAGAAACACCTTTAGTTTACAGGCATTAGCCCCAAGTGAGAAATTGGTTTTAAAAAAACTACTTTTTTTCAAAGCCAAAAGCAGAAATTATTGTGTCTATAAAAATGTAAGTCTTGCATATGGTTATGATGTAAACATCCTTGACCTAGAAATTATTGAAGAACTCTTTGACCTAGCAATTGTATAAGGACTCAGCCTTGAATGTGCCTGAGTGTGTAAGACCACTTCCATTTTTAGGTGGAATGTTACAAACCCTCCACCAATACCTGGCAGTATGTAGCACCAATGACTACAAAACGATGTCGACTGGGGGTCGCAACTTTAAATGGTAAACTCTATGCAGCGGGTGGTTATGACGGATCAGTATTTTTACGGACAGTCGAGTGCTATGACCCAATTAAAAATGAGTGGAGACTGGTGAAACCAATGAACGTGAAGAGAAGTCGTGTAGCTTTAGTGGCAACATATGGACGACTGTACGCTATTGGAGGATACGATGGTGCGACAAACTTGAGTACAGTTGAGGTCTACGACCCTGAAAAGGACTCGTGGGAGTTTGTAAAGCCCATGTGTGCCCACGAGGGAGGCGTGGGGGTTGGGGTGGTGCCCGTGGAGCATGTCAACTAGGGCTGGAGCCCATGTGTAACCACCAGGGGTTGGGGTGGGCGAGTCCGGGATGTAAGGTGGGGATGCATGTCAGCTTAGGTTGTCAGTCTGCGACATTCCTGCGCAAAGATTTGTACAGATACATGTGATATTGTCAGTATTAGCATTTAATCATAGGCACTTGGTAGTTTAACAAAAATTCCTAGTCCTGTATAAAACTATACAAGGTAGCTCACTACTCGCCATTTTCTGTTGTAACACAAGTCAATTTATAAATTTTATCATGCCTGGTTCCTTAAGCATTTGGGCAGTGTACTTCTTTCAATTATAACCATTATATTGACTGCCATTATGATAGAAAATGGCGAGTTAGCTGCTTTGTGTATATATACTTTATAATTTAGAGACTACCTGGTAGAATCATTTTTTTATTTGTTAAACAACAAAGAGCCTATGTTTGTAGTTGGTTGAGTCTGTCATTTATTTTGAATCTGCATTTCAAACTTGTCTAAGTGCAACATGTGGTATGGAAACTTCCTACTGGGTTCATTCATTAATGCATGTACGCTCAATTACAATTTTTCCTCGGTAAGGTGTGCACAGTCTTGGATGGAATATTGCCTTCAGAATTTAACCATGTACTTCACTCATTCAGATACACGTGCGGCACATTAATATCGGATCTTACAGTCTTTGAATTGACGGCATTAATATTGGTAAATCAAGTAATTTTCATGTGCAATCATGTTTCTTATGATTTATGACAAGAAAATAAATGAGGCATGTCGTGGGAAAACCGGGCGTAATGCATGTGCACAAAGTGTCGTACCGGATCATCCTGTGCAGTCTGCACAGGCTAATCCGGAATGACACTTTCCACCTACAGTTGATTTATGTTAAGAAGAGACTTTTTTGAAACAGAAAATACCATACAAGCGGAAAATGTTGTCCCAGATCAGCCTGTGCAGACTGCACAGGCTAGTCCGGGATGACACTTTACGCACATGCATTAAGCCCGGTTTTCCCACGACACGCCTCAAATGTTATCATGAAATAAAAAAAATTCGGGTTATTAAAATGTGTGTTTACGAGTAAGTAAGGTTTATATGTTATCAGTGATGTAAGTTATGTCCCCGGCATCTTGATGCGGGAGGCATATAGTGATTGTCCTGTCCGTCCTTCCTTAAGTCCATCCGTGACAAGGTTAAGTAGATTTTACCGTTTCGTCTAGCACCAACACCGCTTACTACAACACTTTAATATTTACGCAGTTGTTACTTATGACCGTTCCCAATCCACCCATATCACCCAACCTCACTTTGACCTTGACCCAATTTGGACTTATTCAAATGGCTATTTCTTGGTTAACTAGATTTTACCGTTTCGTCTAGCACCAGCACCGTCTACATCAGCACTTGGATACTTACACAGTTGTTATGACCATTCCCAATCCACCCATATCACCCAACCTCAATTTGACCTTGACCTAATTTGGACTGAACTAACCGGGGCATTGTGTGTTGATCAAACACAGTGTCTTGTTTAAGCTAGTAAGTAATTAATGATTTTTCAAGGCGATGCAGTAAACATAACAAAATTAAGAAATAATGAAAATAAATGTTTATTGCACTATTCTTCAAATTATTTCTGAAAGAATCTCATACATTTTATATCACACAGGTGTGTTTATTTATAATGTAACCTATTACTTCATTTATTTTAGCATTTATACATTGATAACTAGATGCGTCCATGTATTTAATTGCTCGTTTAATGTTAAATATCCACACAGGTTGTTGGTATGAGGCACAGGCTAATCCAGGAAGTCACTTTCCACTTTTATGGTATTTTCTATGTCAATGAAGTCTTTTCTAAACAACAGTCCACTGTAGGCGGAAAGTGCCATCCTGGATCAGCCTGTGCGGACTGCACATGCTAATCCGGGACGGAACTTTAAACACATGCATTAAGCCTGGTTTTCCCATGACACGCCGCATTTACAGTGTAAGTAAATTTTAACCGAAATTTAAAAGAAAGTAATTTAAAACAATGCCTTATTTCAGAATTAAACTAAATGTGGATATTGTCAGCAACGGAAATGGGTGAGTAAATCGTGTTAACATTTTATGGTTGGGATTAAACGTACTCTAACGGAAGCATGTGTACATTAACTAATGTGTGGATACACCATCTTCCTTCAAGCTTTACTAGAATAATTATTTAGTAGTTATTGTTTAACCTATATTTTGTATTTACATATACTTGTTGGGTAGTGGCTAATGAACTAAAGGGAGCTTCAGTTTCATCGATTGGTTTGGGAAATCGGTAGTTTTGCAGATTTTATTTGGTTTTAGTAAAATAAAAGTGGGTTAAATGATTATGGGGTTACAGTTTCCATTTATAGATGACGAGTTTAGTTATGAGTCTAACGTTGCAAAAAGCATTCAGAATAAACGTCCTGGGCCCAGTTGCTCAAAACTTTAATGGTGGGTTAAGCTAATGGCCTGTTAACTTTACATGTAAATAAAACTAATATTACAAGCATCTCGCTTATGAAGCATTTGACAATTTGTTTAGCATATCAATTTATTTAAAATAAATGCAAATTAAAAAATTTTAACATTTAATTTACATCCAAAACCTCATCCAAACGTAAACGACTGTAAGCTTAATTGTCCTTTAAAGTTTTGAGCAACTGGGCCCAGGCCACACGACAACAAACATTCTTAAGCTTGATCTTAGTCTTAATCTTAAAATATTAAGCCAATGGAAATCAAGGCTCAAATGTTACAAACCAATAGAAATCAAGGCTCAAATGTTACAAACCAATAGAAATCAAGGCTCAAATGTTACAAACCAATAGAAATCAAGGCTCAAATGTTACAAACCAATGGAAATCATAGCTCAAATGTTACAAAGCAATGGAAATCAAGGCTGAGATGTTACAAGCATTCTCATTGGTCAATATTTTAAGGTGAGATTAAGTTTGAGATAGAGAACATTTGTAGTCGTATGGCCTTGTTTTACAAGATATTTTTGTTCAAATACAGTCAAGTTTGCACAAGTGAAAGCGTTTTTTTCTATAAAAGTGAACTCAGACTTACTTTGAGTTTAGAAACTCGCTTTGAAGTTCTGTAAACCTTAACTAGTGGATGATGTAATAACAGTTGGCAAATATTTAATTTTGTATTTAAGCATGTTGGTAGATTAACAATTCAACTAAAGTGCATAGCATATTTTTTATGAACTGGTTTTATTCAGATTGATTAATCCAGTACATGTGCTTTTTAATACACATATTGAATTGTATTGCGTCCAATGTGTTTTGTTTTTATTTTATAATTGTCATTGTTCTGTTTACATAAATATGTACTGCCAACCCCAAGGTTGATCGTAGAGTATTTCTAACTGATATGTATTGCATTTAAATGTTTTGTTGACCAAACATTTGTGTACATAATATTGTGTTGTATATTTATATTTAAAAAGTCAGTTTTTTGACATAATAAATATTAAAATAAAGATAGTTCTTTTCACGATTTAGCCATGGCACGATTTCAATTTCAATCATCATTTAGTTGAATATTTTTTATTTGATTCATGGTTCCCTTTAACAGGTTTGTTTTTGCAAAATTGTGGCAGAAATTGGTGATATCTTATGTTTCAACTAGTTAAATATAATAGCAACCATGTTGCAATGAAGAATTTACATGATTAATTCCAACAAATACCATGAACACCATAATTTTAATTAACAGTTTTATGACAAATCATCTATAAATATATATAAAGAATCCCTATTGATTATTGGGTCATAAGGTCAAGGTCAAACTCACCAATAGTTGTGAAAACTTTCCTGGGCAATAACTACAAAACTGCTAGGCATAGGTTTGAAAAAAGTTGGTTGGTAGGGGGATCATGACTAGTAGAAGACCCCTATATATTATTGGGTCAAAGGTCAAGGTCACACTGACCAAAAGTTGTTAAACATTGTCAGGTCGAAAACTATGGGACCCTTAGGCCTAGGTTTTTAAAACTTGGTAAGTAGGTTGGTCATGACTAGAAGAAGATCCCTATTGATCAATTGGTTATTGCATCAAAAGACTGTAAAACTGACCGATTGTTGCAAAACGTCGTTTGGTGATTACTGTGGACTTCTTAGGTCTTGTTTCATAAAACATTATGGTTTATTAGGTAGGTTGGTCATGTCTAGAAGATGATTCCTATTGAATATTGAATCAGAGGTCAAAATCGAACTGTTCAATAAACCATGTCCAGGCAATCATTGGTCAATGGCTGAAGGTAGGTTTTTCAACACTGTTGTAGGTTAGTTTTGCCATTTGAAACAATTTACCCAGCCATTATCAATGTGCCATTTGGGGGGCATTCATCACTGACAGAGATAGTTCTTTACAATGTGAAATTAAAGCCACAAAACTTTTTTTTTTTTCATTATGTGTGGTGCATACTGAATAAGAACTGTAAGAACTAGAGAGCACACCAGTTGAGAAGGTCAATTTGAGATAATTCAAGGGCCGTAACTCCGAAGTACCCAGTGCGATTTAACTGATTGGCTTTTTGAATCTCGTTGAAATAGTGCGCCCACAAAATGTATTGATCAACTTTGGTGAAGATGGTAACTTTTGGTCTTAGAGAACGGAAAAGATTATGGTCAACCGACTGACCGACACCAGCAAAATCCCTATACCCGGTACCCGGTCATCTTCGATGGGGGCATAGTGTATGAGGTTAATTCCGTGCATTCAATTGATAACATAATCGCCATTTATTTTCGTCGTCCTCGGGCTAACACACTCGTGGTTTTATTCATACGGGATTTGATCAAAACGTACCATTACCAAAACGTACGTGGTCAAAACATACCAAATTATGATCCAAACGGACATAAAAATATTCCACTAAATATCAAATATTACAGCTTGTCTATAAGTAAAGCTGATAACAGATAAACGAACATAGATATCAAAATGAAGCAAAATGAAATATTTTCACTTAAAATACATGCATGTACATGCATACATGAAAGTGTAAACTAACATCACGTGTTTGTACTTCTATTTAAGTATCAAACTGCCATTGTTTATATTTCAATTAGTTATTATACCTGGGAGGCTATTCACAAAGTATTTACGTAATTTTTTATCCGTATCCTTAAATCCGGAAGTTTTGTTAACTGTATTATTCCATATAGAAACAGCGCATAACATCTTTAAGTGACCTCCATATTAAAATGTGTCCATGGAAATACACGGAAGCACATATCAGGCAATCATTTGCCTTCCGAGATTACAATTCATCTATACTTACAAAGTTTGTGTTTGACCATAAAATCGCGACTGGGTTCGGTAATGGGTCAGATGGAACGAGGTAACCCATTGATTGTCCCTTTTTACGAGGAAAAAAATGCAACATCGATACGTCGTTGTTATTCTAATCTTGGCCAACGTGTACAACTTGTGTATGGTCATAAGTTCTCAGAATAAACCAAAGAATTGCAAGATCGAGGAACAAACACCAGAGACAGTGCCCCTCCTTTGTGAGAAAAAATCAAAAAAAAAGGACAATATGCTGGATATACTTCATATTCCAACCAATCTCGACATGCACACTTTGAGTATCTTGAACCCATTTGAAAGTGGTCCGGAACGGAGCACAATCACCTGAATTATCTCCCCCTACCATTAAGAATGCATGGTAAAAAAGTGACATCTCTAGACGCGTTCGCGTAAAAATATGGTCAATGCGTACAATTGACAATTATATTGACCGTTTGTGTGCTATATTGAAGATTGATGCAATATATGGACACAAATCAGAAATAGCAGCTAGATGTGTACATGTCCTATCAAAACTATGAAAAAGAGGTCGGGTATATTGAAATATATATAATGTGCAAAATTTAATTTCCACGATTAAAACCTTGCGCATTGAGCTAATGGCTGATATGACTAAAGCTTTTCTCTTGTATCGTATTATGCAAGTTTCTCTATATATCCCTCTTTCACTACAAAGCAAACATGAAAGTTACTTGCAGCTTCAATACAAAGTTTTACGCAAAATCGAAGAAAAAGTTGATTTTGTTTTAATGCCAATTTCTTTATCCCATTGTTTTCTCTTTTTTGATACATGTATAAGCCACTCAAGGCTAAGGACAGATTCATAATGCTACATATTGTGCATGATAATTGTGCAGTGTGTGGCAAAGCCAACAACAAACAAACGATGGTTAGTTGCATTGAATCAAAATAACTGACTATAAATTTGTATGTGATGCACTGCAAAATAATTGACTGATGGCCCTTTACATGTTAGAACAATGCAAGTTTTGAAGTAAATGAATATTGCTGGCTGGGAGTCGGAGGACTAAGTCGTTCCTAGATACTTCTCATTTTTATTTGTCAATCTATATGTGATGACTCTGACCGAAAGCGTATATGGTAGGAGCGCTTATCATTTCCTTAATTGTTCGAAACGTTATTGGCCATCAAAGAAGCCATGACAAACAATATTCAATAATGAAAAAAAAACTGTTTCAATGTTTGTCTATTCCTTTTTCATATCTCATGATTATAATGAACAAGTTTTATGTCAAATTATATACATTTAGCTTCTACAGAAGTTTACACTGGTCAGCACAGCCTATACACTCGTTACAATAAGACCTGTAAAAACTTGCTGTTTTTAATTATTGTTAATTATTAAGCATTCCTCGTGGTATGAATTGTATTTTTACGGCAAATGTGAAGTTTGTTCTGAAAGCTATTGGTTCAGATTTATTTTTTCCTTCTTGTTTTCTAATGATAGTCGTGTAACCAAACTTAAGTTGCTATTCTTACATATTCCAGAAATAGGCAGTGTACCATTCTAAAATAGCATAGAAGCAGACGCTGATACAGCTGTGTAGCCGCTAATTGCATAGGGTGGGTTTGTGTCACATATGCTGTGCGGATAACAATTTTTATGTTGATTGTTTGTGTTAAACCTTCATATTGTTTTAAATATGTCGACCTTTGAAATCAAAGTATCAATTTTTTTAATCTTATCCATTTTTGCCTATTCGTGATAAATAACTGTTTAAAATATTACAATATTACAATACCATATTAAATTATAAGTTCTGCAACTACGACTTAACTTGGTCACATCACTGAACATTTATTTGTGGTAAGATCTTAAAATCATTTGCCATCTACATATATATATAACGGCGCCCTTTGCATCAATGCTTTTCTTGTAAATACTGCTGTATTCAGTAAAATGTTTGGGTGAAGAATTGCGAGAAATGTTGGACGTCCACAAGTTGTTCTACACACGTGAGGCGATAAGGGAACCAAGTTGTCATGAAAAGCTTAGCTCTAACATTTATAGTTATATTGTAGTCAGACGTTACGCCCGAAATATATTCTTTCTGGACAGTCAAAATGGTTTATAACTGTAAAACAATCTACGTCACAAAGTTAGGAGAGAAAATGCTCTCTGTTTTTCAGTTTAACTATTAAAGCATTGTGAACCATATCTCATTTGGTCACGACGTAACTGCAGGCATGTCTACAGATGAGAAAGAGTTAATATCTCATAACCCATGAGGCAGTTGACCAGATCCTGACATTTTCTGCCAAAAATTGTTATACTCAAAGTGCAGTGAGTGCTATATGATCCAGACAGTAAAGCATGATTGAAAAGGGTCCCCAATAGCAATAGACCCATTTTCCTTACATGCGCGGATTGTATTCTTGTAGTTGCGGACAGAGATCATATGATAGTTGCCACTTGTTCAGTTATCAACTGTGCCATACCGGAGCCACTTGCGGCTTCCGTCCATCTTTGTATTTCAAGTATGCTTGAAATTGAATGATGCGTGTTCGTCTGATAAACAGCCTACAGATTTTATCAGCATCCGTTTTTAAACGTCTTTGTTTTCAAAATATTTATATAAAATGCTTAACGTATTTAATGTCACAATTTATGGGAGACATATACTTATTTAGTTCAATTGTCAGACGTAATATATAATAAATGCTATTTGCACAGCAAGATAAAGTAAATTTAAGATTTAGAAGCGCTATTCGCAAATCTAACCTACGGGAACTACTTCTTTTCTTTGCAGGCAAATAGTCGGTAAATCGAAACAACGAAAGGACGGTCTTTCATTAAACAACAAAAGCTAATGCCTCTTTTCTTACATTTTAATTATTTAAGATGTTGTCTTTCATGTGTGTTGTAAAGGATATTTATTACAATCACAGTTCCTGAAAAGTCAATATATTGCAATTGTTACTTGAAACGTTGATCACACCACTTTTGCTATTTACTTGTATGTTACCAAATGTTTTTAATGATTGTCCTGGTATAAGACCACTGAAAATGCACTCTATCGGCTATAATGGCTAGTTGAGGGACAGTTTTAGTTCCTTCTATCGATGTTTCTTTTGAACGTGTTGAAAACGACTTACTAAATTGTCTTTAGTGCTTAAATTTAAAGTATAGTGAAGAAAATCGAGAGCACGCATCATATGACCTACTTTTTACTCTGTACGCGACATTGCACAAAATCAATACCGGTTCTACGAACTGATATGCTTCATCGCAATTTTGCCCACTACAGATTGTATTATTTACTGGTATGAATATACGAGGTGTGTTCAGAATGTTTCGGGACAAGTGCCAGAATTTATTTTATTGTCCATATTTGTCGATGAATTCATCCTGAAACATAGCTAAATGTATGCTCTGTCGCCATAGCAACGTCTTTTTGACGTGATTGGAGCAACTTTGATTTCGAACAACACAATAGCAATGCAGTTTTCATGAAATAGGTTGCACAAAACCCTACACGTTCGCTACTTAAATTACAAAAAAATAATTATGATGCGATTATCGTATACATACTATGAAATTAGAAGCCGCCTAAAATACCCGCGTGCTAGTGTAATAAATGAGACGTTAACACGCAAATTTTGTGCTACTTTTTGATGAGGTTAAATTCGCTGTAATATTGCCCATATAAAAAATAGTTCAATATGGCACAGGGCCTAACTTGTTATGCTAACCGCTTGCCACATTAATTTCAACTTGCAAAATATGATTATGGGGTTAGGTGATATTTTAAGCTGATCAGTTTTCAGTGACCTAGATCTCCATCTTCAACGAGATCAAATACCATACCAGCTTATGCCAAAACATGTACATCGAACTTCCTTTTATAAAACTGACATTACAGATAGTCAACGTCATGCAAACACATATTTTCTTTAAAGTAACATGAACTTATACTTCGCCTTATTCAAGTTTCTTTCATCGCCAACAGTCTCTCTACGTTGTCAGCGTTTTGTTTATTTCAGATATTGTTAGAAGGGTTAAGAGGATTTACAGTTGACTTAGATGATTAAGCAATTGGATATTCAATATCAAATAAAAAAGAAAACCAAAACCCCATTGTTTAATGTATCCACAGTTGATAGTTTAATCGATATATCTTGTTTTGCAGTAAAACCGGAACAAAACTATCCAGTTATAAATATCTCCAGGAATGACATCAAGCATTACCTGGGTCGGTATTCACAACGCTTCTAAGGCAAATCTTAACTCAAGTTGTGCTTAATTGAACAGTTCAAACAAACATTTTAAAAGTCTTTCTGTTTTCCCTAAGGAGCTTTGTGAATACGGGCCCTGTACGTCTCTTAAGGCATCATATCTTACAACGGCGTAATATGTTCCAACCGGCATTATATGTTACAAATTTGTAACATATGACGCCGTTATAACATATGACGCCGTTGTAACATATGACGCCGTTGTAATATGACGCCGTTGTAACATATGACGCCGTTGTAACATATGATGCCTTAACACACGTCCAAAGGAGGGCGGCCAATGTTACAGTGATTGAGCTGTTTTTCATATTTGACTTGATTAACATAATGATCTGATGTTTTCATTTGACAAATCAATGTTATTTATGTTTCTTGTTTAATCTTTTTGCTTTGACAAATCCATGAAACATGTTTAGCTTTTAACTTTTACTGTGTTAAAACTCCGTTGTTGCCTTTACTCGCAAAATCGAAAATTTAGTCAAAATACGCCATGTTTTCGTCTACGGACATCCGTGATCAAAATCTCATTTGTTTCCTGCCGTACAGTATGATTGCATCGTGTTGTACTAAAAACATATGGAAATCGTATCATCTTCAGAATAAGATAATTGGATGCTCTTTGGTATGATTTTATCGTGTTTTACCAACTATATTACGAAATCATCTCACCATCTGTATGAGACATTTGAAGTTTGTTGATCAATTTAACATATGAATTTGCAAATATATGAAAGATATAAATCATGTTGGGTTTATTCTTAGGCAGTCCAACAATCGAATTTTTATGTTTAATTATTACTAACTATTATATAAACAACATTTTACCAATCAAATATTAGCAGATTTTGACGTTCATTTACCTTGGCAAGTAACACTTCAAAGATTAGTGCTCAGGCCTGGGGCAATATTCCAGAAACATCGTAAAATATTTTCACTTAAGTTCCAATTTTTGTAAAGAAATATTTTTAAAACCACATATAAATTAATGAATCCAACTGCAGTTAAGTTAAAAATAGTTAATAATAAGTTGATAATTAGGAAACATTAATCAGAATTTCATGTATACATGGAATAAAATGCTTAAGAAAAATGACGATTTTATGGCTAAGGATAAGATTTCACTTTAGATGTTTCTGGAATACGACCCCTGGTATTACAAAGCTCCGTAGGTAAATCTTAACTTAAGTCGTACTCAAGTGAAAATTTCAGATAAACTGTCCTGTGTGAATTCCAAAGATTATCTCACAAAAGGGCAAAATACTTAAACATCTAAACATATTTACTATATTTAAACAATTTAATGTACAAAGAAATACATACATGAAACAGCTACAACCTAAATGAATTTTATAAATTTAAGATAATTATTAGTTTTTCCAAAGGAGCTTCGTGAATACGGGCCCTGATAAGCTTGATTTTGCGTAAGTCTGTGAAAAAATTAAACTGGACACATGTGACACGACCGACTGTCGCACACAATTCTGTTCACAAGCGATAGTCTAAGACATTATTTGGGCAATATTAAAATACTGCACTCGATATACTTTAAACAATAAGTGCAATAAGACCATCGTGCAATAGTTTTGGATCAAAGTACCGCAAAGAATCTACAAAAATAATTTACCAAGAACAAACTATACTGCTTAATTGTTGCTACAGAAACGATCAAGTTTAATATGTTAGTGATCTTTTATTTGCTTGTTTGTTTATAGATGTTGTTTAGTGTTTTTGTTGTGTTGTTAGCTCACTTGAGTGAGCTGAGTGTGATCGTCCTTTAACAAATATCTTCAATTCATTTTAATATATGTTAACGCTGGTTACCATGGCAACCAAAAGCTAAAACAAGAGGCAAACGAGTGCCTGTATCGCTCCACTATGGAAGGGTATACCCGCCAGTATATGCATGTTACTAAATGACAATTGCATGCTACTAAATGACAAATGCATATTGTTAAATGACAATTGCCTATGATATTATGATATTCGTAATGGAACGACGTACCTATCCGCCAGTTAATGACATTGTTATGTTATGTACATGCATATGCGTTCTGCTCCGTGGTAACTGCATGCTTCTTAATGCCAAATTCTTACTTCTTGCATGTAATTGACAATTAAGTGCCTTCAGCCTTTTTGTTTGCCTACTGCAATATTGAAATGTTTATTCAAACTATTCCTTTCTGCATTCCTATGCACATTTACTTTGTTGTTGCTGATTGTCACAAGCGATTAACTAACTAGTTGATTTTGCTAAGCATGTTGATGCATTATAACATTACAGGGAACCAATAAGAATTTGACTTTCTAGCGCAAATTACTATATACGGGAGACAAATCTCGCCAGCATGTTCGATAGTTTCCGGAGATGATATTGTAGACTGCTTTTGTCATAATAACAATTTTGGAGTCCAAGCTAGTTCTGTTGAACGTACATTTCGCGTAAAATGCATTCGTTAAGAATATTTTTTTCAACAAAGAATTTTATTAATTACAGAACAAACATGATATAATAAACAAAATACGACATAGAAACGAACAATAGCGATTTAATGTTGTTGTGGATTTCTATTATCAATTTCATAAAATATTCATGAGTAACCCAAGCAGTAGATATGCATATATACATGTAAACACATGCATTGACAGACGGGCGGACGGACACTCGGGCGGACGTGTATGTGTGTTGATGTGTATGTGTGTGTATGTGCGTGTACGAGCGTGTGTGTGTGTGTGTGTTTGTTGAATGTGCGTATTTCATAGTTTATGAGGTCCCTACGCGCCACTGCATTTCGTGGGGACACGGGGTGTGTACCATCACCCCTGCCTAATTTACTTTTAAACTCACCACAAGTTGGGACGGAATTTTGAATCATAACCTTTTCTGTTGTATTTTTTTTAATTCTTGTGTGGTGTTGTGCTGTTTGGGGGAGGGGGCGCTCAGTACACAGTGCAGGGTGCAGTGCAATAGGAAACTCCATCTATCCGGTATGTTGACCACCAACCATACTCACATGCGCCGAGTAGGGAATGAACCCGGGCTGCCTAAATGAAAAGCGAGTCTACCAACCACTGAGCTAGCCGGACAGTGCTTCAAGCTATTCAGAAGTTGTAGGACGGATGCGTTGTATGTCTGAAAGTCATCCGTACGGACAGACGGTCGGGCAGCCAGTTAATTCGCAAACCGTCAGGACTGATACATTGAACACAAAACTCTCTTTTTTCAATTAATTCCTTAAAAACGGTTAAAGGACATAGATACGACATGCTTTGTGATAGACAGGCACCCGGACGTACGGACGAAAGTACTGACAGACATAGGTATTAGCTCAACATCGCCATGCTTGTGCTCACTAAGACTAGCTTGCCTCGGCCGTTTACTGATTCGCAGAGGCGGGACGAACAACGGGACCTTCTTTCGACCAAAATAGCCCGGAGCTTAACTAGTCAAAAGTAGCTTGGAGTTAGATATCTCCCAGCGATTTTACGGACACTGCCGGAATTTCTGGTTTCCGGTTACATATGAATGACATATTACAAATTGTCAAGTCGCATTTGAGTAACTTCTTGTTGCTTAGTGCTCGCTGCTTTCGCCTTGCTAAACATTCAATCGTTTAATGCCTAAACAAATTCACATAGTAAAATGTACAAAGCAATATGAAGTTGTTCGCAAAAACACTTAACGATGACACAGAGAGGATGCATTTGTCATTTACACGCAAGAATATGTGATTTAATTTCATTAACCGATAGAAAGAAGCACTAGGACGCATGAAAGTTGCAGTTAATTAGTAACGAATAACACAGTGCAACAAGCAAGTATCAATTCGCAACATGTAATTGTCATTAGGAACATGCAATTGTAATTTAGCAGCATGCAATTGTAATTTAGCAACATGTAATTGCCATTTAGAAGCATGAATGTACTGACGTATATACCCTTCCATACTCCACTGGCTTATAAGTAAGGAGTGTCAAATGCGAAAGGACCCTCATACGCCATATAAAGAAAAAAGGCCGCGCTCTATGCCGGCCATGATTTCTTCACTAATCAAAATATTTCAAGGTATTTTGGTTAAACAAATCAAAAGAACATTTCTGTAAAATTATTTGTTTCTGACATTAAAATTTTTAATGTTTTAAATATACCCATATTAGGAAAAATGCCCCATGTCCCCTGGCGGCCATCTTTTAACGGAACGGAACTATTTGAGCAATTTGTTAGAGAACCACCCAAGGAACTTTTCTGTTAAGTTATTTCGAAATCCAACCAGTGGTTTTCAAAGTTTTCAAAATAGCCATATAATGAAAAATGCTTCCCCCCCCCCCTGGTTGCCATGTTTTAAAACAGAGCGGAACCATTTGAACAACTTTGGTAGAGCACCACCCAATGAACATTTCTGTGAAATTATTTCAAAATCCAACCAGTGATTTCTGACCAGAAGATTTTCAATAAAGCGACATATGGCAAAATAAGCCCGTCCCATAATGGCCATGTGTTTCAGCTGAGCCAAATCACTTGAGCAGCTTTGGTAGATGACCACCCAAGGAACATTTCTGTGAAATTATTTCGAAATCCAACCAGTGGTTTCTGACATGAAGATATTCAAAGTTATCAATATAGCCATTTAAGAGAAAATTTCCCCGCCCACTGTCGGCCATGTTTTTCAACGGACCGGAACCACTTGAGCAACTTTGAAAGAGGAGTGCCGAAGGAATATTGCTGTGAAATTATTTCAAAATCCAACCAGTGATTTCTGCCAAAAAGATTATCAATGTTTTCAATATTGTCATTTACGGAAACATGGCCACCCAAGGAACATTTCTGTTAAATTATTTGAAAAACTACCCAGGGATTTAGGAGATGTCGTTTACAGATTTTTCTATTTATAGCTCTGGCGGCCATCTGGTTCAGCGGACCGGAACCATTTGAACAACTTTGGTAGAGGACAGCCCAAGGAACATTTCTGTGAAGTTTCATCAAAGTCGGCCTAACCGAGGAGGAGATTTTGTTTAAAAGAAAAGTTTACGGACGCAGGCACGGACGGACGCACTCGCGATGGACGAACCGTCATAGCATAAGCTGCCAGGTCTTTGGCCAGTGGAGCTAAAAACAGGAAAACTTAAAAAAATCTTCTTGTCAGTAATCACTTGCTGGATTTGAAAATAATTTTCACAGAAAAGTTAAAAAAAAACATGGCCGCCATATTGAAACTTTGGAATTCTTTTTTGTCTGAAACCACGTACGTGCTGCATTTCAAAATAATTTCACAGCAATGTTTTTTTAATGAATCGCTACGAAATTCGTTTAAATGATTTTGGTTCGTTAAAAACATTGCCACCGGAGGGTGGGCAGTTTTTCTCAAATGACTATATTTTTAAAAGATAAAAATAAACATTTTTGTTTGAAACCAAATAATGGTTTAATTAAAACATGGCTGTCAGTGGTCCATAAATGATGTCAGTTGTCGACGTTTTACATCAAACATCTCTGTACACGCTATTACATTTTTACAAGCCAGTATGATTTATTAAACTCATGTGAGCGAACAGGGGCCATTTTAGCCTCTTGTTTTGGAGTTGTTGTTTCGTTGCTGTCTTTGTTCTGTTTTTTGTTATTGTTTGTTTGTCGTTTTTTGCTTGGTCATCATGATTTAACTGCACTTGTCTATCATGCGTGTTTTATATGAAAGTGTGTTATTATTCCGTCACATAGTTAAATAAACGGGAGCATTTTTTGGTGTCGACAGAGTAAAAGTTTAATGCTTGTATAAATGTATCACCTAAAAGACGACGATGATTGTGAATATAATTAAATGAAAAAAGTACACAAATTCATAGTTTAATTAGTTGACCACGCCTCAAATTTAATACGTCATTCTTGTCAAGTCTCTTTTCATTCATCGAGTGTCAAGAGAAAAGATCCGGAATATTTATCTTACAAATTCATACTTACAGTTTGACAATTTCCATTGTCTGTGTATCACGCTAACGAGCATAATTATTTAATACGTATTTTTGAATCTTTGACGAAACTGTTAAATATCATGAGTTTAAATAATGCCGTGGTTTGTGGAGTGTTGTTGTTGACTGTGATAAAACAGCTTAAGGGTAATACTTTTTGCCTCACACGAGCGCGAAGTGCTCAAGGGCGAGCTCTGTGGTCACTCACCGTCCGTCGTTCGTCGTTAACAATTACTTCAAACGACGTCTTCCCTGAAACCACGTCTTCCCTGAAACCAATCATTGGATTTCAAAATAATTTCACAGACATGTTCCTTGGATGACTGTCTACTAAGTTCCTAACAATAATTTTGATTCATTAAAAACTTTGCCGCCAAGGGGTGGGGAAGTTTGACCGTATATGGCTGTATTGGCAACTTTGGCAATTTTATTGTCAGAAACCACTTACTGGATTTTTTTAATAAGTTCACGGAAATGTTTCTTGGGTGACTGTCTACAAAATTCCTTCAAATAATTTTGATTTGTTAAAAAACTTGGCCGCCAGGGGGTGGGAAAGTTTGACCGTATATTGCTGTAGAGGCAACTTTGACAATCTTCTCGTCAGAAACCACTTACTAGTACTGGATATTGAAATAATTTTACAGAAATGTTCCTTGGGTGACTGTCTACCAAATTTCTAAAAATATTGTTTTTATGCCTAATAACCATGATTTCGTGGGTTACCATAATTTCGTGACCGTTTAAAACTAATAGAATTTTCGCTCGTGCATCCGAAAACATCGTCCGAATTACTATAACTGTTAAGTGACTTGTATATTTTTGCAGTAACTGAAAAAGAAATCCTATTACATGTCAACCAGTAAGTGACTTGGTCATTAAAATCACAAATTAACGACATTAAATACACAAATTATTCACTACCCTACAACTATTTTTGGAATTAAATTCATGAAATTTCGTTCTAAAAAATCGTATAATTTAGAACAGTTTTCTCCCTTGTGTTTATTTCTCACTGGAATTTGGCTATATTCGTTAAAAAAAAAATACATAAACAATCCACCTTCCCTAAATTTGACTGACATTTTCAAACTGTTAACTTTAAGTTAGCATTCCTACACACGAATCGCTGCGTGCAATTTTATCATTTATTTAATATTTAAGAACAATAACTAACACAATATAAATATTTATAGATTCATAAAGCCTGCACAAAGAAAATTAACAAAGTGTGTAGATTTCGTCAGGCGTATATTGTTACCTTTAAAAATATGATAAGGATTGTGTATTTATAATAATAAAATTATCAAAAACACCAGTTTTAACCAAGATTTTCGTCTTTTGATAATCACAGGCTCCAGGACCAACAAAGTGAAACTAAATTGATGCTGTAAACACTCTTTCCCAACCAAAGTAGGCCAGCCAATCAGAGCCCACGAAATTATGGGAAGCTTCCAGTCGATACAGATCAGTATGGTCAGGTACAATAACATAACATATACATGAAATAACAATACAAATCGGTCTTTTAATTACTTTGTTTGCAAAGAGCACATTGCAAGTTGTGTTTTATCCAACTCAGTGGTGAGATAACAGAATGTAATAACGCACTTGCGGTTGCGCCATAATCGTTAATAAGACTCACGAAATAAGGGTGACACGGCATAATTAAAACAAAGACCGACATAGGTAGGGGAAGTTTGACCATACCTGTTCGTTGAGGCAACTTTGACATTCTTCTCGTCAGAAACCACTTACTGGATTTCGAAATAATTTCACAGAAATGTTCCTTGTGTGACTGTTTACCAAATGCCTAAAAATAATTTTGATTCGTTAAAAACATCACAGTAGGATGTGGGGTTGTTTTACCGTTTATGGCTGTAGAGGCAACTTTGACAATCTTCTCGTCAGAAACCACTTACTAGATTTCGAAATAATGTCACAGAAATGTTCCTTGGGTGACAGTCTACCAAATTCCTAAAAATAATTTTTATTAATTAAAACCAAGGCCGACAGGGGTAGGAGAAGTTTGAGGCAACTTTGACGATCTTCTCGTCCGAAACCACTTACTAGCACTGGATATGAAAATAATTTTACAGAAATTTTTCCTTGGGTGTCTGTCTATCAATTTCTTTAAAATAAGTGTGATTCACTAAAAAACATGGCCGCCAGGGGGTGGGGAAATTTGACCGTATATGGCTGTAGAGGCAAATTTCACGATCTCGTCAGAAAACAGTCCTATTCACATGCCTAAACCAGAGCATCCACTAGAGCCGATTCATATCGGAGTTAGTTATCTCTCCTGACTGTTCGCAGCTCATAAATATGTCAGTCCTGCTGTGCTGACCGCGGCTCATGTAAACATCTCATTTTCAGTCTTTTTCTATGAAACTCTTCTCCGGTCTATATGTTATAGTGGACTTTCAATGATAAAACTAAATGCAACAGAAGAAATTGAAAAAGCATGCAATTCTTTTAAAAATGGTAAATAAGCAGGTCCTGATTATGTGTTAAATGAGTTTTTTTAACATGGCGTTACAAATGACCACTTTTTAAGGGTTTTGAATGTATTTTTTAATAAAATGTTTGATATAAGTTATTTTCCAGAGGCATGGAGCGAAGGTTTTATTGTTCCTCTGCATAAGAAAGGGGACTTTGGTATGTTAAAACTATTTCTATTACTATTTGCTGAGGATATTGTTATTATTGCGGAATCGGAAGTAGGATTACAAAATGGGTTAGCTTTGTTAGATCAGTATTGTGCTAAATGGAAAATATGCGTTAATGTTAACAAAACAAAGATATTGATTTTCATAAGGGGCGGCAAAATAGAAGAAATTTGAAATTTATTTATCAAGGAAATGTTTTAGAAATTGGTAATTAATTTACATATCTAGGTATAGTTTTTACAACTGGGGGTTCATTTTCAGCAACATATGACGCGCTCTCAGGACAGGCTCTTATAGCAATATACACGTTAAAATCAAACTTAGTAAAATTTCCAAGCATATAAGTTAGTCACAATGTCGATTTATTTGATAAGCTTATTGAACCAATTCTAAACTGTGGAAGTGAAGTATGGGGTTTAAATAATAGCATTCAAATTGAAAGAATACACATACGTTATTATTAGCAAGTGTTAGGTGTCCGGTTGCAAACTCAAAATAATTTCATATACGGTGAACTGGGGCGTAAATCCCTAATAAATAGACGGATTTTTTGTTTGTGTTTTAAAATGTTGGTTAAAAGTATTACAATCTGATGATGTTAAATATATTAAAATAGTGTATAATATGTTATTACATAATCTTGATGTATATCAAGAAAAAACAGTCTTGGGTTAAATCTGTTAAACATGTACTAGATACACTGGTTTTTGGGGAAGTATGGTTTTTTCAGGGAGTAGGAGATGTGAATAGTTTTATATCTATTGCTAAACAACGAATATCTGATGTTTTTGTTCAAAACTGGTCAGCTGATTTACAAAAATCGACCAGGGGTAGAAGTTATAGCCTTTATGGAATCTTTTAATTTCAACCTTACCTAAATGTAGTAATAAATTTAGCAACATTTAGAATCGAGTTAACTTGTTTTAGAGTACCTGCTCACAAACTTGAAGTAGAAGCAGGGAGTTGGCACAGGCCTGAAAAGACACTGTATCAAAATAGAAAATGTAAACATTGTAATGTTCTCCACGAGTTTCATTTTTTACTCGAATGTCCAGTATTTAACACTTTTAGGAAACAATATATACATGAATATTATTGGAAGCATACACATATGATAACATTTATTGAACTCTTACAGACTGACAATCAATAGGCAATTAGAAACCTTGCCACATTTATTTTTAATGCTTTCAAATTGAGAACAGAATTATATTACCAATAGTTTCTCTCCATATAACTATTGTATGTCTCAGTTTACATGTTATTTTTCATAGCATTATAACTACATGTACAAGAATTTGTTGTACTTAATTAATTAATTAATTAAAACTTAATACGATTTTCGTTTTGTTATTCATATTATATAGATGTTAAAATTAGTATTGCATAAAATAGTTATTTATATGCCTGTACGTCACTGACCACGTTTGACTATATTGTGTTGTACTATATGTGTACTCATGGACTTGTAAGCTTAATGTAGTTTGAAATAAACTCTGAACTCATTCAGAATGTTCGTAATTGAAACAAGATGGCCATATAGCGCTCACCTGAGTATGAAGACGTGGGCCTTTCGGTTTCATTAGACAGGAAATTTGAAGCAATTTTGCTATTTAATATAATAACGATGTAACGCGTGGGGAGTGGCCATGTTTGACCACAGGGGCATAGTTTGAACACTCTTTGTAGAGGACTACTATACGATGTTACATACCAAAAACGAAACCTCTGGGCCTAGCTTGCGGTTTCAGAGGAGAAGATTTTAAAGTCATTTTGATATTTAAGTCTTTACAAGCCATGTGACGCCCGGGGTGTGGCCACTTTTTACCGCATGGGCATAATTCGAAGAGGACCACAAATACAATGCTCCATACCAAATACAAAACCTCTGGACCTTGCGGTTTCAGAGGAGAAGATTCTTAAACAATATGGTCTTCATCTTTGTCAGTACTCAGGTGAGCGCTTTGGGCCATCATGTCCCTTTGGCTAAATATATATTTAGATCTGTTGACCTTCATATGCAGCAGACTGGAACTATTTGAACAATTTTGGAAGAGGGTAAACCAAGGATCATTTGTGTAAAGTTTCTTGGGAATCTGCCAAGCGGTTTAGGGGGAGATGTTGTTTGATGTAAACGGACGGACAAACGGCGGTCACAATAATATACTTCATCCAATTTTATTCAATTTTTTCTGACACATGCAAGTAATTAGAGTCAATGTTGGGGGTGGGGGTGATTATGTGTGCCTGGGCAACCACATGATTGTTTCAAGCTTGGCTTTTTAAATGGACATGTTCAAAGGCTTTTGTAGTTTTGAAATATGCCATTAAGCTTCTTAACTGGACAAACTAAAGCATTTTAACTAAAAGCTCAAGTATTATAAAAAGAAGATCATACAAGAGGGCCATAAGGCCCTAGGTCGCTCACCTGAGAGGCTTAGCAAGTTTCGTGTTGCCTCCAGAGTGTTAACAATCTTTGGAACAAATCTTCTGAACAAGTTTCATGTTGATTCGGCAAAAATGTGGCCTCGAGAGTGTTCACAAGCTTTTTCTTCAATTTGCCTAGTTTTTGACACCACATGACGCAGTTTCGAACTCGAGATATCATTACAACAAATGTTCTCGGCAAATTTCACGAAGATTGGGCAATAAATATGGTATATAGAGTGTTCACAATGTAATTGTTGACGAAAAACGACGAAGGACGCACGACGGACAAAAGATGGAATTTAGTAGTATAACCCAAACACCATTTCTGTGAAATAAGTTTGAAATCAGCATGCGATTTCTGACAAGAAGATTTGCAAAGTTTTCTATATAGCCATATAAAGAAAATTCCCTGCCCCCGGCGGCCATGTTTTTTAACAAATCAAAATGATTTAAAGGAATTTGATAGTGTCACCCAGGGACCATTTATGTGAAATTAATTTAAAATCCAGCAACCGATTTCTGACAAGAAATTTTCTATATAACAAATAAGAAAAACTGCCCCGCCCCCTGTCGGCCATGTATTATAATTTTCAGTATTATCATTATCAGTATTGTTATTGTTATTGTCACCCTGCTTACTATGGAATTTCATAAACGATAAGTATGATATTTATGTTTATATTTATATAAAGTTGTCCCTGTCACACTTTTCGCGGGCGCGGGAAAATTAGTAGTAATAGTAAAATCGTTATGAACGAAATGTACATGACGAACCGCTATGCGCAAGCGCACTATTGATAACGGTTCTGTAGTGTGGGGAAATTTTCAATGAAGTGAGCGGCTTCTGTCGGCCTGAGTTCGAATCCTACTGGAACCGTGTAAAGCAAAAATTATTTTTGTGGCATTGTATATATTTTTTCCTAACGATTCCATCAATATATTATTGCTTCTATAACAATATATTCGTGGACATGGGAATATGCACTGTTTTAATATGTGTCTATATTTGGGATAAATATGTGTCTATATTTGAGGTAAATACCGTCGATACGCCACTTTAAATCATGTCCTGCTTAATTGGACTGATACCAGGCCTGTTTTGACAATGTTTATATCAAGGTTAAGACAACGCTGTGCGCCCAAATTCATTAGTTACAATGTGGCAATGTTTTGACAGTGCTAGAAATTCGTGGTCATAACATCGTTATTGGAAATTGCACTTTCATATTATACGTAATTCATGTCCTGCGTCATTGGACTGACATCAGCCCTCTTTTGACCATGTTTATCAAGGTTAAGACAATGCTTAAGAAATTGTGTAAATACGTACATTATGTTATTTAAACGATGTCAGGCTATACGAGGACAAATCTGTGTATATATTCACACGCTTCTTTGTCGCTCCAGAGGTCAATACTATCAGAAGATTTTGAAAAAAATTATCGGACAATGAAAATTTTACAAAGGGTAATAACTCGGCAAAGAATGCTGGAGTTATAAATCTTGTGCACTGCACTCCGCCTAGCAACTATCTATACATGTATGAAGTTTGAGTTCATTCTACCCAGTAGTTTTTGTGTCGCCTGAAAAGGCAACAAAAAGGGATTACTTTGGCGGCGGCGGTGGCGTCCTCTTTAGTTTGTGCAGACAATTCACTTGAGAAGTTTTCGTGCAATCATTATGAAACTTTAGGGAAGTGTTAGTAGGCATTAAAGGAATGACAAGTTCGTTTTTTGGCATAATAGATCTTATCGTACTTGAGTTATGTCCCTTTTAAAAAATAGTTCAAATAAGGCTTGTGCAGACAATAACTGAAAAAGATTTTGTTCAATCATCATACAAATTTGGAATGGTGTTTGTAATCATAAAAGGAAACAAGTTCGGTTTTCAGCATAATCGCTCATATCGTACTTGAGTTATGCCCCTTTTAAATCAAAGCGCTGAAGGCACAAAGTTGTTCGCTGTTGCATAACGCTGGACACATTATGGACAATCTGGGAAATTAGAGAGGGACGACATATGTCAAGTTTAATACAGTGGTTTTACTTGTTTAAACGAAAATATTCATTGATTTACTATAACATTTGGTCAATATTATAAATATGACTTGAACATTGCTTAGTGATTTATAACATGAAAAATGGTATGTTAAAATACAATACTGAATCGTAAAAATGTAAATCTTATTTTGAAATAAATATATCGTCATTGTCTAATGGTGTTATTTTTTCGCTCAATCATTCCGTTTAAATTGAATTTGTTGTCAATTCAATTCAATATATGTATTGCGTCAAATATGTAGCTTATGAATTTATGTCCCTTGTAAAACGTACGCCACTATTAATTAAAACGTAATAAGGTTTAAAAACTAGATAAAGTCACTTAAAGCAGCTTAAAACTATGTACGAATAATTTATATTTTTTTAATTTTATATATATAGCCTTTTAAAACAAATTTAAATTCAACATAAAAAAAACACTCGGGCACAAAAAAATGAGACAAATGTTTGTCCGATTTTCAGTTGCATGGTCTTGTTTGGGCTACAAACATATATCAATTTAATGACATATATATATTCTTTGGATATACTTGTATATTGTGAAAATATTTGTCGACGAAAATATTTGTCGACGAATTTATCCTGAAACATAGCTACATGTATGTTCTGTCACCATGACAACCTTATTTTGACGTGATTGGAGCAACTTTGATTGCGTACAACATATAGCAATTTGCATGACATTGGCTGCAAAAAAACCTACACGTTCGCAACTAAAATCACAAGAACTAATTATGATGCGATTATCGTATACATACTATCAACTTTGAAGCAGCCTAAATTACCTACGTGCTAGTCTAATTAATGAGACGTTAAAAAGCGAATTTAAGTCTACCTAACTTGTTACGCTACCCGCGTGCAACATTTATTTCAACTTGCAAAATATGATTATTAGGTCAGGTGATATCACAAGCTGGTCTTTACAATGACCCGGATCTTCATCTTCAACGAGGTCAAATACCATACCAGCGTATACCAATACATGTATAGTGAATTTCCTATATTAAATTTAAAAAAAAATCCCATGGTTCAATTTATCGACAGTTGATAGTTTAGTCGATATTTTATGTATTGCAGTATAACATGGAATACAGGAAATAAACTTTTAAGTTATATCTTCAGGAATGACATCAAACATTACCTCGGTCGGTATTCACAACGCTCCTAAGGGAAAACTTAACTTAAGTTGTTCTTAAGTGAAAAGTACAGAAAACTTTCTAAAATCTTTCTATGAATCCAGTGATCCTGTTTACAAACAAGGGGTGAATACTACACAACCGAGCAATATTTACTAGGCTAAGACATTTTAATGTAAAACGCCCTTCACATGACATGTGCCACAGACCTAAGGAAATGAAGTTCAGAAATGTATTTAAGTTTTCCCTAAGGAGCTCTGTGAATACGGGCCCTGTACGTCGAAAGGAGGGCGGCCAATGTGACAGTGATTGAGCGGCTGTTCATATTTGACTAAATTAACATAATGATAGGATGTTTTCGTCTGACAAATCGATGTTTTATGTTTCTTTTGTTATCTGTTTGCATTGACAAATCCATGAAACATGTTTCGATTTTAACTTTCTCCGTGTTATTCGCAGTGCTCCAGATAAGTATTTGTACTGGGCGTAAATGTACGTTTACTTCTGACAATTGGGAGTAAATGTACACTCACTTCAGAATATGTGCGGGTCAATGTATATGTAGAATTATTGGGGCACAGTTACATCCAACATTACATTACGAAATGAGCAGATGACCAGATTATATACATTGAATTATAATTTTTTATTGGAGTCATTTAAATACAAAATGTTACAACTAAGAATTCTGAACATTTTAAGACTTATGTGTGCGTAATTTACGCCTTGTTGGGGCCTCTGGATGTTGCATTGACTCACAAAACCAACAATTTAATCAGAATACACCATGCTCTCTTCAACGGACATCCGTAATCAAAATTTGTTTGTTTCCTGCCCTACTGTATGATTGTATTGTGTTTTACCAACCAAATATTAAATATATTTATCATGTTTTGTTTATTTTAAGGCAGTCCGAAAATTCACTTTACGTCAAACTTCGATCAATTTCAAATATTGTCAGACTTTGAAATCATTTACGTTGGTATGTATACAAGACATTATTTGGACAATAATAAAATACTGCACTCGATATACTTTAAAAATAATTGCAATACGACCATAGTGCAATAATTTTGGATCAAAGTAACGCAAAGAATATACAATAATAATTTACAAGGAACAATCTATACTGCCTAATTGTTGCGACAGAAACGATCAAGTTTGATATGTTAGTGATCTTTTATTTACTTATTATGCTCCCCGAAAAATTTCGGGGTAGCAAATATATAGTCGCCGCTTTGTCCGTCCGTTCGTATGTCCGTCCTTCCGTCCCACTTTCTTGTCCGTGCTATTTATCAGCAACTACTGGCTGAAGTTCAACACACTTTATGCAAAAACTTCATTACCAAGAGGAGGTGTGCATACTACCAGGACGTTCCTCTTCTAAATTGACTTAATCGTCCTGGCCTTTTCTCAGCAGCTACTGGTTGGAATTCAACAAATCTTTATGGGAAGCCTAATTACCAAGAGGAAGTTTGCATATTACCAGAACGTTCCGCTTCAATGATTTTTCTCAGAGTTGTGGGACTTTGAAAATTTATTAAATAAATGAATAATGCATACATTCTTGTCCAGGCTAATACTCAGCGAGTACTGGCCATATTTAAATAAAAATGTATGAGAAGCTTTATTGCCAAGAGGAATTGTGCATATTAGCAGGATGTTCCACCTGAGCACAATGTGCTCAAGGGTGAGCTATTCTGGTCAGTCTCCGTCCGTCGTCCGTTGTCGTAGTCGTCGTCAAATATTTACTTAAATTCTTCTCTGGAACTGCTTGGCGGATTTTAACCAATCTTGGCAAGAATGTTTCTGGGACGGTCCTTATACAAACTCCTTAAATTCATGTGAATACATTGGAAACTTCAGTTACAATGGCAACCAAAAGCATATAAACTGGAAAACGTTTTTGTTATAAATCACTTGCCGGATTGGAAAATAATTTTCACAGAAATGTTGCTTGGGTAAACAAATTCCTTTAAATTATTTTGATTCGTTAAATACAAGGTCGGCAAGGGGTGGGTCATTTTTCTTTTATCGCAATATTGAAAACTTTGAAAAACTTCTTGTCTGAAACCACTGACTGGATTTCAAAATTATTATTAAAAAACATTACTTGGGTGATCATCTAAATTTCTGCAAATTATTTTGATTCATTAAGAAACATGGCCGCCAGCGGATGGGCAGTCCTCCTTATATGACTGTACTTAAAAAAACTTATAAGTTCTGCAACTCGGACTTAACTTGGTAACATCACTGAACATGTATTTGTGGTAAGATCTTAAAATCATTTGCCTTCTTCATATAAATATAACGGCGCCCTTTGATGCATTGCATCAATGTTTTTCAGATCTTACCACAAATAAATGTTCAATGATGTGACCAAGTTAAGTCCGAGTTGCAGAACTTATAATTTAATTTGGTATTGTAATATTGTAATATTTTAAACAGTTATTTATCAAGAATAAGCAAAAATGGATTAGATAAAAAAAAAAGATACTTTTATTTAAAAGGTCGACATATTTAAAATAAAATGAAGGTTTGAAATAAACAAATCAACATCGAAATTGTTATCCGCACAACGTAAGTGACATAAACCCACCCTATGCAATTTATTGGCTACACAGCTGTATCAGCGTCTGCTTCTATGCTATTTCAAAATGGTACACTGCCTATTTCTGGAATATGTAAGAACAGCAAGTTTAGTCTGGTTACACGACTATCATTAGAAAACAAGAAGGAAAAAAGAAATCTCAACCATTAGCTTTCAGAACAAACTTCATATATGCAGGACAAATACAATTCATACTATCAGGAATGCTTAATAAATAACAATAATTAAAAACAACAACAGTTTTTACAGGTCTTATTATAACGAGTGTATACGCTGTGGTAACCAGTGTAAGCTTATGGGGAAGCTACATGTATATAATTTGACATAAAACTTGTTCATTATAATAATGAGAATATGAAAAAGGAATACACAAACATTGAAACAGTTTTTTTTTTCATTATTGAATATGGTTCGTTGTGGCTTCTTTGATGGCCAATAACGTTTCGAAAAATCAAGGAATTAATAAGCGCTCCTACCATATTAGCTTTCGGTCAGAGTCATCACATATAGATTTAGAAATAAAAAGGGGAAGTATCTAGGAACGACTTAGCCCTCCGACTCCCAGCAATATTCATTTACTTCAAAACTCGCAGTGTTCTAACATGCAAGGGCCATCAGTCAATTATTTTGCACTGCATCACATACAAATTTATAGTCAGTTATTTTGATTCAATGCAACTAACCATCGTTTGTTTGTTGTTGGCTTTGCCACACACTGCACAATTATCATGCACAATATGTAGCATTATGAATCTGTCCTTAGCCTTGAGTGGCTTATTCATGTATCAAAAAAAAGAAAACAATGGGGTAAAGATTTGGCATTAAAACAAAATCAACACTTTTCATTCGATTGGCTTTTATATATTGTTCTTTTAATAAAAGAGGGATATATTGCAAAACTTGCATAATATGATAAAAAGAGAAAAAGCTTTAGGCATATCAGCCATTAGCACCATGCGCAAGGTTGTAATCGTGGAAATTAAATTTTGCACATTATAGATAGAGAATAACAGGTTACTGCCTGGTCTTGTGTAATATATCAGGTCCCATTTTCACGCTTTACCACGTTTCACCAACATTTTGTAAATCAAGGGCAACGTAGCAAATATCGTGACAGTGTGACCGGGGCTTAAAGCGTGAACACATACGGACTGGCATCTCAATCTGGCTTATTCTCACAGCCATCGTAGAGTCATTTGCGGCCTTTCGTGTTGAATCCTGACTGGTTGTATGACATATATATTATGAGACGGTACTACGGTATGGTACGTTTTGCTACGTATAAATTACGGATTATGCACGAGGTATATTGATGTCCAAATCGCGTTGAAGCGTATTAAAGCGTGAGAATTATTTGCTGTTCTAGGTTCATCGCTATGAATCTTCTTTAATCTTACTACAATTTTAGGAGAAACGTAATCGTCTTCTACCGTAGCGTATACCGGACGCTAGCGTACTACAACCATTACGGATCATATCATATATTGGTGAAACCGTGGTGAATCGGCTTCAGAAACCTACAAGTGTCGTTCATTCTCGCAAACTCCTTACAGCGGTAACCTCCCCTAACGGTTAACGGTAACCACTGCCATCACAAGTAAAATCCTTCCAGATCTGGAAGGATTACGTGTTTGTAACTTTTACTTATTTAATGCAACTCAGTGCAATTGTCTACATAATTGGACTTTTAATATATAGTTTGCAGTCAATAATGAAAACAGAAAAAGAAAATATCTTATTCAAACCATAAATAATATCTAGAAGATTTAAATCGATCATCATCACGTGGTTTGTTATGACGCCGGGGATTGATTAGAGCTCGGAACCAGTCAAATCTCTGCGCGGAGGTTGTCATTCTCGTAGTCTCGTCCAACAACAAGCGTAGGTATACGTAGGGAGATACTATCGGGGCACTGCGCATCCCGACTCATCACGATTAACACGTCCACGATCAATCGTGGGCTATCGTAGCCAAAATCGTGACTATGTGACCGGGGCTTTAGTCACTTTAGTACATACCGGTACTTAGTAAACTAAGATTACTAAGGAATACCCAACCTCAGCTATATGCTTTGTAATACAGTTCTCATTTTCATCGGTTTATTCAGTCATTTGTATGATATGTGTAAGTTATATAACCGTATGATGATAATCGATAATTTTCGTTTAATTTATCATTCTGTAGAAGTCAAAGGCCTAAACAAGTTTCTATTGATCGACAAAATCTGGAATATATGTGTATCGATGGCGTGATGTCATTTATGTATATTGGAAAGTCACAGTGCGGACAAATTGACCGCTATATTTCTTTTTGAAATTTGGAACATATTTGTAACCTTACTGTACTTACTGTGTAGATGCTAACTCCTCATTGAGCAAATATGTGCCAAGTGATACTGAATTTAAAAAATGCACATGGATTTAATAGTTAAGTATTGCAAATGATCTATTCGACATTTGACGCTTCGTTGTGACATTGGCATATAGTTGCTGTGGATGGATGCTCTGCAACACTCAAAGTCTCACAGAGAACATTTTGTCATGTGATTTCAAATTGAATCATGTACATAAAAGTAATAGTCTAGTCAGTCTTTGCATCTCTTTGACCTTTGACCGATATATATTGTATTGACCTTAAAAGTTCAGGCATGTAGGTAGTTAGCAACAACATAGGTCTGAAGCTTACATAAATGCTATAATGTATATTCTCTGTTATATATGTCTTTATTTGTGTTCTCAGCTCCTTTCCATCACCCATCCAGCGCTTTAGTATATGGCTTTATTAGCCGTTTAAGCCATCTTACATGCTTGCCTTTTAAAGACATATACATGTTACCCCTGTCAGTAAGTGTGGTAATGTGCGAATGTTTGCGTTTTCATGAATGATTCCATATTATCTTAGCTATATAACTGTATTAAGCAATTGCTGTGTATAGATGTTCATCACTAGTTCATAAAATTAGGTCGAGAGGGGCTCACATAAACAAACTAATGTGTCTTTACTATAAATACTACACATTTCATTCAACGTTGGTATTTGCTATATTATTTCGCTATGCACAGAGATAGGCCTACATTCAACACCTGTTGTACCATCACAGTTGTATGTTAAAATTAAGTCACTGATTTTCCAAGTCTGCGATCAGGAAATACCTTTCAGTTTCTCAAAACGTATAGTGTGGTATATCTGCAGTTTATACCCCCACAAACGAAGTTTAGGGGGGGGGTATAAAGGAGTGAGCTTGTCGGTCCGTCCGTCATTCTAGCGGTCTGCATCATAAAATACGGGTCAAGTTTGACTTTGATTACAAACCACTAAATTTTGACAGAGTTATGGCCCTTTATTTGACTTAAATTCCCTAAAAACATAGTTTCCTTACGATAACTAAACAATGGCTTGACATATTTAAATAATTATTGGTACACATGTGTAGCATTATAGAATACAGGTCAATTTCAAATTTGGTTACAAATCACTAAATTTTGACGCAGTTATGGCCCCCCTTTTTGACTTAAATTCCCGAAAAACATGGACAATTACTCATGAAAGGCTTCACATATTTAAATTATTTTTGGTACATAGGTGTAACATCATAAAATACGGATCAAGTTCAACTTTGTTTACATTCCACTAAATGTTGACATAGTTATGGCTCCTATTGAAATTAAATTTTTCCAAATACACTGTTGACCATTCAGCAATTAAAGCATTCTCTTTCTGTCCATTTCTTTCGAATGGATGCCATATTTTTGTTACAAGGCCATATTGTGGGGGTATATCCGTCACCCACGTGACAATTCTAGTTGTTTCTATTATATCTAAATTTCCTTGCATTATAACATGTTTGCACTCTTCGTCTTCAGATACAACCCCGTTTCCAGAACAGGAAGCTAAAAATTACATTATACTGTATAAACTTGTTTGCATTTGTTTTCTTCAGGGACGTACCAATATCCAGAAGACGAAGCTGAAAATGATTGTGGTCATATTATCATTGAGGAGCCAGATCATCTGTACATCGGAAGAAACGTGACTATAACGTTCCGTCCCAAACAAAGACAAGTTGGCCAAAAAGCCTGTTTTACTTATTTTTTTGTTTTTCGTTCTGAATGTATAAATGGTTGTAACACGGAACCATTCTCGTTTGTTCTGATTCAATGCCCGGAAACACTAAATGACAAATACTTTTTTGTGAGATACGGATATTACTCGAGATATGTTCTACTGCTTTTGAAAGGTATGCATATACATGTACATGCATGTTTATCACACACATTTGATACTAACGATGCAACAGCATAATGTAGTGAAATTATAATTCAAATTGCATGTGCTTTGCATTCGTATTTTTATTAATTATAATTTCTTTTATAATTCCTTCATGTGACGTATTCCGTTTAACAACGCATGATGCTAAACATATACGTAGCCATACGGTTGACTCTTATATCAAGGTGTATGGCAAAATAGAGGTTGCAACAAATATTTTTATGATCACTCATAAAATAGAATACGACACTTAAATCAACAATTCTAACATGGTGCTCTGGTATTCATTAAAAGACATAGAACAAAATGTACCGTCGTTTAATCTGCAATAAGCAACGCGAAAAAGTCCTAAACTGACGGCGTTCGTTCAGATTTATCAATGAAAGTGCCGTAACAAAGGATTTGTTTCAATGAATGACGTATTTCAATGTACGCAAGGATATATGGACGAATCATAGTACAATGTAGTTCTCGTTGTAATTGCATAATTTATTTGTCAGAACATGATAAAACGAAATAGTTGTTCGCATTATCTTTGTTACAGAAAAAATTCTTATAATATCCTCTACATTCTCAATCCGACAATAAACAGGATTGTATTGACCTGTTATGATTAGCACAGGACCCACCACACAATACACACCCAACGTGTGCATAACGACATTCCGGCCTTTCAGATGTAATAAAATGACATAGAGAATACAGTACTATGTTAGTGTTGAATACATGTAAGTTTATTAAGCGAGGCTTAGAAAACCGAGCAAATAAACGTATCTGTATTCAACACTTACCTGGTATTCTACTTATCCCATCAGTTTCTGTCTTTGTTTTGAAAAGAAACAATTGAAAATCAATAAACAACACGAAGAACATCAAATGACGCCACGAAAATCAACAACATGACGTCATTATAATGCGCGTGTTTTCTGTATTCAACAAGGTGAAACACAGCTAAGTTTATCCCACGGGGTGTTATTTCGTCAAGGCAGGTGTGATGATGGGATAAAATATATTTTTATCATAGATTATTCATACGCTGATTAATTATATCAATGGTATCAATAGGATGACGGCTTGTTACATGTTTATGCTCCACGAAGAGGGAACATATAGCCTCCGCTTTGTACATCCGTACGAATTCTAATTAAACTGCCATTCAGTTTGTCCCCAACAATTTTATCTATCATACCCCATGTCCGTCCGTCCGTTCCATTCGTCCGTCCTTCCGTCCATCAGGCACTTCTTTTCCACTTCTTATATGCAGCATCCCTATTGGGCAGACATGCGCATATTGTCAGATTATTCCTGTTGTATGATTTTTCAGTTATTGCCCTTTGGTTATAAATATAACTTTTTAATTAGATATTTTCGTTTCCGCGCGAGATCTCAGGAACTTGTAACTCCAATTCAATGAAAATTTACCTACAGCTGTTCATATAACAACACACATGCGTTGTACACTCGACTAAACAGCATTGGTGCCTCAATTCCATAAACCGTATCTGCTTCGTTTCAAAAACGACGGAATTAACAGAAATTAAAACCAACCACACGTTTTGCAAATTGCATTAATTACTGCATACATGTAATTAAAAATTACTTCGCACACTTGTATCTAGTTCGGTTTTAACTTAATAACACTCTTTGTGTGTTTATGGCCTTTATTTATTTTACATTTTCTGGCCTTTACTTGGACAAATAAGACAAAAGTGTCTTAATTACATAATCATCCAAATACTCTGATAAAACAACCGAGCTTCTTCATTTAGATTCAGATTGGCATACTAAATACATTGCTATTTAATGATGTTTTATTTTCTGATTTGTTTCCAGCTCTAAAAGGGTGTGGTGACTCGTATATACGGACCTGTACCTCAAGGTCCAGTGCACTGACAGACTGATAGACGTGCGTCTAGAGGTCCAAATACATATACAGGTGCCGTTACCTTAGGCACACGTGAGCTATTGGCTACTTAGTATTTATCTTAATGCAATAAACATGACTATTATGAACAAACAAACTTTGTTTCTTACTACATGCAACGGAGTTTTAGCGTACTTGTTCCTATGTACGATTACAATAAATCTGATCTTTTATGAACAGTGTATGATAAAATTATGTATTTTATTTGTCACTGTATGAGATTGCTTCACCTTAAATAACGCGAATATCTCTTACAGGTCATTATCCTGTCTTGGGCCCAATTGTGAATATCGGTGACTGCAGAGGATGTCTTCTCGTTCGCAACAATCGCGATATTGCTGATGAAATATATTGCAAAACAAAATGGGGTACAAATTTAAGGGTAACAGTGAAAATTAATAGATATACATACCCTACAGCCAAAGGTGGAAGCGACACTTATCGCGTGTTATCGAAAAATGTCTACAATATCAGTGATAATGATCATTTGACATCAGTTGTGTGTTCTGATGCATATTGTGCCATTAAGGAACCGCTCATCGCAAATGCCGTACTTTATGTTGCAGGTATGTGTTGTGTGCATATGTGATCGTGCTCAATATGAATGTCTCAATGTTTATTTGATTGAAAATGAAGTCGTCGCAATTGCGAAGTAGATTATGGTGTTTGGGTAGTTCAAACGCGATATTTATATAAGGCAATTTACAAAAATACCGCAATTAAGAGAGCTTTACAACAATATGGTCAATGCGACACTACTCATATTTTGCCGAGTTTTCATCATTGTGTTATTTATATTTAAACTACTCGACGCGCCATACATATACAAACAAAATGTAGCTACATGTCGATCAAATATCCCCGTTGTTGTTCTTTCTTTCACTACCTTCATTCTACATTTAGAAAGAATGATTTTAACTGGTTATTAAATGACACCCGTTAAAAAGTGGTAGCTAAGAAACGAAGATGTTGTGAAAATGATTATTGTTTTACTATTTCTATTACAGTCGAGCCTGAAGAACCTAAACTAGTCGTTCCACTCATATACAAAGGAATTGTACCAAATATTACATGCTCGTCTAAGGGAGGGCGTCCGAAGTCTGTTTTAACGTTCTTTCTGGGCGGCAATACTTTATCGTCCACGCAGATAGATCAATATGACAGCTCTACGCGCACCTACAACAGTAGTGCAACTGTTACTGCAATTGCCAATAAGAAATTGGGACGGAGGGGAATTACGGTGTTCTCGTAGACAGCTTCACACATTTTCTGAGAAAGATTCACACCCTTTTAAAATTAAATGCATTTGTAAGTTCTGTTTACGCTTGTATAAAAAATAACGGTATTTTGATTTAGTAGTTGATAGTTTAAGTTCTTTAAGCATTTAATTGATTCTTACGCTTCATTGTAGTAAAGAACATCTATATATATTCGATGGTTGAAAATCGGAAGGTAGTAACTGCCATTGAAATCAATAGCAGTTAGTACCTTAAGGTTTTCAACAATCTTATTATCCGTTGTTTTAATTTTGAATTGTGTGTATTTACGTCCGTCTTTGTATAAGACATATTTTATGCAGAGGTATTTTCAGATCCACCATCAGACGTGTCAATCTGGTTTGATTATCCCATTCTAACACGCCCAAGGAACGTCTATCACATTAATGTAATTTGCATGTCAGGCGAAACAAATGTCCAGTGTACCATGGCATGGACACCATCAAGTGACAGTTCTATATATTTGCGACCCCCTCAAAATACTTCGAGAGATTCGAATATGATTGATACAGCGACGATCAACGGATCGCTTGAAGCCCACGGTGTGACGGTTACCTGTTCAGTGTCATGTGATCATTTTGAGCCTGTGACTGCCCCCGATATTATTAAAATTCCGCGTGAGTTGTAGATATGTTTGCAGTTTTTGAAGCCAATTTTTACCATAGTACATGACTATTATTACATTAACAACGCAATTTATTTATTAATGTTAATAATATCAGTCTCAATCAATGGCATTTAAAGATAATCATGATGTAATATTTATCTTTCACATTTAACGCCACTTTATGTCAGTTGTCAAGATTATCGTAATGTCTTATGCGCGGTTTACTCTTTGGAGTTAACTTTCTGTACAGATCCACCAAAAGTTCAGATAAATACCTCGAGCCTTACAATCGTCGAAGAAGGTTCTTCGCACGAGGTAATGTGTCATGTAGACAGTTACCCATTGCCCAACAACACATGGAGTTACCTGCAAGATGGTAGAGAACACTCCGAGTCCTGTTATGTTGCAATCACGTTCTCCGTTCTTGTGTCAGGTTTACGGAATGGAGAGCAACGAGAATATATTTGCACTGTGGAACAAGTTTTTGAAACGCTAAACATGTAGTTCTTTGCAGAAAGGAAAGGTCGGTAACTATTTATTACCACACGCCGCTCTGCTTATTTTGTCCATATACATGTATCTAAATGTCTAATGATTAAACAGTGAACAAAACATTCTTGTAATGTAGAAAATGTGTTTAGATCGTTCATGCCTTTAAACTGGTTTAAACCGTCAATGGGTTTCTGACCGTTCCAAGGCGGTTACCACAGTTATGTTATGGTGTTCGTATTGTACTGTATTGGCAATACGTCACGTGTCTGAAAAAGGACCAGGTGATACTAATAAAGTTGTGTCTTCTGCCGATTTTTTCTGGGATTTCATTTATCTTACATAGTTAAACAGATTGTGTTGGTGAAAACCTTGCATATAAGATTTTCATATTCGTCCTGTCTCTGTACAGATCCACCAAAGGTTCAGATTAATACCCCGGACCTAACACTCGTCGGAGAAGGTGTATCACACGAGGTCACGTGTCATGCGGACAGTTACACACCTCCTAACATCACATGGAGCTACTGGCAGGATGGAAGCGAACGTACTAAAGCTTGTTACGGTGCCATCCAATGCTTGATCCTTGTGTCCGGTTTACAAAAAGGCGAGCAGCGAAAATATGTGTGCAAAGTGGAACAGGATTTCCAAACACTGAACAAGTCCTTCCTCGCTGAAGGAAAAGGTTGGTTAATGTTTATAAGTATACTCACACTAAAGTGTTCATTCACCGTTCGTGCAAATTGCGAAGTGATGCAGTGTACATAATTTGATATAACTTTTTATGTGACATTCTTTCTATTTTTAGAGTTATATATAAAAACAGCCATCTGACAATAATTTTTGTCTGTTTTCACAAGATACATAGCGGTTAGGTGAACTAGACATAATTATAATCAATATCACTTTTTTCACCTATCTGTTGAAGTTTATATGATCAAGTCTAATGACACGTAAAGTATAATAGAAAACACGTGTCAGTCAGTCAGTATTTCTCGTTTGAAACTATTTAATTATATAGCGTAGTAGTATAGTATTGAAATAAAAGTAAATAGTTCCAAAACTGTAAAATATAGTTTGCATTGTAATTGCAAAAAATGTTGTCAGACCATGTTAGAATCGAAATAATTTTCGCATTTTTCGTTCTGATGCCAACTCCGTCGTGGTTTAATTTTTACGCATCAGAACTCCAAATCGTCGTTCATTAGCCCATAAGCTATACTAATTCGAAAATTATTATTTCTTAAATAACAAGCATGTATCAGACGTTGTTTTAACATGGACATACCATATGTTGTATAATTTATTTCACAGCCAAGCAAGATGAAAATCAATCGTCAACACTTTTATGGGTAACAACGACTATGGGATCATGCCTCTTGTTGCTGGCGTCATCATCACTGGCCTCTGTCTCAGGAAGAAATGTAGTAAATAAACATTTAAGGCGTGTCGTGGGAAACTCGGGCTTAATGCATGTGCGTAAAGTCTAGTCCTGGATCAGCCTGTGCAGTCCGCACCGGATAATCCGGGACGGCACTTTCCGCTTTTATGGTATTATCTGTTTCAAGGAGGTCTATTCTAAACAGAAATCTACTGTAGGCGGAAAGTGTCGTCTCGGATAAACCTGTACGGACTGCCCAGGCTAGTCCGGGACGACACTTTACGCAGATGCATTAAGCCCGGTGTTCCCACGACACGCCTAAATTTTGTTACTCATTCGTCCTTAGATCAATAACTATGGGTATATATATATGAACAACAGCAAACCCCTTTTATTAGACATTTCTAACGACAAATGACCAGCTGTTTTGTTTTAAAAGCAAACTTTTAGATTAAAACTAATGTTAATATTATGTTGCTCTATTTTTACTTTTTACAACATCATTGACGTATTGTAATTTATTTGGTAAAAATATATTTTATTCCAAATACAGGGAAGAAAACGGCGAATACTAATCAACAGTAAGTGCACGTTTTACATTTTACTTTTTGCTGTTTACATTTTGAAGTTCAACATGCACAAACAAGTCTTACTGTAAAATAATGCTGAAATTATGCAATAAACAATGAATATTTCACAATTTTGACAACTATTTTGTATGTTGTTTAATGTTCAGGGACGAAACTACAGCAATCAAATGTTTTGGGAGGTGAGTACTTGCTCTAATTTCATTAACACCCATATATTTCGTACACACATACCGCATTTCTTGCGTGATTATTGTGAGTATTATGACGTCATATGCTTTTATGGTCCCTTACAAATACGTGTATGTACATTACTGTGTTTAATAAACGAGTTTGTATCAGCCTCATATTTAAACACAATGCAATTTAATTGGTTATTAAACACTCCAAATGGAAATTGAGCAGCATATAGCACTTCAAACATATGTTGATACGTGATTAATACCGCAGTCAAAAAAAAGATATTTTTGAACCAGTCAGTGTTTCTTTTTTTCCATTTTCAGAAGACCGCGATGACAACAGTGTTCACTATGAAATCGTTCTAAACTGCAATACATAGAATTATTAAAGATTGCACATATTACATTTTATTTCATTGATATTAGAAGTTTCCATTAATGCCAATCATACGAAATTTAATCCAATGTTTTATTCAATCACTGTTCTCGGATTTCACATGTTTAAATGTTTAATTGAGCTGATTTAGTTAAAAGACGTCGTAAAGCTTGTAAAGCATTTGTGAAAGGAAATCAACCATAAACCAACTGCTGGGGAGGACATTATAGATGCTTTTGACAAAAACTTGGTCTATACTTTTAAAATGGTGTATACTTTTAAAATGTGAATGTGTTAAATTTCTTCCAATTAGACAAATCCACAGATGGCGGAAACGCAGCTGTACACTGGCTTACAGGAATCCAGCTCCCTATCTCCAAGTGACAGTCCAGGGGATACACATACAGACTCTGATAACAAATTGTATTATAGTGTAGTCAAATAGGCTTACGTATAGGAGAAGTGTTTAGTTTTAGTTGGCACTCAAGGAGTGAGTTGTTAAAATCATCAACGCCCAATTAAGTTGACAGCCGTAAAAATAGATGAAGATATTTTGGTAAATGAACCATAACAACTGAAAACTGCGATGTTATTCTAAATACATTTTTATGCTGAAATAATGTTATACTGATTCGCTTCTAATATTAAAGTTATGAAAGTTAACAGACTGTTTCATTGGCATTTAAATTTTTTAGTAACTAGGAAATGGTCGTCAGCATATTAGAACAATGTTAATGCATCATTCATTCATTCATTCATTCATTCATTTATTCATTCATTCATTCATTCATTCATTCAGTCAGTCAGTCAGCCAGTCAGTCATTCAGTGAATTCATTCATTCATTCAAGCATTCATTGATTCATTCATTGATTCATTCATTCATTCATTCATTTACATTTACTAACGTCATAAATGTCAAAGATGAATTGGTGTATCATTGTTTGACACATTGTTGTACATGTATAAGGACTCGACGTATAGATCTAACGTACTAAAAGTAAATTGTAAGGCTTTTGGTTTCTAAGAGCACACCTTCTGACATTAGTTTCTTCCAATGAAATGTGTGGTTAATAGTATTGTTGTATCATTTGTTTTCGACAAAAACACGGCATAAATAACTTCATCTCCTGTTTTGTTCATTGGAAATTTTGCATTTTAGGTATGTATCATTATTGTTGTATGACTTTTTTATAATCGTTTAAATGTACGGCTTGCTCTGCTTATAAATATTAAAATGCGTATGCAAATCATCAAGTTTTAGACAGACATCTGTATTAAATTTTTTAGTTTTTTTTGTTATTAACATTTCTTCTGTCTTGTAAATAAAATATGTTTAAGTACTTGCATGCCATTTGCCTACTTCTTTTGCAGTTTGAATATTGTGTTTGCTGTATAACATTTTCATCAACCGCATTTTTAGTGCACAGCTTATTTTGTTGTTATTTTTATTACGATTTGATTTTTTTTTTTATTTCAAATACCTGTTTTTCATTTTAATTTAAATAATATGTAAATATTGCTTTAGTTCATTGTTTATTTTTTCTGTTTTTGGATTATTCCATGAAAATGTAATTTTCTTCATGGAAGCCTGAATATTTCAACTGAACCATTAACCACCTACGTTTCTTATGCACATGCATATTCGTCATGTGAATGTTTATATTTCATGCATTATATATTTTATAGAGAAATAGATAACTGCATGATATGAAAGTTCTTTTTTTCCGTTGGATATATTTTAATTGCCAATATAGGTTATATGTAGCTTGTTGTATTGTCCGCAAAAGGTTGAACTAATGGATCGGGATAATAATCAAATTTAAGAATATCTCACAAATAACCTGATCTGGTATTCGTATCATCAGTAATACCTTTTTTCAAGCAAACTAATTATATATAATCTAATATATAACATGAAGTTATTGAAATTGATAATAATATGTTCTATCTGTGTTATTTTCATCAGTGGGGGATCTTAATCAGACGGAAATAGCGATAGCAGGCGAAATGCATTACTTGTCGACATCTACTTTTCATGTGTACACTACTGGTTAAACGTCAACGAAAAATTTAAACATTACTAAACATGAAACATTATTTCGTATTGATACCTACTAATAAAAACGGATGAGTTTATTTACAATTTACATTATTGTCAAATTGAAAATTTCGTGAATCAGGCTACTAAAATGAGTGTGTGAAAAAGAAATGTTTAAAACAAAGAATCACATATTGTTTTTTGTTAAGATATGAATGAAAGAATAATATTTACTAGTGCTCTGTTATATAGGGAAATTTACATAGCAATATTTTTTCAATGTTAACTCCAACTTGTAATCCTTGTATATTCGGAGTATCTAACTGCCCAATCGAATAAACAGGCTAATGGCTACTCCATATAATAATTCAAGAAGTATACATTGTAAATACAATTTTGACGAATTCCATGTTGTTATGGAAATGCTCTGTATTGATAAATCTAAGAATACGTTTATTAATAGAAATTATTGTGTAAAACCAAACATTCTAAATGCCTTAGACTTTAAGACTTTGATTTCAGAAGAAGAATTCACGCTAAGAAATTAAGAAGACAATTGCTATATTAATTATGTTGCATAAATATAATGCATGTTTTATGTTCTTTATATGTGTGTTTTGTACTTCATATATCGTATTATGATTGTATTCTAGCCTGTACGTCATACGTCTTGTTATTCATATTATCATTTGTCATGTATTTTCTTTGTGAAATTGCATGTTTGAATGTGATCCATATATAGTTATACTAGGATTCATTTTCGGTATCACTTATCTACGACAGATTGAAGTTTGCAAAATTGTATCATGCTCCCAGAATTTTGTTTTAGTCGCCGCTTTGTCCGTTCGTCCGTCTGACCGTCCTTCCATCCCTCCGTCCCTCCGTCTTGCCGTCCCACTTTCTTATCCGGGCTATTGCTCAGCTACTACAACAGCCAGAATTCATTGAAACTTTACGGGAAGTTTCATTACCAAGAGGAGGTGTGCATGTTAACAGGACGTTCCGCTTCAAGTATTTTTTCAGAGTTATGGGACTTTGAAGATTTCTGAAATTAGTATATAGTGCAAAATTCTTGTCCGGGCTATTTCTCATCAACTACTGGTCGGAATTCAACGAAATTTTATGGGAGGAAGCTTCAATACCAAGAGAATGTGCATAGTACCAGGATGTTCCGCTTCATTGATTTTTCTTGTAGTTATGGGAAGATTGCTATAGTTAGTATATAGTGGACATTTTAATAAACTGTCTAGGTGATTTCTTAACCACAGATCTGGTCCTGCAGTTCTAGTGATTTTTGGTTATTTTAATACCACAGCCCTTCTCATTTCCATTGCTTGACATAGCACATTGGGGGGCATCCATCAGTTTTACTGATATCCTTGTTTCTGACCAATACAGTTATGAGTGTACTAATAAAACGTCGAGTATAATCTATGGCATAATTCCTGACCGAAGAAGTCCTATATTTCGTTTCGATAGGGCTTACGATTCGGTATTTTTATTTTCTCGTGCTCCTTTCACTTCTAGATTGCTCACTTCGAGTAATTTTAATTAAGCTAACGAATTAAGCTACGTATGTATGTTTGTTTTGTTTTTATCAATACACTCCAACAGGACAATTTTGTACGGTTACAATACAATCGCTTTCTAAATGCATAATGTATTTGGTGAATATGTCTTACAATATACTACATTCTGTGCATATTCTTAAATATCTAATAATAATAATAATAATAATAATGATAATAATAATAATAATAATACTATCAATCATAATCATAAATAAATATAGGTATAATAATAATATTATTATTATTATCATTATTAAAATAAAGATCCTTTTCGGTTATATTATATATTTATGAGTGTTGTTTAAATATTTCTACTTATTTTATTCATGTGTATGTTGTCCTGGTGTGCCATATATATCTGATTGGACTGAATAAATGTGTATCTATCTATTTACCATGTTTTCCATATTTTGAACTCATTTCTCAAAATCATCAAAAAAAGTGAAAAGCCTTGTCATATTTAAACGTTTGAGTTCAAAGCGGAGACATATGCCTAACAAATATACATATCTGACTAAAAAGCAATCCCTATATCGTAAACAGTATTACACTTGTTAAAACGGTTGTTTGATCAATAAGTGTCGATTACATCAAGAACTATTACTATTTTCTTTTCGTCGAAGTGCACGCGGAAGTCCGGTTTTTCAAAATAACGTACTGTCTTTCAATACAAACGAGGTCAACAATGGAAAGAACAACTTATCAAACATCCATTTTGTGCAGAATCTTACACTTATTCTTTCAAAGAATGACAGAAAAGTAGGATACCATGTTTCTCAGCCTCGCACGATAAACTTGATCCATCCATTTTAATAGTTATGGTTGTTTTTGGTCAAAGCTAAGACACTAAAACTAAAATATTGAACATTTATGGTCAACAAGTGGGACGTTTACGTCAATGGCCATGCTCCAAGCTTCACGTACGATTATCTTTATTGTTCTTGTTTCTTTACATCTTTGCACTGGGTTTCTGCGTTGTCATGACACATTTCTCCTGCGTTCCGGTGTTCTGCGGCGTAGCTGTTTAATCCAACTTTTAACCTTCCTGAATATCCAATCAAATGTTGTAAAAATTTCCCGACAGTAGTAAATCCTAACTTTCCATCGGCTAATTTACGATAAATTCCCACTACACTTGACATAAAGACGTAGGTGCAACATCCCAACAACTTAGCAGACAAATTTGTTACAGGTTTGGAATACTTATGGCAAATCAATAAGGGAATAATGCACCTATCAATATTTTCCCCGAGGGGGGGGGGAGCGGCGGGCAGACCTAGGGGAATTTGACAAATGTTATTTTCGGGGGTCTAATTCTCCACTCTAGAGCCAAGCATATTTGTCAAAATCCCCTCAATGGGAGATTATATATATATATATATATATATATATATATATATATATATATATATATATATATATATATATATATATATATTAAATGGCCCGGGGCGTATATTACAGGGATCTAAAATCCGAACAAAGTCTATTTTCTCGGGACCCAGAACCATTCGGCTTGTCAAATTCCTGCCTGTCCCCTATATGCCCGCCGCTCCCCCCTGGGGGAAAACATTGATAGGTGCACAACAGTTCGCACAAAATGAGAGCTTGCGTATATGCGCAACGCTTTAGAAATGATTTGACATGACATTTTACATGTTAAAAAGCAATAAATTTCATCTTTTGCAAAAATGTAACTAAGACACTTTTTACAGTTGAGTGTTTTCTTTTATATTCGTACACAATAGAAACAACGATTCTATTAATATCAGTTCTCTCACAAGAGGCATAGTCAATATTGAGGGCGAAATGATCATACGCTCGCTCGCCTGCAGGTCAGTGTTGGGTCAAACTGACAGTGTACAATTGAAAAGGCGAGATACTTGGAAAATATCATTGTCGACATATATGTATTCTTTACACCTCAACAAGATTTATCTAGCCATACATAATGTAACATATTTAGGCGCGTGCATACTTCGACCAGAAATGTACTAGTTAATAAAGTTTCTTGCTGTGTACGGGTTATGTTCCGGCTTGCCGATGTATATATGATATAAATATCATAGGCCATTGAGGGGTATAGTAAATACTGCACCCCGAGGAAATTGATGTCAATATTTACTATACCCCTCAACATGCCTGTGATATTTATTTTATTATACCGAACAAAACTACGGTAATTCAAAGAACAAACTAGTCGTACATAGTAAACTAAAGTTTATTGTTGGAAAATCAAGCGCTCATCGACATTGATCTTTTAAAATACATTTTAATAACCGCCTACTGATCAATAGCTAATACGGATTTCTTGGAAAACCCGAATTGCTGTGTTTAAGCCCACGCGCGGGGTATATTTTAGTCACGCGCGGGGTATATTACAAATTATACCCCGCTCAGTGTATATTACTTTCCAGCGCCATGACATATTAAAATTATGCAGGGATGGGTATATGGGATTTTTCAATGTGAAAACGAAGTGAGGTATAATAATACCATTTATGCATCATGTTCTGTGTTGCTGAATATACGGTTTTAATTTCATTAGATAATCCTTAGTTATTAAAAGAGTATATCTAAACTGTTGATGTTAAAAAAACAACATATATTACGTAACCTCTATAATTATTTATATAATGGTATGTTGGGAGGCGTAATCTACTAGTGTTGTTTAGTATTTGAGTAGTATATGCCATTCGGATCTGGTCTGAGTTACATTGCTTTGAATATGTATGCTGAAGTTTAATTTAAATTCCTTATTTGAAAAATTACCACAGACGCCGAATATATTTTTTAAAGATATTTCTTGTTTCTTCATGGTCGGATATAGACTCTGCTACGTCTTTTTTTTATTTGGTGTTGGTTGTTACATGCTGATGCCCATTCTATCTGCTTTTAGTAATTGTTTTGGCCAGGATACCAATTCACTGTATTGACAAGAATAAACTTTAGTTTAAACATATTTTATTTCAAACAGGCATGCATAAATACCAGTTCCAAACATACAACACTTAATAATAAGTACATGTTTTAACAGGATTGGAACGAAAGAAAGTCTTATATAGTTCTTCTCCCTGTCGAGTATATTCAGTTGCATGTTGTCAAGCAAACATAATTGGTTTACAAATAACCTATTTAAGCCGATAATGTAACTACAGAGCTAAATCGATCAAGAACAATAGACTTTTAACTATGGCTTTTGTTTGCTGGGTTTTCCAAGACGGCGAACTATGTCTAGTGTATTGTTCTCATATGAGCGTCGTATGATCGTCCTTTCTACCTCCTTACAATTCTATTGTAGTTATCCATGAGGGAGTCTCACTTAATTGCTTTAATAATCATATTTTGAGACTTACCGCTTGCTTTGATGTCTATACTGTTGCTGTCAATTCGTTATTATTCTTGATTATGTTGTAAATATGTTTTTGTACGCGTTCTCTAAAGTTCCATGTGTTCTGAACTTGTTGAGTATTGTTTCAATAAACTATCATCATCATTATATTTAGAAAGAGATATTTTTTATAGTTTTGAATGAGTTTTGATGCATGTCTTCCATTCGTAGCTATGGTTATGGAGATGGAATAAACGCTTCGTCTTATGGATCAAATTGTGTTGGCGTCAGAAATATAAAAAGGTATATGATAAACTATAAACGTTGAGAAAATATGATTCAAAGTCGAATAGATGAGTCAGAACAGTAGACACGAGTTCACAATGGTGGTTTATAGGTTTTTATCCCATCATCGACCCTGCATTGACGACATAACTTATATATGCTTTATTCCACCTTGTTGAATACAGCAAACACGTGCATATAATGACGTCATGTTGTTTATTTTCGTGACGTCATTTGATGTTTTTCGTGTTATTTATTGATTTTGCATGGTCGATTTTCAAAATAAAGACAGAAAATGATGGGATTAATAGAATACCAGGTAAGTATGAATACAGATACGTTTATTTGCTCGATAAACGAACGTATCTGTATTCAACACTAACCCAGTATTCTCTATATTCATACTCTTCCCTGCCTTAGTATTGCTTCTTTGTAAAAATGCCGTCCTCATGGGTCTCTGAACCTAATGGAACTTCAAATAAATTATCAAACTAAAATTATCATACGAGTTAGTATAGAAATACTAATAGGATTTAAAAAATCAGCTTTATAATAGTTACATACCCTCTCTTCTCTAGACATTTAACTGTGTAAAAATCACAATAAGTTATTAAGCAGTTTCATGATACCATTCCGTAGACAGTCTATGTATCACGATTGTGTACCACTATAAAATGCATACTCATATAGCAGAATAATTATTTGTACCATTTATTTTTAAATATTGCATTTACAGTTCAAAGTTATAGTAAAGACATAATACACGAATAAGCTGTTAATACGAACACAAATGATGAAATAATGAGTTGTAGATGCTCATGATGATAAAAATGGAATATATAACAGTAGTGAGTAACATAAAAATCATAGCAATCTGTAAAAGAGTGTCGTCAAGAGCTAATAATCAAAACGCTGACAGCGTAGAAAGACTGTTGGCAAAAAAAGAAACTAAAAGCATTTGAATTATGAGTGCTTTTTTTGGTAAAAGGGAGACATTTGTTTTAATGTATTTCCATTTCCGACTTTTAGTTTTTAGTATACGACATCATAATAAAAATTCATTCGTCAGTAGCGAACCAATATTGCTAAAGCTAATTATCTAACGCAAGCGGAATTATATACATGCCAGTTAACAAGTCAATCTGCAACGAGACATGCAGAAACACCGATAAAGCGTTGTAGTTGGGAGCATCGATTGTTAGTGATTCGTAGTCAACGGAGTCAAAGGAGGTCATACGATGCGTGCTCTCGATTTTCCATTATACAATTAAATATTAATACATTGCAGTCATTTGTTGTCAAAATATTCAGAATAAGAATCGGTTACATGAAATAACACTTTCACAACGAGTAAAAATTAATCGATGTAGCGCATTAATTCAGTGATCTTATTCCAGGACACCCAGGTGGAAATTTCGGTTATATTCGAGTAAATAGCGAAAATAGGGTGTCTTTAATTTGACGGAGCATTTGTAATAAATTGACTTTTTTAGAAACTGTAATTGTAATAAACCACATGATATACACATTATAATACACATGACATGCATTTATATCTTAAATAATTAAATGGTAAGAAAAAAGTCGTTATGTTTTGCTGTTTTAAAGAAAGACCCTTTCAGGTGTCGATTTACTGAATTGTAGCCTGCAAAGAAAAGAAGTAGTTTTCCGCGATCCCTGTTTTGGGGAATTACCCTCTCAAAAAAAACGTTGGCTTCCGCCAACAGTCTAAAAACAACGAAAACTACGACAGGGATTGCATTACAAAAGTGTGCCACCTATTGTTCATGCTGTTCATAGTTATATAGTCTAACAAAATTGAACTGGCACTCATTTGTTTCCGTGATGTTTCGTAGATTACCGTCTTTGCACTCGGGTATGAATTTTAAACACTGTGCTCGTAAGATAATATTCAGTCGGTATATAGGCATACATTATCTGTCTGGAACGATAGCCTAATGGTACAGTGCTCGCTTACTGTTCAAAGGTTATGGTGTTGAATTCAGCAATCCCGTCTTTTTCTGTTCTTTTATTTGTTTAAACTATTATTGAATTTATTATTTGTACAATACAAATTATGTTTTTAATTGTACTGTACAACAAATAAATTCTATAATAGTTTAAACAAAAAAAGAAACAGAAAAAGACGGAATTCTCCACCAAGATAAAACATGTTAAACTGCAGATATGTTATCTCAGAAATATAGGCACCAATTACAGATGCACCGGCAATTTCCGTAATAGATGACAATAAAACGAAAAACACACACAACGTTAAATGCTACACCAGATACTTATCATTGTACTCAAATTTAAAAAATGTAAAGACCGTAAACGGATTCGAACCCTCAACCCTTCGATCGATAAGCTACTGCAATAACCTTTCGACCATTTAATTCTACGTCTTGACTTATATGCTGAATTTATTTAAACTCACATTTAGCGATCTACTGTATACCTTTGTTCCGATAAAAGGTTACGGAAACGAACGGAATATGCATGAGTGCCAGGCTAATGTTGACTGACTATATATAATCGTCGAAACCCACGGTATATATAACACTACATTATATATCGTGGGAGAAAAGACTGTCAAAAGTTCGCTTTCATGAATATTGATGAGCCACGTTCTGACCAATTCAATTACACATATCATTGAAATACACTTTAACTGCATTGTGCACACACCGAGCAAAAACGAAAGTGTGTATGTTTGCACGTGGTATTCTGTGTAATTAAACTACTTTCTTACCAGTTCACTAACATCGCTATACCTTCAGGTCGGCTAATTGACCACGAGCAGGACAACTGTAAACATGACTCCCTAGCTGTTTTAATAACGTTTCGTCTCATTGGTTGAACTTTCCGTGATGTCTTTGACACGGAACCAATGAGATGTCTCAAAAATTATTCATGAGTACGAAGTTTTACTAACGAAATCACCCACGGTCTGATCAAGAAGCATAGCGCATTTGAGCGAACGGGGGTTTCGACGATGGAGTTATTTATGAAAGTGTACATTAAAAACATTGAATTAGCCGAATATTCATGTTCAATATCAACATGAAACAAAACAAATTGTATTATTAAGTGAGAAAATGGACCAAACTGACAAAGAATATCGAATAAAAAACGCACAAATTACTCATTAACATAAATAAAAACTAGAACTATAATATGAAATTTTTTTTATAATAAACTGCCTGAATTGCTACAAATTCTCTGACATGCCAATTACTGCGTCAGCCTTGATATAATTTGTCAATAAGAATTGTCTCCCTTGTTACACTGAGGAAAAGAATTTGATTTTATACTTTAGACCCTTCTGCAATAGTTATAAATTCGTTAATTTTTTTAAAAACAGGGATTTAAAATCGAGCTATGCTCGGAAACAGTTAAATCCCTGCGCGGAGGTTGAAAGTTTCGCTTAGCTCTGTAATACAACATCATATAACGATGACGATATAGGGAAATCCCTGTCATCCTCGGATTTTATCGTCTATTTCATAATAGCTCTTTTTATGGAAAATACTTCAACTACGTCAGAAACGTTATTGTGTGTAACTTGGCCATGTGTAGTTTGTTGGTTGTTTCTACTTCTAAACTTTTATATGTTCCGTTACAATCTATTTTACACGTTTCACAACTGCTGTTGACATAATTAGAGTTTTATATGTGCAAAGCAGTTTCATCATGCTTAATCGTGTTCGGGAACAAATCCACGAACAACAGGACTTTCTTTGCGTTGAACTACTGCACAATGTGTTGTGGCGACCTTGCCCCTGAGTCTGCAGGGAATTTCAATTTTGTATCTGCCCAGTCTGCAAGCAGTTCTTCCTCTGGCAGTTGGAGGTTGAAGCCGTGATGAGAGCCGCTCTAGAAGGTACCCCAGTAGGCGTCAACAAACTTACCCCTCGCTCGCTGGATTTTGTAATTTAGATTTTCGGCTATGACCAGTTTTACAGCTACCGACGGCATCTTTGACAGGTCGAGTCTTCATGCTCTCCAAATTAAACATCATTCCAGTTGGGGTTGGTCTGAGGTCAGGCAACATCAGCCCTTTGATTTAGAAGTTTTAACTGTGCTAACAACGTGCAGATGTCACATAGAAGATGGACTTTTACGATTTATCATACCATTTCATTAGCTTGTGGTGAAAACCTTAAGAAGCCCCGGAATGATTTCCCAGCCTCTTATTTCTGACCAGCAGCAACTGCACTTTCTTGATTCATGCAAATTGCTACGTACAGTTTTCGGACTGCAGAACGTTTTAATGACTAAGCCTTGTGGTGTTCACTTCCTTCTTCACTGTCAGATTCTGTCTGTTGTCACTGACACAGAGCTCTCTCAACAGGTCTTGAATGACATCCAAGCTTCCGGATTTAACTGAACTGTGGTGGGTGCACTTCCAAAGTCAACACTTCATCACCGGGTCTATTTCTTTAACACTTCTGAATGCCTTGGACACGGCGAGTTGTATTTAGTGATTCATACAGTGCACCGGTATGACTCGTGGATTGTCCCACTGCGTTTTTCTTCCCAACTATTACTGACAGTCCGTCACTTGTGAACGACGTCATCTTGATTAGTTCAGTGTTGACATTTTGCAGGTAGTTCCTGGTTGACGAGTAGATCATGTTAGCGGTACTTTATGAAAGCACGATAAATGTCTTCGTCACCAAGGCAAGGTGTTTTCTACTGCTTACATAAGAATATTCCTCCACCATCAAGCTGTAGACTACACTGTTCTTCGACCGCTAATCGACGTCATTTTCCACACTGTGTGGAAAAATTCACCAATTAACCCCGCACTTGTGTAATTTACAATCTTTGCCTTATTCAGATATGACAGGTTCGTTACTCCTAGTTCAACGCACAGATCTACTGGGGGCTTAAGCAGTGTTATGTGTGGAAGAATTTATTGGACCAGAAAGTACAACGCACTCGGGATTTTCGATGAGCCTCAGATATTTAAAGAGTTTAACTTAAAAAATATATAAAAACATTTAATGTGTACGTATTTGTTGTACGTACTGCACGTTTTATCAACATAGGAAATAAAATGAATGTGATATTAGTTTAACTTTTACAATCATATATGGTATGAAGTGGCAATTATAGATGCTTGATATGAACTGATCAAGCAGTCTCCTTTAAGAAGCATGTCGTGGTATAATGTACATAATCAAAATACGTCATGTTTTATATTTCATTTCATTATGGAAAACATAATTTAATTATCATCTAACCATTCAGAATAAAAACCAATAAGAATGGCCAAAAAGCCGCACTAGGCCACTTGGGCACCACCAATACGCAGTGTGCATTACATTCTAGCATATACATAATGGTTCTCCTCACCAGATAAGTAGTTGGCACCAGCCAATTCAAATCATCTCCCCAAAATTGAGTGAAACAATCAACTGCTTCCGTTTCGAAATCAAAGAATTTCGAATTATATCGCCTGGTCTTTCTATTCTGAAAAGTAGCAAATCGATTTATTGAAAATGGACCCCAAATTCGATCAAAGAACACAAAGAAATCTCGTGAAACCTCCCATTCATCTGTGTTGCTTACTTTGCTAATGTTATCGGCAACATGGTTTAATTCTCTGGGTACCCATTGAATATCTAGTTCTATATTTTTCTGTTGGCAAATGCTAAAAATGCCTAGAGCTAAATCATGTAACTCCAGATTAGAGCTACCCACTTTTACCACTTGAACACAGGATTGAGAGTCAGAGAACCACTTAACAGCTCTCCCGTTCAAAACATTCAAGGAAAACTACTTTAATTTCTCTAAAAGTGGAACTTTTATTGCAATCTTCTTTTGACCATATATCATGAAAGATGAAACCTAGCCTATCGGCAATATAAGCCCCACACGCAAAACCACTTGCATCACTAAACACTTTCAAAACTTTTACACAAGTAGTTTTACTCAGAGTTCTTGAAGGTATGCCATCTATTCGATCTAGCTAAAACCTCAATTCTGAAATACACAAACTATTTGGGTGAAGGGAGATAACTCTATCCCACGAACCTCTAAAATGATTTCAGCATAAAGAAATCTAGTCATTAGCCTTCCTAAATTACCTATAACAGGCATCATAGACACCATTTTGCCCGTGCATCTAGCTAAATCCCTTGCTGACACAAATGGTATAATAGAAATACCTTCAAAAGAGTATTTTTAAAATCCGTGATCCTTCTGTCAGGAATTTTAATTGAGAACTGCCTACTATCCAAGATTAAACCTATCCAATGATTCTAACCGCTGAACTGGTACCCAGATTGACTTTTCCTCATCGGTTACAAAACCTGCTTCCTGTAAACTATTACGAACACATTTTGCGTCTGTAATTGTGTTATTCAAATTCGAATTTGTACCCCAACCATCATCTAAAAACATGATAATTTTGATATCATTGAACCGCCAATATTTAACGACTTCGCTAAGGCATTTAACAAAACAAAAAGGGGCACAACTTAAACCGAAAGGAACCACAGTGTAAACATAGTATTTATTATTTGAAACAAAAACTATTTTTTGTCAAAATTATCAATTCCTGTTTTCCAATCTTCGAAAGTCATTTTTCCTTTCCAAATATATTTGTTGACATGTCTTAGATCTCAAATCAGTCTTTTAATACCAAGTGCATTCACAGAAACACTTAATGGACTAACAAAATGAGGAATATTTTTTGATTCTACTATAAACACATTATTCAACATATCATGAACAGATTCTTCTACAAAATCTATATGCATTAAAGCTGATTTGTTATTACTAAATATAGATTTTTCAGCTGTAGTTATAAATGGTAATTTGTAACCGACAACAATGCAGTCCCCAATATCAGGAGTAGCACCAATTTTTCTCCAAAAGTGTACATGTCTCTTTAAGCTGCCTTTAACATTGGAAGAACGGGAAGAATCATACTTTTCTTCACAGTGCGCATCGATTTCGAAATTATCTAAGCCATTAATATACTTATCAATGGCTAGGTTTCCGATGGATTTCCGGTCTCTCGTCTAGGCATGATGTTGCCCTGGAACCGGTTGACCCCCACTCGCATTCGCGCCGGAAGTGGCCCTGACGTCCGCACGCAAAACACGTGGTATTGGCATCGGGTCTGGCAGGGTAGGGCCGAATAAACTGTTGGCGATCCATGCCCATAGCCATAGGACGACTAGGGAAGATAAGACCCACACATGGATCCTACGCTGGTGGAGCCGGAGAAGCGGAAGCAGGTGGTCGCTCAGCCAAACGATTGAAAACAGAGCGTACATTCAACGGGTTAGAAGCATTAGATTTAAGGTTTTTGACAGCTCTAGCCTCGGCCTTGTGAATTTTCTTTCCATCGTCACTATCGGAACCTATATCAGACTTCTCATACTCAACAACAGTAGCCCAGCCCCCAGGGGAAGAATCAGCCAACCTCACAAGCTTGTTTCTGTGATTACGTTTTTTTCAAACCTTCTTTTGCCTTTTCCTTAGCAAGCGAAGACTATCGCTGTCTAATATGCATTTAAACAATGAACACATTTCAGAGTTGAACATGTACTGATTTTTACAAGATGAACTCTTGAACATGGGCACCTCAAAATTTTCAACAGTTGTATTGCCCGAAAGTTCCTTTTTAGTGACGTCAACTGCACTTAAAAATAACTTCTGAACAAGCCAAAAGCCTCATACAAGTCTTCCCTATCCCCCGAGGGCCTACCTTCTAGACAGCTGCCATGTGGTTGCTCCGTGTTTCCATTTCCTGTGTCGCCCTTGTCTCCGCAGCTGCCACTCCCTTGACTCCTCTCTTCAAGACCTTCCATTATAAGTTATTATCGATGCCAAAGTAGCACAAAACTAATAAAAGTTAAATTCAACTATCACATTTTAACTGTTTGTCACTAAATAAAAAATGCCCGCGAAGAAATATGCGCACCTCTATGGATTGGGAGCAATCTGATTAAAATCAAATAATGAAATACACTTCGCAATAGAATCTGAGGACAACCAGTTGAAGGTTATCTTCTGAAAACTTTTCAGTCAGCCAATCAGAGCTTTGCTTTCATGGTTTTGAAAGTGAAAGTGAAATTAGCTGGGATTCCAACGAGACGTTATTAAACATTCATAATTTTACCATGTAAACACAATTTTAGAGTCAATTTGTGGTATATACGCCAAATAAGAACAATTTGTGGTAAAAAATATATTATATGCAACAGTCTATAGAAATAGTAAATCTCGTAGTAAATTACAACACAAAACAGACGACATAATGCTTCTCGAAATGAACAATAGTATTGGTTGAGATATATTCCAGGTTTGCGAGAAGTAATTCAGGAGGCCGTGATCAGATCTTCCTGTAGGATGAACAAGCAGACAATATTGCTGCCAAATTCAAGCAGAAGTAATGTGTCGCTGTATGCACTTACATGTAAGTTCAATGTGTTGAAAGAAGCTGCGTTGTTTGATTTGAATATTATTACGGTGGTTTTAAACGAATGCATTTCTTCTTTAAGCAGAGAAGGGTTCGGATAAATAAAATAAGTTTCAATATCAATCAATTTATTTACAAGAAAAAAAACATTTGATTTTGTCAGTGGACAAAACATGCAATATTGTACATAAACAACAAACAATGGGCAAGTAAAATGTACATGGACACACACAATTCTAAGACTCTGCGATAAAAACATAGATACAAAATGGAATTTGGACTTGACTAGAAAACAACACAAAACATTTAACAAGCAAATAAACACAACTTGAGTTGATTAATATTTTCTTGAAAGAAACAAGCGATGCACGTTTCATTGAATAATAAAATTAAACTCCTTTAACACCTGGTGGGTTCTTTACTTTCTCTAAAAAATAATTGTCGATTACCCCCGCCCCCCCCCCCCTCCGACCCCGAAGTTATAATATCGCATTTGTAGACAGGAACGCCACAAAACAAAACAAAACAACAAAAATATCACAGACAAAGTCACATGTTTCAAAATATCAAATGTTGTAAAATAAACAAGAATATCAAATTTCAAAAACTAGCAAATCAATATCAATGGAGATTTGGCACGCATTCGGTGTGTAACAAGGGGCAAAACTGCGATTGGCATACAAAGTTAGCTCCCTTGACAAGAAATGTCGCTTCTCTTAGCTGAAAATACGAAACGGCTCTCTTACAATGCCATCTTGAGCATTTTTTGTGATATTGAAAAAGATATTTTAGTTAAAATAGCAGAAACAGATGTTTTTGTGGAAGTGCAACAGTTTGGGGTAACAAAAGTAAATAGTTTCACACAAGCATTTGTTAAACTAACTGTAATTGTTATCTGTTAGACTAGTAGCGAAATAACAGCTGTTTGATTAACAGGTGGTAATATCTATAAAAGTTTTGTTGTAATTAAAATCAACTAGGGGAAGCTAAGCCAACGAAATGCGCAGAATGCGTGCACCGAAATATTTAACTGAAGAGAAGCGACTCTGTCGGGAGCAGTGTTTAGATGAACGTCGGATCCGGACATTCCTTCCATGCGAACCGGGATCGAAAACCTGGAAGGAATGACCTCTAAACGTGTTACTATAAGTAATTATCATGTTTCTAGCTGCGCCTTTCCTAAAAAGTGTTCATTAGTCTATTGTCGAAAGAAATGAACACTCTTGTAGACGCGTCTATCCAAAAAGTATTGACCGGCACGTATGTAATCAATGTTCCTATTGTTTTTTCTCGAAAACACCTGAGGGAGATGTTCAATTCGTCTAACAAATGAAATTTCTCCAAACACCGGTCGTAATGGGACTTCTCAAAATAAGACTGATGAAATAGGAACATTGATAGGTGTCGATAATAATACAAATAATTTGTCAATAACACACTAATGTCCTTTCCCGGACACAAATGTCGCCGAGCGGATGTTGTCCCGCATATTCAATGCCGACCCTAACATTGTTGATTCCGTCCGCAACCGCTCGAGGTCAAGGTTCAAGTCCACGTGGTCGTCGGCGGTATCGGTGAGCGACACGTCGCCGTCATCCTCGGGTATCAGGATGCTCGAGTACTCCGAGAACGCCGCTGGCGTCTTTGCGTAATCCGCCCGGAAGCGCGGCCCAAGTTCTGCCTGCATCTTCGCGATCTCGGCGCGCGACCTGGAGAGTCCCTGCAGCTGGTAGTCTGTAACGGTGGTGTTGGAGCGGGAAATGGGCGTCAGGAAGTTGTCGGAGCGGGACTCAGGGAAGTTAAGCGGCCCCTTGGTGCGCATTTCCTCCACGATGCGGTCGTTTACGTCCTGAAGCGCCTCCCGGATGGCGTCTTCCGCCTTCTCGTCACCTGGTAACGAGATACAAACCGTATATTGTGGATGCGTTATATCACATTTTAACATTCATATATACATACTAATTGAGGCGTGTCTTGGGAAAATCAGGCTTAATGCATGTGCTTAACGTGTCCTCCCGGATTAGCCTGTGCAGTCCGCACAGGCTCATTCGGGACAACAGTTTCCGCCTACAGTGGATTTGTATTTAGAAGAGACTACCTCGAAACAGAAAATACCATAAAAGCGGAAAGTGCCGCCCTGGATTAGCCTGTGCGGACTGCACATGCTTATCCGGGACGACCCTTTACGCACATGCATTAAGCCCGATCTTCCCACGACACGCCTCCTATATATTCTTCTGATATATTATGGTCCTCTAAAGTCGTTCTAAATCGTTCTAAGTCGACTTCAAACTTAATTCGTGCATGCCACACAGCTTTGTTTAAGTCTGCTTATGCTAAGGCGTAAAAAAAATGTTTGTCTCAGGTTACAGGTCTAAAAAAAGTAGGGTTTGTAGGTAGGGATTTATTTTTTATTTTAATTTTATTTGGTAAATGGTCAACTTGAAGATTCTAAAACTGAATAAGTATTCAAAACATATCGGTAATATCCTTAAACATTTTTTATAAGTGGATGCTATTATAACAAAACACGTATTTATCCAAAAACATTCAATTATTGGAAAAAAGTAAATAAAACAAAACAAATTCTGACAAATTGAATAAAATGTTCTAGGGCCGGGGTATTTTTTTAGGTTAGGTCGGGAAACCTGAAACAAACATATGTTTACGCCTAAGTTCATTCCTTGCTAGGCTAAACAAAGTACTATAGTCGTATTGATTTTACACATAGATATTATACCAACCTTGCATTCGGGCTTGGTCCAGTGCTTTCTCGAACGTGTTAAAGGCCGCGTGGTACTGCTTTAACTTCACTGTAAAAAATACATCTGTACATAAAACATCAAAAATTTAAACGATATCATTATAATTTTGCAATATCGCTTGTTAATACGTATACATTTTCGCAGGGTTGTTCTAAAATATGATGTCTCTAATCATGCGGTCGGCATTATTGTCAATAGCTTACGACAAATACGCATATATGGCCAATCGAGCAAACCAATTATGCCTTAACATACAACGTTATGCAAACTACGTTAAATTATTTTCAGTTTCTCTAGTGGCAAGTGAAAACCTCCTTAAGTAAGTTAAATGTGGATTAGGCTAATAATGATGAGTCTACATTGACAATTGCAATGATAGACAAGATATGTTCGACTGCGCATCTGGCCATTCAGTATGTCAGGGCTTCAGGACTGCGCATCTGGCCATTCAGTATGTCAGGGCTTCAGGACTGCGCATCTGGCCATTCAGTATGTCAGGGCTTCAGGACTGCGCATCTGGCCATTCAGTATGTCAGGGCTTCAGGACTGCGCATCTGGCCATTCAGTATGTCAGGGCTTCAGGACTGCGCATCTGGCCATTCAGTATGTCAGGGCTTCAATTTTAGCTTTTATAAATAATTGCTAAAAGGAAGGCGGGATTACACAACAGCGGCCCTTCTCAGTTTTACCTTCAATAAAAACCATTGCAACACAAGACATGACCGACACATTACTCCCGACTATCTAAATGGCCAAACGCATTGTCGATCAAATTTCGTCGGCCCGTCGGCCCGCTGGCGCTTACCCTCGGCGACGCCCATGAGCACACAGGACTGCAGCTGGTAGCTCCACTCGACGGCCTCGGCGGCGGCCTCCAGCGACTTCTTGGCGGCGTCCTTGGCGTACTCGAAGTCGCCGAGCGCGAGGAAGCAGTTGCCGATCTCGTGGAACAGCCAGGCCGTCTCTATGCGCGTCGTGCACATCGGGGTCTTCCGGAGGAAGCTGGAAAAAGATGTAAAAAAGAATGGTCACCAAATCTTGCCGTTTACATAATAAACCATATCGAAGAACTTCGTCAGCCAGAACATGCTTCAGTGTTGGGGGTCTTCCGAAGGAAGCTGGAGAAATCAGACGCTGGGAAACATTGAAATCAACAAACATCGTGGATTATGACAATAATATTTGAAATATAATACTTGATACGAATTATTATCCTTCATCCATAATGTTAAATAAAATTACGGCATGATTTACATACACGTGTATTGTGTAACAAGAAAATGAAATATTACTTAAAAAAGCGGCTTGAACACGTAAATTGTAAAAATAGGCTTTCAAGCCCTATTTTATCTTCGGCGTAAGACCTAACGCACAGGGAACTCTATATAACTAGCTTTTTCTATACTAATTACTAGTATCTATTTCAACGTGTAAGCGTCAATCTCAAGATAAAGAAAATTAAATAAGTAAAACGTGCACCCAGTGAACTCACACATCCAAGGCGTCCTGGTGTCGCTTTTGCACCACGTAGACCCGCCCAAGGTTGCCCAGGGCGCGGGAAATCGCCTCGTCGATTTTACTGGAAATGTAGAGTAATTAACGTATGAAATTGTATTCAAGATAAACATATACAAAGTATGTTGCGTGTAATTTATATGTACATTAACGTTAAGCTCACGCAGAAATACAGTTTATATTACTGTATGTACAGGATTTAAATAATATATAACTTATTTTTTATGATATATTTCCCATCAAATGAAATCAAAGTTTAAATCAAATGCAACAATACATAAATATTGACTTCCTTGAGGGTGACAGTGTGTCTTGTCAACCCGAGGCAACACTGTCGACCGATGCTTTAGCCGAGGTCGACAGTGTTTGTCGAGGGCTGACGAGACGCACTGTCACCCTCAAGGAAGTCAATATTTATTTTATTATCCCGAACAATTCCGTATCATTTGCGTACCGGGCGACAATGCAGTTTATATGCATTATATAGAGAAATAATCAAGTGAGGTATAAAAAAATGTTTGTAAAATATTTTCTCAGTTTTTCATGTTTTAGATCTATGGCGTATACAATGCGTCAGTTTCTCACTATTTCTCGCCGATCTCGAGGTCCATGTTGTGGTACTCGAGCCCCTTCTCGTACTCCTTCCGGCTGATGCACACGTTGCCAAGGAAACTGTACAGGTGCGCCAGGTAGACGGACTTATCTGGAAGGTCCTCCGCCTCCAGCACCTTGATCAGGTGGCGCGACTTATTGGCGCACTCGTCGTAGCGGAACTCGGCGTAGGCTGTCAGATTATAGATAAATCAGTAAAATGTTAATATCAACGATGGCCTACACTCGTTGTTGCGGCACTCGGCGTCTTATGTCAGATAATAGATAGATCAGTAAAATGTTAATATCTACGACGACCTACACTCTTCGTAGCGGCACTTCGCGTTAGCTGTCAGATTAATTATAAGTAAAATGTTAATATCTACGACGGTCTACACTCGTCGTAGCGGCATTCCGCGTATGAAGTCAGATTATGGATCAGTAAAATGTTAATATCTACGACGGCCTACACTCGTCGTAGCGGCATTCCGCGTATAAAGTCAGATTATGGATCAGTAAAATGTTAATATCTACGACGACCTACACTCTTCGTAGCGGCACTTCGCGTTAGCTGTCAGATTAATTATAAGTAAAATGTTTAAAAAAATATCTACGACGGCCTACACTCATCGTAGCGGCATTCCGCGTATGAAGTCAGATTATGGATTAGTAAAATGTTAATATCTACGACGGCCTACAATTTTCGTAGCGGCACTTCGCGTAGGCTGTCAGATTAATGATACGTAAAATGTTAATATCTACGACGGCCTACACTCGTCGTAGCGGCACTCTGTGTAGGCTGTCATATTATAGATCAATAACATGTTAATATTTAGAACTGCTCACACTCGTTGTACCGGCAGAGAGACATATGTGAGAAAAAAATCAGCATTATACTCAAGTATTCTATGAAGAACGAGTTAGGAATTGGTAACGTTTGTTCTGTTGACATTGATGTATAATAGTACATAGCCAGAATATGCATATACGATAACCGACGATTATAAAACAGTAAAAGTCTTTCAGCAATATATCGACGTCAGATTTACATAATATAGCAATAATGCGATAAGGGCGCCAAATGATAAATCAGTAACAACTATCTGTGTAGGCTTTAAAGTTGAAACGCTGTTTTTGTTATGTTGTGTTGTACTATAATAAGTTAGTATTTCAGAGAAGAATCGGATACAGATCATGCGTTTCAAAAGAAGAATAGAACAGAACAGAATTTTTATTGTAAATAAAGGCCACCGGCCCACAATATGTTACATACAAGCAAATTTGGAAAAAGAGTTGTGTTACATACATAAATACAAAATTTCACAAGTATTTCAAATATTATTTCATATAAATTTAACAAATATTAAGATGGTACACATACAACACGAGTTTTCTCAGTTTTTGTTCATTTGTTGTTTTCATGAGATTATAAAAGTTTTCAATATTATCATTACCATGAAACCAACTTAACAAATAATGATTCCTTTGTTGGGCATATTTAGGACACTGGAAAAAAGCATGATATTCATTTTCAAAGACATATATTTGGTAATGTTCAATACAAAATTGACAAATGCGATCGTTTCTATCAGCATTTATATGCCTACTGGTTTCGATTGCTTATTTATGATTTGAACATCTAAATTTAGCAAATGATTTTTTTAAACAAAATGGTAAATCTAGAGATAAATATTTTTCTGGAGTGATTTGAGATTTAAAGCATCGGATACAATTCATGCGTTTCAATAGAAGAATCGGATACAGTTCATGCGTTTCAGTAGAAGAATCGGATACAGTTCATGCGTTTCAATAGAAAAATCGGATACAGTTCATGCGTTTCAATAGAAGAATCGGATACAGTTCATGCGTTTCAATAGAAGAATCGGAAACAGGTAATGCGTTTCAATAGAAGAATCGCATACAGTTAATGCTTTTCAATAGAAGAATCGGATACAGTTAATGCGTTTGAATAGAAGAATCGCATACAGTTAATGCTTTTCAATAGAAAAATCCCATACAGTTCATGCGTTTAAATGTTAAACTGCAATAAAACATTACATTGGTAAAGTCCACTTACAGGCCTCAATTTCCTCCATTTCTTTGACGGCGTACTTGGTGACGGCGACTCGCCGGCGCTCCAGCTTCTCCTTACTTCCGCCGTACTGCCGAAGCTTCTTGGGCGGCGTCTTCCGCTCTGTGACCTCCTCGCCGTCAGACGTTTCCATGGGCGTCGTCTTCTGGCTGCAAACCGGAAGAACAATTTACTTTAAAACTACGACCCTAAGCCTATCTTAACTTAAAGTCCACTGTAAGCGGAAAGTGCCGTCCTGGATTAGCCTGTGCGGACTGCACAGGCTAATCCGGGACAACACTTTATGCACATCCATTAATCCCGGTTTTCCCACGGTTTTCCCACGACACGCCTCAAATAAATGTCACCGGGCGAGAAAATGGTGCAGCGAGTCCGTGACTCGAACCCGTGACCTCTCGCCAAGTGAGTTAAAATTAAACATATAAGTAAAGTGTAAAGTGTTTGTTTTGTTACAGGGTCATCCCTCGCGATTAAGGGCCAGCCCGTTTTCACTTATGAGACACCTTTACTGATGAACATCTTTACTCCCGATTCCTATCTTATATGCCGGGCGTTTGGCAGGAAGGCAATCGGTACCGTTTGATTTAACTAGCTGCTGGGTAGGCAACCGGCCATATCAGAACAAACCCTGTGTGGGACTCGAACCTTCGACCTCCCGCTCCGTGTGCGTATACCCGAACCACTAGGCCACGGAGACATATATTTGTTATAAGCCTAAGATCACAATCTGTAATTATTAGACTCCTTTGTATGGAAAGCGAATGCATTGTTTATGAATTCATAGTAATTTCATAAATACTAGTAGTTTGGTAAGAACGCGTATAGATTTCTGGTAAAGAGTAAACAAGTGATGCTTAATTTTACCATATTTCGAAAATTAAGTATACATGTTCACTGTTTCACATTCTCAATTTTAACAGTTGTACTAAACATATGTTACGTTAAGATTTTCCTTAAGAGCTTAACGAATACTAGCCCAGATTTGAAGGAGCTTATTTTTCACAAATCATATTTTTCACACATCTGTGAAAAATATGATCTCATTTGTCACATTTTTAAGTGTGAAGAAAGTGTGAAAAATATTATTTGTGAAAAAATAAGGTCCTATAAGGCCTCCCGAGCCACCCTACCTGTCGTTGCTCTTCCGCAGGTCGCTGCCGGGCCGGTACGACTTGAACATGAACGATTGGTTCAGCGACTCCTTGCTGTCGTGCTCCTTCGTTCTGCGCATGCCCGACTCCTTCCGGCGACTGGTTTCCGGTGCCTGCTTGGACTTCTTCACTTCTAAGTTAGAATGTTCCTTCGGTTTGATCTTATGACCTGTTTAACAGTTTTTGTGTGTTTTTAATATATTGACATATCTTGTTGTCAAATGAATACAAAACAAACTTGAAAAAAGTAGCGTAAAACGATAACAGGTCAGAATTTTAAAATAAAACCGTTAGCCCGTTTATTATTCTAAAAAACTGAATCAGTTTTAAAATTCGGAAAATAAATACATTTTACGTACACACATATTGACACAAACACTTGTCAGTGAAGTCTTTAAAACCTTGTCAGCAAACTCTGTATTGATCAACGTTCAACGTAACCTCAAGACTGCTCTCACCTTCGACCACGTGCAGGAATATATTTCGCGCGTGCTTGCGTTCCTGGGCCTCCTCCAGCTTCTTAGACTCCAGGTAGTTGTACCACGTGTGGGGGGCCTTCGACTGGCCCTTTTTCTTGGACCTGCGCGTGAGGCGGGCCTCGTTCTCCTTGTCTTGTTCTTCGATGAGGCTTTCAACTGAAATACGAAACGGGTACTGACCAATCAATTAATTTATGTATTTATGAATTTATTTATTTATTACATTACTTTATTTAATTATTTATTTATTTATTAATTAATTATTTATTTATTTATTTATTTTGAAGTTGAATGATTTAATAACTGATGAGTTACTTGTCTCATAGACCGACCGACCGACCGACAGACCGACCGACCGATTGATTGATTGATTGATTGATTGATTGGTATAAGTGGGTTAGTTGGTTGATTGTAGGTTGATTGTTTGATTATTGCTTGTTAGTTGGTTGGTTTTACTCGGATGACGTTATTCCTTTTGGATTAAGAAAATGCAAAAATAATGTTAATTGTGTAGCAATGAGTAACGTAGTTTTATTCAATTGTTTAATTAGTACGAAAAAAAAGATATTACGTCAAGCACAGTTATGGAGTACGATTAGAGTCTTTAATATCTTAGACAGCATCATGCTCATAGAAACGAGCATGATGCTCAGTAAACGAGCATCTTGCTCTTTCGGCTGAGCATCATTCTCATAAGATCGAGCATCATGCTCGTCAATTCGAGCGTGACGCTAGTTTTTTGGAGCATCATGCTGGGTTAGGCAATAAAGACCCTCTTCGTACGACCTAGTATTATTGAACATCATGCTCAATGAACGAGCATCAGGCTCCTAAAATCGAGCATCATGCTCGTTTATCGAGCATCATGCTCGTTTATTGAGCATCATGTTCAATCTTACGAGCATCATTCTCGCTCAATAAACGAGCATGATATGGAGTAGGATTACTTTAATATCTTAGACAGCATCATGCTCATAAATCGAGCATCATGCTCGTCAATTCGAGCGTGACGCTAGTTTTTAGTGCATCATGCTGGCAATAAAGACCCTCTTCGTTCAGCCTAGTACTATCGAGCATCATGCTCAATGAACGAGCATCATGCTCCTAAAATCGAGCATCATGCTCGTAGGATCGAGCATGATGCTCGATAGTACTAGGCCGAACGAAGAGGTCTTTATTGCCTAACCCAGCATGATGCTCCAAAAACTAGCGTCACGCTCGAATTGACGAGCATGATGCTCGATCTTATAAGCATGATGCTCGGCCGAAAGAGCAAGATGCTCGTTTACTGAGAATCATGCTCGTTCATTGAGCACGATGCTCCACCGTACGAGCATGATGCTCGTTTCTATGAGCATGATGCTGTCTAAGATATTAAAGATCCTAATCGTACTCCGTAAAAGGTTTCGTTTAAACACTACTGTAGTACTTACCAGACGACCCATGCGCCATCGTCTTACGGCGCGCCGAAGTGCGCGTCTCCCTAGGGAGCGGCGTTGGCTGCGTCACCGGAAGTTGCTCCCCCTTGCGGACCCAGTTGAGAACGCGGTCGTACAGGAAGTTGAGGCCGTTCTTTGCGGTGGAGCCGACGTTGGAGGTCCCAGGTAACGTGATGTCCTCTGTGGGCAAACAGAAAATATTAACACAGTGGGTCTGTGTGATAATAATGACTGTTTTCTGATCATAACGCTTCTTTTCTGATAATAATGTTGTTGTTTTCTGATAGTAATGGTGCTTTTTTGATAATCGGGTTTGGCACAAGTCACGTGATACTTAATTATACAGTTTTATGTAAATGAGTGTTGGTTATATAGTTAACAGACATTTATCCAGTCAACAAATAAACCAGAAAGTGTGTTAAAAATATGGAACGATAACTAGCAAATGTCGCACGATAAAGTTGGCACAAGTGTTTGCTAATATAACATTGTGTTTATATAATAACATTACATGAATCTGAAATTAACATGACCGCACACTTGACCCCTCAACCCGGTGAACCCACTCACCTGATCCCATAACCCGCTCACCTGACGCACCTGTCCCACCTGACCACACAACCCGCCCACCTGAATCCTAAACACCGCTTACTTGACTTCTAAAATCTGCACACCTGATTCCTAACACCTGCCCACCTGACTCCTAAACCCCGTGCTCCTGACCACTAAACCCCGCCAACCTGACCCCTAAAACCCGCCCACCCGAATCCTAACCCCCCCCTGAATCCTAAACCCCACCCACCTGACTCCTAAACTCCCGCCCACCTGACTAATAAACCCCGCCCACCTGACTCATAAACCCCGACCACCTGACCACTAAACCACGCCCCCCTAACTCCACAACCTGCCCGTCTGACTCCACAACACGCTCACCTGACCCCACAAGCCGCTCACCTGACTCGCCCAATAGCTTCTCCAGGTAGTCGCGGTCCTTGTACATCGTGCCCAGGATCTGTTTCATCATGTCCTCGTCTACGTCTTCCGGTCCCGCGGGCACTTCCGGTCCGCCTCGTTCCGGGGGTGGCTCCAGGATACGACCTTCAGATGGCCGAGTCTGCGTCAAGAAAACAAAACACGATTATATCAATAGCATAACCATGATACAATCTTTACAGTGATTATTGCTTTCGTTTTGATGCCGTTGATGTTTGATTGTAAGCTAATTATTAACAAACAAATACAAGAACATACATAATTTAGGCCCATGTGGTATAAGACCTATCTACCGGTACTTCTCATCATCCTATTATTGGATTTATAGTTATTAATTCGCTGAACGCCTTTCTGTTCAATAACCAACGGGGAAGACATTGTGATATATCAAAACACTAGAAAGACCCACCTTCATTCGCCCAGGCATAGGCGTCATCTGGCGGCCAAGTTTCGCCCTGCTGTGTGTGGGCGGCGGCTGCGAGGGCGGCGCTGGCATGTGACTCGGCGGATGTGGTACGTGGGCGGGCGGGACCGGGAGGTGCGGGGACGCCTCTTCCTGGATGACGGACACGTTGTCGCGGTGGGAGGAGCCGTTGGAGCCCATGGAGACGTCATGCGTATCGTCACTGAGGTGTGAGTGTGCGCGCTGCGCCTGCGCGTTCTCTCTGTTCTTCCGGGCTTTCTCCGTGCGGTCCTTCGACTACATTTAATATGGTGTAAATAAGGTTGTTTAAACCAAACTATCTGCATAAGCATAGTTTAATGAACATTTAAATATAGTTCAAACGACAAGAAACAATATGTCAAGTAAACTCGCGCTTTTGCGAAATTATCATGTGACACTTACAGTCCATTGCTTAATAAGGAAAATACTTGAACGCATATATCGTACTGTATAATTTACTAGTATTGTTTGTACATAATATGTACAAAAATAAATTCTTGCCTTCTTTTGTTGTGTAATTTCCTCGGGGCTAATAGTGTTCTTTCGTTTTCTTGGAACCGAAACTGAAATTTTACAAAATTGTACCTAAACTTATACATATCTTTACAAGTTAATATCTCTATTAAATAAAGAATAAATCAAACAATGTATATGATTTCTCTTTATAAAAAGAATCCGCACAAAATGCATATAAACAAATTGAAGTTGCGTTGTCAGTTATATAAATCTAAATAACTTTAGTGTTCTTTATTCGAAAAATATCAATACGACTGCGTTTGTCCTAAGGTCGTATTCCAGAAACATCGTAAGCATATCTTAACATATTATCATTAAAGTTATAAATTTCTAAACGTTATACGTTTAAAGCTACCCAAAATTTTTTGAATCGTTTTACACTAAAACAAACAAGTGTTGATAATATAGCTGATAATTAATAGATACTAAGCACGTTGTACTGTGCAAACGAAATAAGATTAAAACTTTTATAAAATGATGAAATTTATGTCAAGGATAAATACTTAAGATGTTTCTGACATACGACCCTGGATTAAAAAGTAACTAACTTATACGAAATGCGCATCGAACTTTTAAAGTGTCTATGTCAACGAACAAGTCAGAATAGCGCAGTTGGTTACAGCGCTGTCTATTGTCATGTGTTCATGTGTTCTTAAAGGACTCGATACCCTCTGGGTTTCTTTTTTTTCAAGTATTTATCTTAATTAGTTTTTATCAAAAGTCTCAGAATGTAGTAAATTACTTTTACGTTATTTACTTTACGCCGTTGTATTGCTCATTTCTTCAACGTAATAACAATAAACGTGCCGAAGGAGATCACTTTTTCGTTGACATAGTCCCTTGAAGTTGTATCTAAAAACAATAATCAAAACTACAATCATGCGACTGATTTTATTTAACACAGAACGCCACGGCAGCTATTGATATTCTACCCTTGTGGCTTTCTGACAGCCCGTGCTTGGCCTTCTCGATGCCGTCTTGGAAATCATCCTTGTCCGGCCTCATCCGGGCACCTTTCTGGAAGTAATTCAAGGCAGCCTCGTATTCGCCTTGTTCTAATAATAGCTCGGCCTTCTGCAAGAGGCCCTGCAATATACAAAGAGGCTATTTATAGTAACTATATAAACTACATAAACAGTTGATGTTGCAACAATTTTCTCAATTACATAGTATGATAAGTTCCCCGATCGTTGATTATTATTTATAAATAACATGAATAAAAAAGCAAAAAATGGTATATATACTGATAAGTGTCTATAAACCAAACTTGGGCTGATGTTTTCTTTGACAGCGTGTTGGATATAACCATTACCTACAATATTAATTCTAATTCAATCAAAAAATAAATAACCTACACCAAATAATTGAAAGTGTTCTTGAAAGCGCTACAAAAACAACCGTAGTAACTGTATATTAATGAAACAACAATGGGACCTCAATGGCGATGGTAATATCTAAGATACAAAAATGGTATTAAAGCAAGACATCACAACGCGCATTAATTAGGTCAGCGATCTTGTTGTATTTTTAGTTTCTCGAACAGTTTTGGAAAAAAATGTCCAGTCGAATGGCGGAAATAAAATAAAAATGTAAAAATAACATGTTATTATCAACACATTTGAGGCGTGTCGTGGGAAACCCGGGCTAAATGCATGTGCGTAAAGTGTCGTCCCGGATTAGCCTGTGCAGTCCGCACAGGCTAATCCAGGACGGCACTTTCCGCTTTTATGGTAGTTTTGTTTCAAGAGAGTCTCTTCTAAACATAAATCCACTGTAGGCGGAAAGTGTCGTCCGGATTAGCGTGTGCGGACTGCACAGGCTAATCCGGGACGACACTTTACGCACATGCATTAAGTCCGATTTTCTCACGACATGCCTCATTCGTATTCGTAATAATTTCATATTCAATCATAAAAGGGTGAAAATGTGAAGCAGTCATAAAAAAGCTTTCGCCTTTTCATAAAAAACACCCATTCAAAATAAAAACTTTTCTTTTAAATCTTTCGAGGGACAGCATGCGCAACATGCTAAATAACTTAATAAAATATTTCTCATAATTAACCCAATTTGAACTAAAACAAGAGAAATAAGTCCTTCCAAAGTTATTTATCGTGGAATAAAACCATTAATCATTAAAACATTAACCAAGGTACGTCAAAATGTTCAATCATATCACCCGGACCCATGGGTTGATAATGTTTTACGCCCCATGAATCGCTTTGTTTCCGGGCTTACTTTCGTGCAATTGTCAACAGGGTTCACCGGGTAGCAATTTCGAACCGAATTTCACTCCGCGAGCGGTTTCTGGTTTCCACAAGGGTATTTTAAACACCCGATTATCGATTAGTTATTGTTTTTGTGGTTTTATAATTAAACTAAAAATATTAAAATCGCAATGAAATGAGTTAGTATTGGGTAATAATTACCTGTATTCGCAAATACGAGGTTTGTCCAAGAGGCAAATGTTCAAGTCGTTTACCTACGCAAATACTAATTTATACTCAGATGACTGTTTTTAAATCAGCAGTCCAGAAATATGTTATTAAAAATAAAACTTTACAGAAATCGTTTTTAGTGGACATCTTACAGATCAAAATACAAAAAACCGCATTGGAATCGGTAAAATAATAGCGTTTTGGTAACTTTTTATCTGATATATTCTGTATGCAATAGCTGGAGATGCCTCTGTAGTAAACCAGATGTACATTTATAGTGTATACTAGTGTTCCGTTCGTACCAAGCGTTTTCGAACATAGACATTATATAATCCCTTTCGTAAATAAGTCTAAGAAACAGTCTTCAGTGGAATGAACGTTCATTAGAACTAATGTCAATTTAAGATGTATTGAATTATATTCTATCGACTGTGGAATACATGTTTGTCTTTTATGAATAAGATATTTACTGATTCTACCAAGATTATTAAATATTACGGATTCTCTTTCGAATACTTAATACAAGCATACGTTAAACTATATGCCTGTCTCTAACGAATAGGACACTGATTCTAGAAAGTTAATTAAATAGTGCTGTTTCTCTTTCGAATACCTTATACAATCGTATGATAAGGAAAGAAACATGTACTGATTCATCAATTATAACTTAATACTGACCATGTATAACATGCTCCATACAAATATACACATATGGAAATGTATATGATATCACTCTGTAGTACAGGTACTTGAGAGCGACTGTGCCAATGGTCGGCGAAAGGATAAAATAATGACAGTGCATGTCAATCATCGTGTACAGATATAAATGCTTTGGTTTCTTAGTATGTAAGTTCGAAACGTATGAAGTTCTTTATCATGGTATTTTTATGTGCCAACTCTTTATTGACCGCTGACATCTTCATATAATATATCGGTATTATAAAATATAAAAAAAAACAATAACATCTACGAACCAATATATATATATATATATATATATATATATATATATATATATATATATATATATATATATATATATATATATATATATATATATATATATATATATATATATATATATATATATATATATATACGGTAACGCAGTGGCTATATTTTTTATCACTTTCGCTGAGCATTCGCTTAGCAGAGCCTGATGCAACGGTGTTTATAGAACAGAACAGAACCCTTTGGTTATATAACATGTCAAAGGGTGTCAAATAACATGGCGCTATTGTACGTAACGCACACAACATCACATGGTGGCAGTTCATGACATAATAAGGGTCACTATGGCGACGATTGCCATGGTTACCTCGTGATAGAGCGGATCTATCTTGAGAGCGACGTCTGCATCCTGGGCGGCCTTCCGGAGCTTCCCCAATTTCCGGTAAACACGTGACCTTGCAATCATGGTGGTCTTCTGGTCCGAAATAAACTTCAATGCCTGCAAAAGACACAAAACGAAACTGTATGTAATGGACGGGTTAAGTTTATCGATACCGGCCTTCAGCATGGTTAAAATTTTATTCTAAAATGATATTCGCTGATTTTTTTTAAAGACAATGAACAAATTATCGGGGTGAAACCACCCAATAAACAACGCAAAAAATAGTCCCGACTCTGAGAGGCGCATAGTAAAATGTAGGTCTCATTACAACTGCAAAAATATTTGTCAGATCATGTTAGAATCGAAACAATCGTTTTTGCATTATCGTTATTTATCGACCAATAAACAACTCTTTGTCGTTTAAGACCGGTATTCACTAAACTCCTAAGGAATATCTTAACTTAAGGTGAATTTAAGTGAAAATTTCAAATGAAAATTTCTGTCCAATTATATATTACGTATATGTTTACTAATGGTAAAATATGAAAGAACATATGCAATGTTTACTAGTTTGGAATTTTTTTTTGTAAAACGACCTATACATCCATCATGAAATACCAACAGATTTAAGACGTTTTGTGAATTTAAGAAATATACTCAAGTTTTCTCTAAGGATGTCTGTGAAAACGGGCCCATATGCGATACTATTAAACCGGTAGGAGTTATTAAGGCCATAAAGGAACGGTGCATTTAAGCGCACAAATGATCGGCATTTTAGATGTCACCAGGGAAAACATGCAAGTGTTTTATTTTCTTACTCATCTCGAGAACTAATATGATCTTCATAGATGTTATACAAAGCACATTTCCTGGGCTGGTATTCACACGGCTCCTGAGGGAAATCTTAACTGTAGATGTACTTTAAGTGAAAATTTCAGATCACATTTTCTATGATTTCTATACAAAGAAGGCTGCAGTACTAAACATATAATCAATATATACAAGTTTACATTATTTTAATGTTAAAAGACAGATAGATGAAACAGACAGGGACTTAAGGAATTTCATGAATTTAAGGAATTTACTTAAGTTTTCCCTAAGGAGCTTTGTGAATACGGACCCTGGCTGGTATTGATAAAGAATTCGAACTTAGTTAAAAATTAAGTACAATATCTAAATTCTGAAATTCTACAACTGTCTGTTCTGATATACAGTAGAACCTGTCTTAACTGAACAGTGTCGGGACCGGGCCGATCGTTCGGTTTTCAGAGGTGTTCGGTTTACCCAGGTATTTTATTAAATGTAATTTTCCTTTAAAAATGTACATTCTAAGTTATTAGTTAGTTCGAGTATATAATAAGAAAAAACATTTTAATGTTAACATTTTTATATTACTGTTTATTACTTTTGTTATTTGCACGTAAAATGAATATTTTACATTAAACGACACTGAAATTAGCAATCAAACAAGTTCATGTATTAAATGTACAACTTTGTAACATCTGTTTAAAGACATCACCAATTGTTGACGGCTCTGATTAGTTTAAACATTTTTTTTTAGCTCGATCGTTTGAACATACTAATTTTAGCTCGGTCGCAACCTTAGGTTTATAGAGATCACAATACAAGTAGGCTGTTTGAAGATTTGGACACAGCAATATTATTCCAAGTGTGTTAATATTCAATATTTACCATGCAAATATTTCAAATCGTAATAATTTGAAACACAAATTCCAATACTGACTTAGTTTCAACTTAAGTTAAGAACATCTTAAGAGTCTTCATAAATATGGTCCAAGGCCTTGAATTAACATAGTTTTTAATCGCCTGCGTATGAACAGGTACGTACTGTATGTAAACTATGGTGGCATAGAACTGCCTTACGATAACCACATAAGTTTCGCGATAATTATCACGTTAACCACTTAAGTATCGTGTTATTTATCTTGTATCTTGTTAGTGTTCGCGATAGTTTTCTTTGTCATTTATTTTCTGCTTAACTGAAATGTGGCCTGAAAGTGCCCCAAACTGACACCAGGATTTCAGTTAACAAAAACATAACATTAAGTGGTAACAGGAATATTATCGTGTTAAGATTCGCGTTAGCAACATAAGTTTCGCGATAATTATCGTGTTAAGGTTCGCGTTAGCAAGATATTGCGAAACACCTCGGGCAAACTTAAGTAGTATCAAGAATATTAACGTGTTACGATTTACGTTAACAGATAATTAACGAGTAACAGGAATATTATCGTGTTAAGGTTCGCGTTAGCAAGATATTGCGGAACACCTCGGGCAAACTTAAGTAGTATCAAGAATATTAACGTGTTACGATTTACGTTACCAGATAATTAACTAGTAACAGGAATATTATCGTGTTAAGGTTCGCGTTAGCAAGATATTGCGGAACACCTCGGGCAAACTTAAGTAGTATCAAGAATATTAACGTGTTACGATTTACGTTAACAGATAATTAACGAGTAACAGGAATATTATCGTGTTAAGGTTCGCGTTAGCAACATATTGCGGAACACCTCGGGCAAACTAAGTGGTAACAGGAATACTAACGTGTTATGATTTACGTTAGCAGATAAATTTCATGATACAATTCGCGTTAGTTAGATAATTCGAAGACCTAGAAAATGTAACTTATGTCACTTATAGGCACTTTTAGGTCATTTAGTTTAATAATAAATTATCTAACAGAAACATTTTCGTAAACGGTAACTTAATGTTCAGATAAATATCGCAATAAATAAGTAGTAACACGAATCTTTTCGCGAACGCTAACTAGTTAACGTGATATTTTTCGCGAAAATTATGTGGTTAACACGATACGTAACTGGTTAACGTGATAATTATCGCGAAACTTATGTGGTTATCGTAAGGCAGTTCTATGCCACCATAGTAAACATAGCAAATTAAACATAAACGTTTTACGTTCGAACTACAGTATGTAAAAATACAAGTGAGAACCGTTATAAACATGGGCGGGTCTATACAGGTAAATCAGACGATTTATAAAAGCAGACGATTACAGCGTGTTAATAAACAGAAAACCACGATTTCCCCTGTTTACAATAAATGGTTGATCCCCTCATTATCAACAAAACCGACTATAAATGTGTGCATCAAGTTGCGACTAATTAACCGAGTAGAAATCAAGGCATAACTGCCCTTAGTACCTTCTGGGTGTCAACCCTCCAAATGTCACTTGATGTAACTGATCGCTAACAGTAAGGATTTTGAACGTCAAAGGATCGTAGAAAATTTAAATTGCTCTTATCACATGCACGTGGAAATAAAGATTATCATAAATGTGTTTTAGCTACAAAGAAAAGTTTCTTGATTATCAATTTTTGTACAACATATTTTGTACAGTCAGTCTACCAGGGTCCGTATTTCCCAACCCATTCTTAGACTTAAGAATAAAGAAATGACTTAGACTCAAGAAAATATACTTTAGCATTCGCAAATATGCTACTGAGTGCCAGTGTTGCTTATGTCCTTATTATACCATTCTTAATAAAGAATGCTGTAATTGAAGCTGATAGATTCCAAGTAAGATTCAAACATACAGTGCTATTAGAACCTAACGGTTTCAAGACTATTCTTAATTCTTAGTCTTAAGTCGAAGAATATATCGAACAGTGGTCCTTTTTCATGGCAACCACGACTTGCAAAAATGTGAGTTTTTGTTAAGTGTATGTTATACACACAATGAAATGTTGCAGGTTACAAATCGGGAAGTATGTTGTCAACCACAAATGGCCGTACTGACATCTTAGGAAGACTTTACCATTGTTTATTTGCAATATTTGCGATATTTCGAACAAGTAGTTCATAAGTGGCCAGTTATTTTACAAACAATCTCGCGATACTGGTTTGTTCAAACACTCTAAACCCCGTACTTATAACTGTCCGAAAAGGCGAAAATTTGTAGGAGGGTGTATTAGTGAAGGTAGAACTTTTATCACAAACACGGATACTTCAATAGACGGGATAAATCATTACAAATCTTTTAAATCCAAGGTACGTCGAAGGTCTCAAATAGTTCATTCTGCAATCCAGTGTCCCTGACAACAGTGATTCGGCATTCGATTGTTTAATTATCCCCTTTCTTACTGGGTCGTATGTATGATTTTTAATGGTGAAATACGCATTTAAATTGTCTTTAAGTTAAAAGATATACTGCAAACGATTATATAACTTGTATGATTTTCGTATTTTTGAAGAAAAAAAACAACATTGAATTTCATAATGCAAAAACTTAAGCAGATGGACTTACCAAAATCAAATATTGCATAAAGAAAAAAAAATTGTCTTCGCCGGGACTCGAACCACGTCCGCCGCGCCGGGACTCGAACCACGTCCGCCGCGCCGGGACTCGCACCACGTCCGCCGCGCCGGGACTCGAACCACGTCCGCCGAGATCAAAATTCTGTCACGCTAATCGCTCGGCTATCTTACGAATACGGTAGCGAATTTGTAACCACTCGGCTATCATACGAATACGGTAGCGAATTTGTAACGCTATATGTAAGTGGTACGCGTGGTCCCCTTAATACCGATGAAAAGCGTTACAAACGCTTTAAAATTGTATCCATTTCCGTTGATGATTTTTCATAAAAGACACTCTAATTTCCAATATATTTTAGCAAGTAGTGTTATTTCGCTTATTTATATATATTCAATGTATTTGTCTTTTTTGAATTTATATGACAAAACAATGGAAACTGTCAATTTCCCAATATGTGAACAGGTCCCTTTAAACCTGGGCGACATTAATATTTACGTCGTCAGACAAACATCACCTAGCACTACAACGTTGTTATAATGGTTCTATAAAAATTTATTCGTTTACGTGCACTAATCGAGAACATGGGTGAAAATGGACTTAAACTTAGATGGCAATCACTTGAATTGTTGTATAAACACAGTGAAATGTAATTAAATGTACTCAAAGTTAAAACCTGGTGTAAAATATAGTAAATTGTTTCTAAAAAGTAGAAAAATGTTATAAATAGACAATTAACGAGTTAGTATTTGCAAGAGTATAAATTCATGCACCGCTTTTTGTGATAGTATAATAAAACGTGTTACTCACAAGGTTATAGCTTTTGAGGGCTTGTTCGTAGTTGCCTTCGTCGCTGAATTTGTCGCCTTCTTTTTTGTACAGATCATGCATGTATTCAATCCTATTCTGTTCCGGTTTAGGCTTTTGAAGTAACTTTGGTAACTTGGGGAGCGTTCGTTGTGTGGTGTTGCCGTGAGTACTTTGATGGCTTGGGTGATTCGTCGAGTGGACATGGTTACCGTTCGAATGGAGATTGTTCACATGTTGAGGGTTTCCCGTCTGCTGATGGTGATGATTTGAGTGATGATTCGATTGATGACCATTGGTCACGTGATGATTGCCAGGTGAGTGATGGTTCGTGTTGGAATAGTGAGAATTCAGGCTCGTGTTGTGTGCCTGACGAGGCGTAGACGCCCGACTGGACACGGAGGTATCCGAATGTTTCAAATTTCCCAGCTCCCGGAACGGCACTTCCGGGAGAGCTCGTCCGTGTCTTCCGGCAATCGTCTTTTTGATATCCGTTTGTTTCGGTACCCTGGGCAAAGCTCTGGTCGGTTTAACGTTGGGATCCATCTTGGAGAGGTTCGAGTTTGGAACTGTAGGAAGCGCACGCGATGGTTTCACGGAGTTGAGAGGTTTCATGGAGTAGTGAGAGTTTTTCGGGATTCGTGGCAGAGAGCGAAGATGCTTAGGTTGGTTGCTCTCTGGATTGAGGACTTGAACTCCCATCTCAAATCAGAATGAATTAGGAAGAGATCACCGTTGGCTCTGAGTCAATCAGAACCCTTGGGTCTGTTCCGCCACAGCAATACAAATTAAAATTAAAGTAAAACAACTCACACACACGTCTTATTCCGTATAAATCACTGAATATTAGTTCGAAAATTAACACTTAACACCGACAGTTATTTTATCACATCGGCCGCCATTTTGAATTTTTAAAATATATTTGATCCGCTCTTTAACGCAATAGCGAAAGATAACCTGAAAAATATACATACAAACAATACAATTGAGATTATGTATACTGATTCCAACCCACTTATATTAAATATAAGAAATATTCCGTCAGTATCCAGAAAATATTTTAAATTATTTTTAATATTCAATTATATATCAAACCATACTTGACGAAGACCAATCGAAAATAACTTTTGGTTTGTCCAAAAGTTTTCCGTTGCCCCGTTACTCGACGTACCCCCGTCTTAGGTTACGAATGGAAGACATTTAAAACTCAGTTTTAAGTCTGGCATACATTGAAAATTCCTATTCACGGTCGTTAAAAACAATGGCGCCGTCACACGCTTGATTGACAAAAACAAAAGCCTATTAATTTCCAATGTCCGTATCAATATTGGTATCAAATTTCCCTTTGGCTTTCTTGAAAGTCTTTGATAAGCAATATAGGGCTTTAAACGTCGGATATAACAATGTTCTTAAAATCACTCGCCCAATGGATCACTTTCGAGCGTTGGACGTCCTATAAGAGAGAAGTATGCGCATCCAAACACCGGACATTTATGAGGGCAACAGAAACTTCAAAGGTTTTCGAAGTGAAGTGTTTGTGATGAAAACAATCTTACTAAAATTTGTCATCAGCCGCGACGCCCATCTTTAGGGCCATAAACCGAATTAATACCGAAGTGAATTTGTTTGGGTGTTCAGCTTTCAGATAACTGACATCGATCTATTCAATTTGATGCGAGCGTTGTATCGTTTGAAATGCTTAACTGCAGTGACGTAGAAAATATCTCGGCGTTTAACAATCAATACAATATGTTTAATTATATAGACGATAACACTGAATAGCGTTGAATTGCGGTACGATCCATAAATTATTTTGCCGAGCCGAAATGATAAATGGTGCTAATTCGGTGCTAGTACCATATGGAGTTGTTAATACTCCGAAATTGAAATACATTTGTAATACAATAAAAAAATGTATATGTTATTTTAATGTTTAAGCTAAAATATATCCGCAGCCACGGACGGACGGATAGGCTACCTCCGTGTTGATGGACAGACGGACGGGTTGTAAGACAGACGGCCTGGTGGATGGACAGTACAGACAGACGGACGGATTGTAAAACAGACGGCCTGGTGGATAAACGTGACAAATATACAGAAGGACGGATTAAAAGAAAGACAGCCTGGTGGATTGACGGGACAGACAGACGGACGGATTGTAAGACGGACAGTCTGCAGGATCAACGGGACAGACAGACGGACGGATTGTAAAAGACAGACAGCCTGGTGGATCGACGGGATAGACAGGCGGGCGGATTGTAAGACAGACAGCCTGGTGAATGGACGGAACAGAGAGACGGACGGATTGGGTGGACGGACAAACACGCTGCAGTCGGCGGACGGAAAAAATAAAAAAACGTGCGGATTGACGAACAGCCAGTCAGACGAACGAAAGGAATATTGAACAGAAAGATGGATAGACAGACAAGCTGCAGTAGAGCGGACGGAATAAAGGACAGATAAATGAACTGACGTACAATCAGGCGGATGAACTGAATATAGAACAGAAGGATGGACAAAAATCCACAAAGACAAGCTACATTTTGTTGTTAACTTAATGGAAGGCAATTAATACTTACAAGCACAAACGCTTGTGCAATGGTGTCTTCATGACGCCTCGCTTGAAAGCGTTCATATTTCCGTAATTGACGAAACGTGCAGTTCCGAACACACCCTGACAAAAATAATCATTTTTGTGAAACAACCGTAACAGGATAATTACTAAGCTGGAACAATAGATACAGTCTGGCTTCGTGTTCACAAAACAAGTTGAGCCTGATTTTCAGGTTCAAGATGAAATTGAGCCAGATATTTCAGGATCAGGCTCAAAAAAAGGCGTTCACTAAGAATCAAGGTCAGTTTTAATTATTGGACAAATATATATTTTACATAATAATGAACTCTGATCAGCGTAGATTTTATATTATATCTGAGAGAAATAAAAACTTAACAAAATTGTGTGGTATTATATCTCAAAGAAAAGTGTTTTTGAAAATAAAATATTTTTAAGATTCCGCTCATTTGAGCTAGAAGATCAAGATCAGCTGAGATTGATCATGATCCTAGAGTTAATCCTTTGTGAACAGGGGCCTGATGTATATTAGCAAATGAAACAAATGAAAACGCACTGAAAATATCGATGGCTCAGCGCAAAACTATGTTATTTAACATTTATTTCGCATATACTTATAGCATAGTCTCGAGTTGACCCATCTATATATACCTGTTCATATATTTAACCATCGTAATCCGAAGAAAAGGCACAATGTAGTTTCAGTCAAACACAAGTATCATTCCGTAGAAGTAAACACTCTTTAAAAAAAATTTTTTTTATAAACGAACCGTTTGGCTTCCGTAAGTAAAAATCGGATTAAATCAATTCGGACGGAACTGTTTAAAAATATCGTCCATATAATCGCGACACTAAATTTCTAACAAGTATCCTTGTCCATATATCTACCACGAGAGGCGTTATGAATTAATTGTTGACTCTGCACTCCACGATCGTTTGAGCGCATGGAAATATTATGGAAGCGTCCTAGTGCGACAGTCTTTATCATTTTTGTATTCCATTATTCCATAATTAGGACATACTAAGTCCTAATTCTGAGATAGTAAGTCCTAATTAGGAGATACTAAGTTCTAATTAAGAGATACTAAGTCCTAATTAGGAGGAACTAAGTCCCAATCATAGATGGTATCTCATAATTAGGAAATATTAAGCCCTAATTTAGAGATATGATCTCCTCCTAATTAGGAGATAGAAAGTCCTAATTAGGACATACTAACTGCTTATTAGGAGAGAAAAGTCCTTATAAGGAGGAAATAAGTCGAGAAAGTAAGTCATAATTAGGAGATACTAAGTCCTAATTAGGTCTTATTATCTCCTAATTAGGAGTTAGTATGTCATAATTAGGACTTACTATCTCCTAATTATGAGTTACTATCTCCTAATTAGGACTTATTATCGCCTTATTAGGACTTAGTATCTCCAAATTAGGACTTTATATCTCTTAATTAGGACTTAGTATCTCCTAATTAGGACGTACTATCTCAGAATTAGGACTTAATATGTCATAATTGGGACCTACTATCTCATAATTAGGACTTACTATCTCATAATTAGGACTTACTATCTCATAATAAGGACATACTATCTCATAATAAGGACATAGTTAATCCTAATTAGGACTTAGTGTCCCCTAATTATGAGATAATGGAATGAAAAAATAATATAGACCGTGGCACTAGGACGCTTCCATACTACCACGAGAGGCATTATGAAGAGATTGTTTACTCTTCACTCCACGATCGTTTCAGCGCATGGAAATATTGTCCGCTGGGGTTTCCAGTTTAAATTATACAGCAGGGACGCAATTATATTGTCATCAGCTATAACAGATCTTCGTTTCCAGTAACAAAGCGAATACCTGTCAATTATGCTCTGAACAATTGATTTTCCGGGTAGTGTGAATTATAAAATCAAGTACCAACCCATTAATCCGTATACAAAATGTAGATAAATTGATCGACCAATGCTTAAACATTGTGAGAAAATTGGACACCTCTTATAAAATAATTATGCACAGCTGGAACTCGGATAATAACAATTACGCAATCGTGACAGTTTGGTTTTCCCGGTCTTTAATTATTTTCGTAATTAATGGTCGCCCGTTTATTAACGTATTTTTTGCATCGGCTACAGTCGTGATATATCGGAGGATGAATGGCATTCAGTCGAACCAGCGATATTAGTCATAAGATAAATATACGTATATGTTTGTTTGGATTTTTCGCCGTATTCAGCAGTATTTCAGTCATGTAACGGCGGTCAGTTAACCTACTCACACTTTTCCTGGGGAAGCTGGTTTACCAGTAAGAAGTGCACATACTTATGCCAGTAACTGACAACTGCCCTACTTGGATCAGAGGTAGGGGGAGAATGGCCGTAGAAATAATAATAATGGGGCCGACCAATCCCCACACACGTTATGTGGCCGGGCCGGGAATCCTCGGATTTGTAGTCCAGCGCTCTACCAACTGAGCTAGCCGGCCCAGCTGAAAAATATACGTATTACTCTACAGTGAACACTGTTTCGTCCGTGTGAAGTTAGCAGAATAGCAGAATAGCAGACTTATTCCAGTAGAAAAGCAGAATCGCAGACTAACTCCAGCAGAATAGCAGAAGGTCTATTATCCCCAAAACAGAAGTCACATCCTCAGGGTTACAGTAAGATAATAAGCACACATGGTTTAGTGCATGATGCATAGGATTTGTAAAATACAGTTTAAATGATATGTTTTGGTATCATTTTAAAAGTATATGTGTAAGCAATAAGAAAAGAGGCCTGTTTTTTTCTTTGCACTACTTTGTTTAGTGGTTCCCAGTTTCATAACTTTTGGCCCATGTATTCATGCGCAAATGGCAGCCTCCATGTGGATTTATGTTTAAAATAGACTTCCTTGAAACAGAAAATACCGTACAAGCGGAAAGTGCCGTCCTGGATTAGCCTGTGCGGACTGCACATTCTAATCCGGGACGACACTTTACGCACATGCATTAAGACCGGTTTTCTCACGATGCGCCACAAATATTTTCACGTAGGTTTCGATTTGTGTAAGGCAAAATATGTTTAAAACTACATAATATTATAAATTAGTGAATCCAAATACAATCAAGTTCGTATTAGTTGATAATAAATTGATAATTAGTGAATACTAAGCAGAATTTCATGCATACATTGAATAAAATGCTTAACAAAAATGACTATTTTAAGGGTAACGTTAAGATTTCACTTTTAAGATGTTTTTGGAATACTACCCCTGCTCTTTTTTATGAGTATTGTTTGTTTTTTTTGTAATGTAAACGTGATTAACATTGGATTAACACATGTTGCATGCATTAGGCAATTTGTAATGTGTGTATATGTTAAATACTTATATTTTATGAAAGTAAGTTTCATGTAATATTACAAAACAATAATAACACAAACAAAACAAAATAGGTAACAGATTTTGGTATCCGAAAACATTCTAGCCATTAATTATGGGTTTCAAAATGGCTGTCCGAAAACTAAAGAGGTACATCAAGAAATTGTTTTGGCTACAAAAGATGGTGTCCGAAAATTTAGTGTCCAAAAACTTACGAGTAATTTTTACGGTACTTGCTACTGTAAGGCTTGACAGCACCGCGCCATCAATATTTATTTACTGTAAAGACGTTTCACTTTCGTTTTCTAAAGTAAACCATTAAAACTTATTTATTTTGTGTGATAAATAGGCCCAAGTTTGAGTAAGTCGAGCCCGGCGCAGGTGTACTGTATTGCGAACCCGGCGCAGGTGTACTGTATTGCGAGCCCGGCGCAGGTGTACTGTATTGCGAGCCCGGTTCAGGTGTACTGTATTGCGAGCCCGGCGCAGGTGTACTGTATTGCGAGCCCGGCGCAGGTGTACTGTATTGCGAGCCCGGCGCAGGTGTACTGTATTTTCTTTCTTTTTATGCGATTCTACACAGAGAACATTTTGAATTTGTTAAAACAGATGCTTTAGGTTTTGCAGATACGACATTTTATGACATTGTTTGGAATTGCGAAAAAAATCTGAATAAATCCCTTTAAAACGGATGTTTTATATTCAATGTCATTTATAGGTTCATATATGGCAACCATTTGATCCACGTATTTCACGAGAATATTAAAGGTCCGAGAACCCCGCGACATTGTAAATAACCTCGTATCTACCGAGGAATTTCATTTTCAATTAACTCCGCGATGAATTTGCATGGTTATCTCGGATAGAACATTCGGATAGCAGATCATTGACCGGTGGCGAGTTTTCAGCAATAAATATGTGTGTGATTCATATTAAGGTAATCCAGAAATCATGAACTAAATAAAATACCGGATACATGCACTGCAGACATAACTACAACCACAACTACTACTACTACTACTGCTACTTCTACTACTACAACTATTACTACTACTACTACTACTACTACTTCCACTACTATTACTACTACTACTACGACGACGACGACGACGACGACTGCTGCTGCTGCTGCTGCTGCTGCTGCTGCTGCTGCTGCTGCTGCTGCTGCTGCTACTACTACTACTACTACTACTACTACTACTACTACTACTGCTACTACTACTACTACTACTACTACTGCTACTACTACAATAACTACTACTACTACTGCTACTACTACTTCTACTACTACTACTACTACTACTGCTACTGCTACTGCTACTGCTACTGCTACTGCTGCTGCTGCTGCTGCTGCTGCTGCTGCTGCTGCTGCTGCTGCTGCTGCTGCTGCTGCTGCTACTACTACTACTACTACTACTACTACTACTACTACTACTACTACAACAACAACTACTACTACTACTACTACTACTACTACTACTACTACTTCTACCACTACTACTACTACTACCACTACTACTACTACTACTACTACTACTACTACTACTACTACTACTACTACTACTACTACTACTACTACTACTACTACTACTACTACTACTACTACTACTACTACTACTACTACTACTAGGCCTACTACTACTGCTGCTGCTGCTGTAGCTGCAAGCACTTCAAATCCCACTATTACTACTCAAACCACTAATACTATTACTACTTCTACCACTACCACTACTACTACTACCACTACTACTACTACTTCTACTACAACAACAACTACTACTACTGCTGCTGTTGATGCTGCCTTCTACTGCTGCTGCTGCTGCTGCTAAAACTATTACTTTCTACCGCTTCCACAACAACCACCACAACCACTACCACTGGATTACCTGAACTACTACTGTTGATGCTGCTGCTTAAGTTACAATTGCTAATGCTAATGATGTACATTACTATCAATTTCATTGAAAACAAAATCAAATTATACATACCACATCCCTGGACTATTGACAGGCTATACATTCAAACCCCATGCGAAAACTAACGTCTTGCGCATGCGTTCGTGACATATGTCCAGGATCGCCCGGTTAGAAATATCTGGATGCTTATCAAACAAGAGGCTATAATCTGTGAACACGAAATACCTATATATACAGGAAGCGTTTGATTGATTTACAAATCAACGCTAATGTTTTACTTAGATATGGAATCATAAATCTTTTAGAGACGCGCTTTGTACATTTAAACGGGCTATGTATACGGTGAAATTCATTGCAATTCACTAGAAATATAGATCTTGCATGACGTATATACATTATATCTAACATGCCATATGAGATATCTTTATGTATATTGACTTGTCTGACATATATGAATATGTTGTACCTCCGCCACGGAGCTATGGTTTTATATTTCGTCTGTCTGTCTGTCTGTCTGTCTGTCTGTCTGTCTGTCTGTCTGTCTGTCTGTCTGTCTCTCTGTCTGTCTGTATGTATGTATGTGTGTGTGCGTATGTGTGTATCTGTCTGTGTGTCTGTATATCCGTCTGTGTACCTGTGTGTGTGTGTGTGTATCTGTCTGTGTGTCTGTGTATCTGTCTGTGTGTCTGTGTATCTGTGTGTGTATCTGTGTGTCTGTTGATCTGTGTGTGTGTCTGTGTATCTGTGCGTGTATCTGTGTGTGTGTGTCTGTGTATCTGTCTGTGTGTCTGTGTATCTGTGTGTCTGTGTATCTGTCTGAATGTCTGTGTACCTGTGTGTGTGTCTGTGTATATGTGTATCTGTCTGTGTATATGTGTATATGTCTGTGTGTCAGTGTATCTGTCTGTGTGTCTGTGTATCTGTCTGAATGTCTGTGTATCTGTGTGTGTGTCTGTGCATGTGTGTGTGTGTGTGTCTGTGTGTGTGTCTGTGTATCTGTCTGTCTGTCTGTGTGTGTGTCCGTGTATCTGTCTGGGTGTCTGTGTATCTGTCTGTGTGTCAGTGTATCTGTCTGTGTGTCAGTGTATCTGTCTGTGTGCCTGTTTTGTGTGTCTGTCTGTGTGTCTATGTGTGTGTGTGTCTGTGTGTCTGTCTGCCTGTCTGTCTGCCTGCCTGCCTGCCTGCCTGCGCCTGCCTGCCTTCCTGCCTGCCTGTCTGTACAATGAACATCGCATTACGTGTTATATAGCTAGATATATATGTTACAAACTCGTCATATCAAGAGAAACTGTATCAGACTCAAGTTAACGACATATGTAGAGTAAATATTTATGTGATGAATATTTATAATTTAATGTGTTTGTCTGAAATGTTTATTTAAAGAACGCGGCCCATTGATATTGCTAATAATGTACACATAAACACACAGTTCACACAGCTCACTCACCCTAAAAGAATGTTAAGTGTGTTGTTCCATGCAAGATAGATTTAGCGATTTTACTCAAAATGATCTTTAATGCCTTAATTTCAATTGATTTGTATACAACATACATGCATTTTTGTTTAATACTAAAACTGTTTTATTTTTCCTCACGTTTTCAAACATACAAGTGGAATAGTGAGTTGATGAACCGCATTAAAATGAAATACCTAGATGCTTTGTAACTCATTATATCGTCATCACGACCACTATTAGCATCATCGTCGTCATCACCACCACCACCACCACACCACTATTACTGTTATCATCACCACCACCACCACTACTACTATTACAATCGTCACCAATACCACCACTACAAACATCGCCAATGATCACCATCATAACCACCACCACCATAACCACCACCACCTCTGTCATTATTATCATCATCGGCATATTTTTCCTTTTTTTCGTCAACATCACTATTTTACGGAAAGTGATGACATGTAGCCTTAAAGCGGTATGACTAGATACCGAAAACAACTTGTTTACGCGAAAACAACTTCAGATACCGAAAACAACCTTGTTTTTCAATATATCTTGACTACAGACCTCATGTAAATGCCTTTTGAATATAAGTGGGTGGGTGGGTGGGTTTTGGGTGGATGTTTTTTTTTTAGTGATTGATTGATTGATTGATTGAGTGAGTGAGTGAGTGAGTGAGTGAGTGAGTGAGTGAGTGAGTGAGTGAGTGAGTGAGTGAGTGAGTGAGTGAGTGAGTGAGTGAGTGAGTGAGTGAGTGAGTGAGTGAGTGAGTGAGTGAGTGGTACGATGACACGATAGTGATACTTCGATGTAACATCGTGCCAACGTCATCGTACCATCGGACCATCGTTATCGTGCAATCGTAACATCGTGCCATCGTTATCGTACCATCGTATCATCGTTACATCATAATCGTATTATCGCACTGTCATCATCGTTCTATCGCGCCATCGTCATCGTGCCATCATACTATCTGTATCGTGCCATCGTTTCATCTTCATCGTACCATCGCCATCGTGTCATCGTCATCGTCATCGTACCATCGTCATCGTACCATCGTACCATCGTCATCGTACCATCGTGTCATCGTCACTGCATCATCGTGTCATCGTGTGTTCCGATTTTCTGTTAGGCCCATCGTGATTTTAAATAGAAATCTAAACCGCGATGGCACGATGACACGATGGTACGATGTCGATGACACGATGGTACGATGTCGATGACACGATGGTACGATGACGATGGTACGATGACACGATGACGATGGCACGTGGTACCATGGCGATGGTGCGATGGTATGATGACGATGGTGCGATGGTACGATGACGGTAACACGATGGTACATCGCACTATCACCATCGTGCCATCGTTTAGATTTTTATTCAAAATCGCGATGACCTAACGGAACACCGTAACAAACAGTTCCGATTTAATACATTCTATACACAGAGGATGCGTGACACGCCAAACCTCTGTACTAAACCGCATTATTTCGCCCCAAACGGCGAAATGTGCTTACGCATGAAGTAATCCCGCATATGAAAGTTGTTTCATGAAATGACTTTATTAATACCATTAATCAGTCTAATATTCAGTTAATACTAATGGTAGAATATATTTGTGTTAAATAAAATAACAGTAGGTGTGTTTAACGCTGTTTAGCGTGTTTATTATAAAAAGCTACTTTCACTTTCGTTTTGTGTGAAATTCAAGGTTAGATGCCAGTAAACCCAAATGCCATAGGTCCCATTATAAAACGGCGAACTTTCAGATTTCAGATTGTGCAAGCTTCGTGTCTGTTAAAAGATTAATCTTTCCTCTTCCGAAAAGTAGGGTAGTTTGGTTTTTCTTACGATTAATTTTTTGGGAGGGGGTGCAAAAATTTACCCCTCGGCCGATTTGACTCAAACTTGGTATAAATCTATGTTAGACCTAGCCTGACCCTAAACTGTCATCAATTCCCGGGAGGGTAGAGGATTATGGCCGCCAGGGGCCGACAACTTTGATCGTAAGAAAAACCGAAGATCCTTTACCCTAGTGGGAAAACTCGACACCGTTGGGACCGCCCGAGGGTGGGGAACTTCTAGCCTAATCATACACTCTAACCCCAAAAAGGGCCGGAAGTCGGGTCCCTAAAGTAAGACATTCGATTTTGGGTCTACTAGGGGTGTAATATATTCAGTGAACTTAAAAAGCCAGTATTTGGCAACTCAAGTTGACCTTTATCAAGGTCAGGTGACCCCTATAATATTGGCATCGTTGGAAAGGTCTCGAAGGACCCGACATGGAACAGTTTGAATTTTGGGGATCGGACTTTCCGTTCCGGAGTTATGGCCCTTACCAGGTCGATGCATGGTTTTTTTGGTTTTTCTTACGCCCAAACTGCCTGGGTAGATCTAATGCTCCGTTATTCGGTGATCTGGATCCCTGATATATCGTTTATAGGTGAAGGGCGTGGATATCTACAACTCCCGGGGGGTCCGACCGGGGGTAAGGGGGGGTAATAAGAAAGTTTTGGGCCTTTAGGGGGCCTATTTTTGGTGTTCAATTCCCAGGACGAGCCCTTTGACGAACTCGGGTGATTTTATTTCGGAATAAATGCCGAATTAATGAATGTGTTCTGATTTCTGGTGGAATTTGCAACAAAATGGATATTTATTTATTTAAAATCGTCCAAAAAATGACGGTGTTATAGTACTTGGAAGTCGTTGGAGACACGTTTTTTAGGTTACACACCACTCTAAGTGTGAAAAACGACCCCTCGATCCCCTATTTAGGGACTGAGTACACTGTAATGATATATATCATTGGAAAGGTAATAAAAAATCGAGTGGAAATCTTAAAAAATTATGGAGAAAAGATGTATGGTGTTCCGTAGGGGTCTGAAACCCCTCAAATACGATATTTTGACAGTATTTTACGCGGTTTTAAATTCATATAAATTCGAAATCTGATAATATGTGTAAGAAACGTACATATATAGGTAGAAAAAAGTACCACGGATCTATTGACATGCAGTTTGGGGGTAAATGTGTGACTTAGGGTCGGAATAGGGTGTTTCAAAGTGGGGTGCCCTCGTAAAAAATGCAAATTTTGGCATTTTTCACGCGTTTTGGGCTTTAAAGTTGTCCAACTCCCTTATTCCTGGAAGTAGGGGTATGAAATTTGGAATATTGGTGGTTGAATGTATTCTTAAGGGGCTGATATCGAGACTTTAAGGCAAATGTAGCCCGGGGGTGGGGCGAGGGGGGTTCAAAGTGCCCCCCCTAGTGTACGTTTTTCTATCATTCGGCTCGGTTACAACTAAAGCTCCTGAGTGCTGATATCTATATCACGGATATCGCGTATATAGGTACGCGTCGTCGATATCTACAACATTCTGGGGGTCCGGGGTGGGGTAAGGGGGGGGTAATAAGAAATTTCCGCACGTTTTTTAGGGTTATTTTGGGTCGTTTTTAGGCCTGGAAAGGGAACTTTGATGACCTCTGGTGATTTCATTTCGCGAGTTATGGAAAATGAACTTATGTTTGCTGAAATGTACTAGAATTTCCTATATAGGATATTTGTTAATTTGAAATAGGCCCTAAATGGACAGAGTTATGGGACTTGGAAATCGTTAAAAACGTGATTTTCGGCTAAAATCGCGAATAGGGGTAACAAAAACCCCTCGTTTCACTATTAAATCGGTACACTATGGTCAGTTATATATATATATCTGGAAAGGTGATAACCTCGGTGGCAGAAATTTGAAAAAAATAATGGAGACAGGATGTATGGTGTTACGTAGGGGTCAGAAATACCTGTTTATGCTATATTTTCTCCGTATTGTCTTATGGTTAGAAGTAATTAACATTCGAAATCGGAGAATATGTGTCTGAAACTTATATATATATGGGTAGAAACAAGTACCACAAATCCATTGACATGCAGTTTGGGGGTACATGTGTGCCTTAGGGCCGGAATAGGGGGTGTCAAAGTGGGTTGCCCTCGTATTTTGCGTAATTTTGCACGAGTTTTGGACTTTCAAAGTTACCCTACATCCACATTGTTGGACTTAGAGGCATTAAAGTTGGAATGCTGAGGGATAATTGTATTACTGAGGTGCTGACAACTCGGTTTTAATGCAAATATAGCCCGGGGGTGAGCTACGGGGGGGGGGTTAAAAGTGACCACCGCTGGTTTTTAGCGTTTCGCTTGACCCCTACCTCCTTCGTAGCTCCCTAATTCTTTAAGGGGCCAAGATACCCGAAAAGTAACACCGGATTCGTGCTCAGCGATGTTTTCTACCATGGAAAACACTATGTTATCGAAGTTGTTGAACCAAACACTTTTACCCAAAATTGAGCGTAAGAAAGGCTGGGGGGGTGGGCTCCCTAAGACCCTAATAACTTTTTTATGGTACAATATATCTCAAAACGGATTGCGGATTCGTGCTCAGCAATGAATCCTAACATAGATTTGAACATCTTAGGGTCGTATGTCAAGGTCGCCGATTTTTGGGTAAAAATTCCACCTGATGGTACCATCAGGTGGAATTTTTACCCAAATATCGGCGACCTTGACATACAACCCTAAGATGTTCAAATCTATGTTAGGATTCTAAGCTGAACACAAATCCACAATCCGTTTTGAGATATATCGCACCATAAAAGAGTTATTAGGGTCTTAGGGAGCCCACCCCCCAGCCTTTCTTACGCTCACATTTGGGAAAATACTTTTTGTTCAAAAACTTCGATCAAATAGTGTTTTGTATAGTAGAAAACATCGCTGATCACTAATCCGCGATCCCTTTTGGGCTATATTCAACCGTAAAAAAGTTATCACGGTTCCCTGGATACCCCCCTCTACTCCCCAGGCAGACGGACTGCCAGAATGACGAACGAACGGACGAATTTAAGAGTACAATTTAATTCCAAACACTAATCTGCAAGCCTTTTATTTTTAATATTTTTGGTTATGTTTGTTTATTTATTTCCGCATACCCATCTCCTAGATATTCAATTTCCAAGTCAAACGGACAAACAGACGGACAAAAGGACAAAAGAGGTACTTACTCGAAGGGACAAATCTACGCTGAGCATGAATCTGAAATCCTTTTTGAGATATCTTGAACCGTTCAAAAGTTACAAGGGTCTAATGGACCCCACCCTCGACTTTAGTGTTTATGCCTGACCCCTACCTCCTTTGTAGCCCCCTATTTCCTTAAGGGGTCAAGATACTCAAAAAGTAACACCGGATTTGTGCTCAGCGATGATTCCTAACTAAGATTTGAACATCTCAGGGATGTATGTCAAGGTCACCGATTCACCCAATTTTTACCTGATACCACCATCAGGGGTGAAATTTGGGTGAAAAGTCAAAGGTCAAGGACATCAAAGAAGATAGTGTTTTGTGGGGTAGAAAACATCGCTAAGCACCAATCCGCGATCCTTTCTGAGCTATATTCAACCATAAAAAAGTTATCAGGGTTCTCTGGATACCACCCTCTAGCCATTTACACGGACAGACGGACGGACGGACGAAAGGACAGACGGACATCGCTTTTAATGTGCAATTTAATGTTGAGCACAAATCTGAAATCCGTTTTGAGCTATATGGCACCGTTAAAAAGTTATAGGGGTTTCCTCGAACACATCTCGTAACCATATACATTCCCAAGACAGACGGACGGACGGACGGACGGACGGACAGACGGACAAAAAGACGGAGAGACTCAAGGGTAGAATTGTATGCTGAGCACGAATCTGAAATCCGTTTTGAGATATATTGCACCGTTCAAAAGTTATTGGTGTTTCCTGGATACCACCCTATAGCCATATACACGGACAGACGGACGGACGAACGGACGGACAGACAGACATCGCCTTTAAAGTAGCGTTCAATGCTGAGCACAAATCTGCAATCCCTTTTGAGCTATCTTAAACCGTCGAAAAGTTAGAGGGGTTTTCTCGAGCACACCCCCTATAAATGAACACTACTTAGACAGACGGACGGACGGACAAACAGACGGACAGACGGACAGACGGACGGACGGACGGACGAAATTGTACAAATGTATGCTGAGCACGAATCTGAAATCCGTTTTGAGATATATTGCACCGTTCAAAAGTTATCGGGGTTTCCTGGATACCACCCTATAGCCATATACACGGACAGACGGACGGACGGACGGACGGACGGACTGTCAGACACTGTTTTTAAAGTAGAATTGTATGCTGAGCACGAGTCTGAAATCCGTTTGTAGCTATCTTAAACCGTTAAAAAGTTATAAGGGTTTCCTGGATACCACCCTATAGCCATATGCACGGACAGACGGACGGACGGACGGACGGACAAACAGACTTTGTTCTATAAGTAGAATTTAATTATAAACACAAATGTGAAATCCGTTTTGAGCTATCTTAAACCGTCGAAAAGTTAGAGGGGTTTTCTGGAACCCACCCCCTATAAATGAACACTACTTAGACAGACGGACGGACGGACAAACAGACGGACAGACGGACGGACGGACGAAATTGTACAAATGTATGCTGAGCACGAATCTGAAATCCGTTTTGAGATATATTGCACCGTTCAAAAGTTATCGGGGTTTCCTGGATACCACCCTATAGCCATATACACGGACAGACGGACGGACGAACGGACGGACAGACAGACATCGCCTTTAAAGTAGCGTTCAATGCTGAGCACAAATCTGCAATCCCTTTTGAGCTATCTTAAACCGTCGAAAAGTTAGAGGGGTTTTCTCGAGCACACCCCCTATAAATGAACACTACTTAAAGAGACGGACGGACGGACAAACAGACGGACAGACGGACGGACGGACGAAATTGTACAAATGTATGCTGAGCACGAATCTGAAATCCGTCTTGAGATATATTGCACCGTTCAAAAGTTATCGGGGTTTCCTGGATACCACCCTATAGCCATGTACACGGACAGACGGACGGACGGACGGAAGGACGGACGGACTGTCAGACACTGTTTTTAAAGTAGAATTGTATGCTGAGCACGAGTCTGAAATCCGTTTGTAGCTATATTAAACCGTTACAAAGTTATAAGGGTTTCGTGGACCCCACTCTATACTATATTTTGTGTTCTTCACTTTAAACATACTGCATGTTCGCCTATTTATACCACGTGATGTAAACAGAACCACGCTAGTTTAACCACGCTAGACAATTCCAGGAAACTGCATATTTTCAAGATTTGTTTATCTACTGCTGAATTTGAGAGAGAACGTAAGTAAAAATCGATTAAAACTGACGCTTTGTGTATTATTTACTACATTTCAATGCTGATTTTGCAATATCTAGTGTAAGGGGTAGGTATAGAATGAAAATCATACGATTCCAAGAAGAGTTTTCGTTCTAGAACAAAAGTATGGTGTACCGTATCTGCCAGAACAAAAGTATGGTGTACCGTATGTGACAGAACAAGAAATTTTACTTAAATTTGAACATATTGTTACTGCTACATATTAATGCAATATATAGTGTAAGGGGTGTGCCATACGGGTCAGAACGTATTTTGGACATTTTGTACTTCATAAACTTTGCCAATGTATAAGTTTTCTTCTACAGATGCCACCGAAGTACGAGTGCATACCCAGAAAGTGCCCCATGTGCGTCGCCGGGGGGGTCACGACCGTTTTCAAACGGTTGAACGACCATCTCCGGCGAAACCATGGTCTGAGTGGTGCAGACTTGAAGAAATACACATCTGATTTACGCGCAAAGACGGGGAAGAGCCGCATGGAGCGTAGGCCCTATTGGAAGTGTACATGCGGGCTAGCGGTAGTGCGGAGGGCCCAGCACCTCCGACAGATCCACCCGGAGCTAAACCCCGACAGCGAAGCGTTTGTCCAGGCGCTGCACGCGTTCACGAAGGTAAGTGTCAGAATGGGTTTATCTCAGAGATGTTTCACATTACACTCAAACAAAGTAAGTAAAGTACATTGTTTATAAAACTGACAGGTGTTAATGAACGTCTATCAACGACACAATAACACTCAATTTTGTGAGGTTTGCTGTTCCACATAATGATACACTTCCAGGTGCACAGGACCAGAACAGCGGGCCCCGCAGCGGCCCCGGCAGCCTGTGAGAGGGCGGCAGAGGCGGCGGACGAGGATAGCTGCAGCTCCAGCTCCAGATCCAGCTCCAGCTCTAGCAACCGGTCCAGCTCGAACCCTAGGTCCAGCTCGAGCTCAAGCGACACGGACACACAGTTCCTGACACGTGCTTACTGCCTTAGCTTGGCTCCCAATGCCAGGGTAATGGCGGGCCGTAAGAACTGTAAGTAACGATATCAACTAGTGACTTTTTATGACCCTATCCAAAGGACACATAGATATAGAAATCTACAATGAGGCGGACCCCTTGAACACTCATAGAGTAATTACGCACTGTAGCATGATACAGCGATCCATGATATTTCTTTCAGTTTCCATCGTTGACCGGTACGTTGCGCACCTGCATTCAAGACCTGGGGGCGCCTACACCGCCGTGCAGGCGGCCGAGGCGGCCATGAAGGTGAATAGATTCATGGCCCTCTCGGGCTTCACGGAGGGGTCGGGGTCGGACGTGGAACGAATATTACGTTGGAAGGACGCCATGGAAGTCCACGACGACTACCTCCAGCGCGGACACCAGCCGGGAACGATCCGATCGGCGCTCAACTCCATCCAGAAGTTCTTGCGATGGATCAAAGACGAGCGCCTGGCAGACGGAGGTGTCGTGGAAGAAGTAAGTGTGACATGATGATAGCATTCATAATGAGTACTTTGCTATTTCTGTAAACTATGCCTTCTTTTTATACAGATACTAATTAACCTGTATTTTACAGGCCCTCAGGTCGCTCCAGGGCTGTATGAGCGCGTCGCGCGCAGATTTGAGGCGGCGTGAGGTGGCGCTCAGAGTGGAGGAGAGTGTGCAACTCCCAACTCAGATCAACATCGAGGAAGAGTTCAGGTCATGCGACTACGTCCGTGGTACAATTGAGCAGTTCCTCAGGGCCCCCAGCGTAGCCTACTTATTCATACGGGGCATTCTAGTGCTACTGATGGCCATCCCCAACGGCTCCCGCGCGGGTGAATTTACGCACCTCAAGGTTTGTACTTTAAAACAATAGATCAGCCTTGTATTTATACCAAAATATACTCATATATGTATGTGGTCCTCTATAGGCTATCGTGTATAATTCGATCATATTGACGGTTTACATCACAGTACAAGCGCTAGTTGACCTTTAAAGGTATCGACACATTTGAATTTTGCATTGCAGATGAAGCACGTAGACCGGTTCCAAGAGTTCGATGACGGGAGGCAGGTCACCGTCACAATTGACCAGCACAAGACCTCCCAATACAGAAAATACGGATACTTCCATCTGACGAAGAACACGTTTGTGATCCTCCAGACCTTCGTCAGCACGGTGAGGAGGCTTCTATATCCGGGCCGCACGGACACGGAGACCAAAGACGAGCTGGTGTTCGGCCGGCCGGACAAGAAGGAGCTGGCACAAAATATGATCAACATGTGGATCCAGGCAGCGTGGAAGAAGTAAGTATCTGAGTTTTTATTCGTTTATTTTTGCTGCGGTTAAATATTATGTTGATGATTAGTACCCTGATGATGAATGATACTTGCATAAATAAATGTAAATATTCTTCAGATCCGGACTCATGGCGAGGTACCCGCATTACAAATTCAGCCTCACAGCGAACAGAAAGCTCCTCACCGTCCAGGCCCGCAAGGTCGACTTTCAGCAGGCCGACAGCGTGGCCAACATGTTGTGCCACAAAAGGACGACGGCAGACCGCCACTATGACGTGGTGGAACAAAAGTAAGTTCCTGTGACATTAGATTATATTTGTATTAAAATTTGTGTAGGTACGCCAATGTTTAGATATGAATGTTCATTCCTTAGGAAAGTTAACACTCATTACAGGTCCCACAGCGTGATATAAACGATATCATTTACACTCATCCATCGTTCAATAACATTATACATTTGATCATCTTCAGAGAAAGGACCCAGGCGACGTATCTCTGGCTGCGGGGGGCCAGGGCGCGGCCCGACCCAACATCGTCGGCGACCGCAACCGCGTCGGCCACCGCCCCGAACCCGGACCGTGCGGAGACCGCAGCATTGGACCTCGAGCGGCCGGGGCCCTCTACCGGCGACGACCAGCAGCCGGGGCCCTCTTGGGAAGGGCAGGGACCGGGGCAGTCCGACGACGATCTCGACGAGGCTAGGGTAAGCTTGAAAATGAATCAAATATATTACGATGATGATTAACACGATGGTGATAATGTCCATGAATGATGATGACGATAATGCAGATAAATATACGAGAAACCAATGATTTATTTACTTATATAATCTATTCGCAATTCAGCTTCGTGTACAGATATTGAACACATATACTTACACATGTTTTGTCTAATTTCCACAGGCGGAGATACAGAACGTCGAGTATTATATTCGCCAGGCGGAGGCAGTGATGGACGAGGACGATGAGCCCCTAGCCCACACCAGAAAGACACCCAGGGTGATCGACGACTCGGACGATGCTATCCCGGACACCGATAGGGACTCGGTTGCGCTTTCGACATCGAGCGCGGCTGTCCGTGGTCGGACGCGCATGTTTGTGTCAGACTCTGAAACAGAACAAATGACGGAACTATTTCAAGCTGACATTAAACAGGCAGTCAGGGATAACAAGACGATCAGCATCAATGTCATCAGAGAGAAGAGGGCCGGTAGATGGCCCCGACTCTCTGATCAACAAATTAGAGAAAAATTGAGAAACATTGCTCGAAAATCCAGTCGTTTTTTTTGGCGTTGATTGATATGATTGATTTTTTCGTTTAGGCCATTTAATTTTAACAGCATTGCTACACAAATTCGTTACTCCTGGCTGCCTGCTTGAATACAAAATTAAGTAATCTTTGTTACTATGTTATTTTTTTTTCTGTACGCACATATGTATATATATATATTAAGGAATGCTAATTAAAGCTTCAGTACAGACACTTATTTGTTGTTATTTATCTTGTTAATCATCGCCTATAGTTGATCGTTTTGTTCCAACATTTCGATGAGATAGTGTTTTATATAGTAGAAAACATCGCTGAGCACAAATCCGCAATCCGTTTTCAGCTAGATAGAACAGTTAAAAAAGTGTAAGGGTGTAATGGACCCCACCCTATAGCCATATACACGGACGGACGGACGGACAGCCAGACAGACATCGTTTATAGAGTAGATTTTAATGCTGAGCAAGAATCTGAAATCCGTTTTGAGCTATCTTAAACCGTTAAAAAGTTATAAGGGTTTCCTGGATACCACCCTATAGCCATATGCACGGACAGACGGACGGACGGACGGACAAACAGACTTTCTTCTATAAGTAGAATTTAATTATAAACACAAATGTGAAATCCGTTTTGAGCTATCTTAAACCGTCGAAAAGTTAGAGGGGTTTTCTGGAACCCACCCCCTATAAATGAACACTACTTAGACAGACGGACGGACGGACAAACAGACGGACGGACGGACGAAATTGTACAAATGTATGCTGAGCACGAATCTGAAATCCGTCTTGAGATATATTGCACCGTTCAAAAGTTATCGGGGTTTCCTGGATACCACCCTATAGCCATGTACACGGACAGACGGACGGACGAACGGACGGACAGACAGGCATCGTTTGCTGAGTAGAATTTAATGCTGAGCACAAATCTGAAATCCGTTTTGAGCTATCTTAACCCGTTAAAAAGTTATAAGGATTTCCTGGAGCCCACCCCCAAGCCATGAACACTCCTAAGACAGACGGACGGACGGACGGACGGACAAAAGGGTACAAATGTATGCTGAGCACGAATCTGAAACCCGTTTGTAGTTATATCAAACCGTTAAAAAGTTATCAGGGTTTCCTGGATACCACCCTATAGCCATATACACGGACAGACGGACGGAGAGGACGGAAAAACATCTTTTATTTGAGTACAATTTAGTGCTGAATAAGACTCTGCAAATCGTTCATTTTTTATAAGTTTTGATAATTTTTAATATTATTTTCCGCGAACACATCTGATAGCCATGTATGTTCCCAAGACAGACGAACGGATGGACGTACAGAGGACTTAAACCCTCTCTTTAGAGGTATTACTCGGATGTGGCACCCAGCGGCGCTCCACTTCCGGTACCAGACCGGAAACCGGCTACCGGGAATGTCAGCGCGGCACGGGTGCGTGTCCCGCCCGGCGTTCCTCGCACAAACACTTTGCCAAACTCACTAGCGGGATTGTCCGGCACGCGCCCAGCGGCGCTACACTTCCGGTAGCCGGCTAGCGGTACGCTGAACACAAATCTGAAATCCGTTTTCAGCTATATTGCACCGTTCAATAGCTATAAGGGTTTCCTGGAGCCCATCCACAAACCATATACACTCCCAAGACGGACGGACGGACAGACGGACGGACGGACGGACGGACGAAAGGGTACAAATGTATGCTGAGCACGAATCTGAAATCCGTTTGTAGCTATATTAAACCGTTACAAAGTTATAAGGGTTTCCTGAAGCCCACCCCCTAGCCATTTATCTTCCCAAGACAGACGTACGGACGGACGGACAGACATTGTTGTTTTTCTCTGTACCAACATCAACTATAACAGTGTATTCCTGTAATTCATGTTCGTAGATGCACTACAATACCTCACAATCATTGCCTATTGTTGAGCGTAAGAAAAACCAAATCCTACACCTAGGGGTTACCTCCTTTGCAGCTCCCTAATTCTTTAAGGGGCCAAGATATCCCAAAAGTAACACCGGATTCGTGCTCAGCGATGAATCCTAACATAGATCTGAACATCTTAGGGTCGTATGTCAAGGTCGCCCTATTTTGGGTAAAAATTCCACCTGATGGTACCATCAGGTGGAATTTTTACCCAAATATCGGCGACCTTGACATACAACCCTAAGATGTTCAAATCTATGTTAGGATTCATCGCTGAGCACGAATCCGCAATCCGTTTTGAGATATATCGCACCATAAAAAACTTATTAGGCTCTTAGGGAGCCCACCCCCCAGCCTTTCTTACGCTCAAAAATAACAACAAGTTTTTTTCTTCCCTTTTGACTTAATATCACTTTTTATGGTTTTATATGTACAGTAACACTTTTCCATCCAGCCTAGTACACTATCTTTCCACCAAAATGTCTCTATTGCAACGAATTAGCTGTGAAACTATACTTGTATTCACACTTTATACCCCTCGGACGTCACTTTTAGTGATAGTTTTTCACAAAACTCTTAGCGCAGCGTCATTTTCTGCTCGTTTACCATCAGTCTACACTGAAAACTCACAGAAAATACCCCTAAAGACCATCAAAGGTGTCCTGCAATGCACAACATGTGTTTACAGCATGCGTTACCTGTGCGTTTTGACCCTTACACAACCCCAAAAGACGTTTACACCCCCAGGCAACGATTATATCGTTTGAAACTACTGTGCGCCAATAAAAATCGACACTAAAAACATTTAAAACCCTGCCAGGGCATGTGGGCTAGGTTAGCGGTCGAAATAGGGGTAAAATGCACTAACAGTACCCTGTTTCAAGTACCCCAAACACCCAGAAAAAAACGGTTAGCGCTTTCAATTTATGTTTTTGTTATTCACTATTCATCCTCATACAAAGTTCCACAAATTATATGAGGTTGTTATTAGAAATAAATAATCGAACCCCAAAAATTACAGGCATTGGTTTTTCTTACGCCATTTTGGGTTAAGAAATTTTTTTTTTGGTATGGACATTTAAATTATCTCCCCTTTTTTCTTGTTTCGGCCCCTTAATTGTGGGTAATGGTCGCCACAAATCACCCCCATCCCATAAAAATAAATTTTCCGCACGTAACCCAGCAAGAACATACTACCCTGAGTCATTTTACATATATACTTAAAAAGGGGGAGATAACTGTCAAAATTGCTACTATTTATCGCCCCTTAACTATTTATAACAAATACTACTTATAATCAACACTAATATAACTATTTATAATTTGAGCGTAAGAAATACCAATGCGCAAGAAAAACCCTCCCCGTCGTAAGAAAAACCATCTCTGTCGTAAGAAAAACCCTCCCCATCGTAAGAAAAACCATATTACCATAACCGGTCGTAAGAAAAACCAATTTGGTCGTAAGAAAAACCAAAATACCATACCCCTAATTGCAATAAAAAGATATGGCATGTTACTTCTAAGAAAAATGCGCCTCACCTGAATGCAGACACCGGTATAAACTAGGGTTTCGGCAGTCACATTTCGACAAAAGCCTCATGCCACAGTAAACACACCCCTAAGCTCGTCTTTCAAGTTAGCCTCCAAAGAAATGCACAAACATGTTTCAATCACACAGAGGATATTAGAAATAACCACAAAAGACAGTGACATTGCTGAATGCTTTTCATAGCAGAAGAAAAAAAAGGAACTCTAGAAAAGGTAACACATTGATTTACTGGTAGCTAACCTGAATGCGATGTTAAAACAACCATTGCGAGCTATGCTGAAAAGTAGCGCATACCCATAATGCTTACAGCGTGAGAACACAGATCTGTCAGACCGGTGTTACATTTTTATCGAGTGCACCGGGATTCTCTCCCATATGGCCATCGCCCCCAGAAGACTTGTTAGTTGGGTTACGAGGGATAGTGCAAGATACAGGAGACGCCCCGTTCCAGAGGCGACCCTGGGTCTTTTAGTGTCCGGTGTGAAGCACCTAGTACACTGCACCTCGGTTTAACGTCTCATGCGAAAGACGAGTTAGTAGGTTAGGGTGTAGCGGGGGCTCGAACATGCGACCCCTGAGTTGTGAAACCAGTGCTTTACCACTAGACCACGGATCCGCCACATGTCAGACCGGTGTAGACACAACGTCTTTTTGTTTCCGTTTTGTCAAGAGGATAGGGGAAGAAACCGCGGCACTTCGCCGCCAATTAAAATCAAACGCTGACAGCGTAGAAAGACTGTTGGCGAGAAAAGAAACTAAGAAACAAATGAATTATGCGAGTATTTTTATCATAAGGAACATTTATTCAAGTAAGTCACCTGTCTGTTATATAATTTCTACAACAACAAAAATCGAAACTCATAACTATACACTCCAAACAAAATAATTGGAATAAGCTGGTATTCGACCTAATTGAAGATGGAGATACAGGCCACTACTTTTTGCAAATTAAAACTAATAAAGCTCGGGTCTAATTCAATACTATTTATCTACGACATTCTCATCTTTATTTTTTTGTAATTCGTGGGAGGCAAATATTTTTGTGCAAACTATTTTAAAAGTAAACAGAATTATATGCATACACGCCAATCTACAACGGGTAAAATAGTCGAGTACAAGTTTGATTAAATATTCAGTGCTTTTTATCACAAGCGCTATGCTCAGTAAATACCAATTTAAACACAAATAAGTTGATTTTGTAAAATACATTCAAAACTCTCTTTAGAAGTACAATCATTTCCATAGTTCTTATGCATACGTCAAAAACAATAGCAATCGTAAATCGAGTGGTTACGATCGCTCCGCTGTATGTACTGACTCAATACACTGTTGTTAAACGTATACAATATGATGTAGTATGCAGTTAACCAGTCAGCAGCACTAACAGATGCGCTATCATACCTATATGAATATACATAACATGAATTCACTTGTACGTGTGGACTAAATGGATTGTTATTATTGTTTATTAGTGTTTTAAGTCGGATCTATTTTTTGTAGGGATGGCAACGAATACCAAAACGCTATTCGAATATTCGATTTCAATATTCGAATATTCGTTCGTTTTTTAAATGTCCGAGTCTTTGTTCATTTATCTATGATGTATAATAGGTAAACGAATTAATGTGTCGTTAAAATCGTTTTTATCGCTGTCGACTCTGTGAATTTAATTCGAATTTTCATCATCATCATCATCATCATCATCATCCGATCATTGATTTTATAATACAACAACATAGAACACAGTTCTTATATTTTATTTCCAATCATTTACTTTGTCATACATTTGAATACACTGGATGAAAAGTATGCGGAGGCATGATGATTTGTAAATGCAATCTGACCATTTAATGAACACTTTAATGAACGAGAATACTTTGAGTTTAATGTGTGTGTAGTACATTTTTATCGAGTGCACCGGGATTCACTCCCATATGGCCATCGCCCCCAGAAGACATGTTAGTTAGTTACAGGGGATAGTGCAAGATACAGGAGACGCCCCGTTCCAGAGGCGACCCTGGGTCTTTTAGTGCCCGGTGTGAAGCACCTAGTACACTGCACCTCGGTTTAACGTCTCATGCGAAAGACGAATTAGTAGGTTAGGGTTTGACGGGGGCTCGAACCTGCGACCCCTTTGAGTTTAATCGGGAAACATATAGAATATATATCTGTGCTGTTTTACTCATTTTTGTTTGTTATATTGAGCGAATAAATGCTTTAAAGTCGGCATAAAAAATGTTGTTGTTAATGCACCGCTAATTAAAGGTATGAAATTAAATTGATAGTAACACCTAAACCGCATAATGCACCATACATTGTTCAAACATTGTACTCCAATTAGCGCCAGTGTGAAAACATCGGTCTCCAATTAGCTTCAGTTAAGCACCCAAATAATGTTACGTACAAACTACGCAAATATCGGCCTCTTCTTAGGGTCTCTTCTTAGGGTCAGTTTACGACTCGATTGTCACAGTTTGCTTAATCTGATATCTCCCACTGCGGCTACGGGTATCACTGGTGTTAAATAACATGTCAACGTGTCAAGTTAGGTAACTGTGAAAACATAATGATCGCGGATTATAGAGTTAAACTAGCTTATTATGGAGAATTTTTATTTAATTTTTTTGCCATTCGAATACTCTTTTAATATTCGAATATTCGGTCAAGTATTCGAATATTCGATTATTCGTTGACATCCCTAATTTCTTGTCATCTATTCATAGAAAGTAGCATTAATAACAGGAAGCCTCACTGCTCAGCAAGCGAAGCGCAGAAAGTTATCGATTTACTGACTCGTAGCTTGCAAAGTAAAGATGTATAGTCCCCTGAAGACCGATTTCAGAATACATCTACTAAATCCTGTTGGCTTGCGCCAACAGTCAAAAAATACCCATAGTGATCTCCCTTGTTTCGCCCATTTTTCCATATAAAAGCTTACAACAGCGTAGCAAAATTACGCCATACATTTATTATCAGCATGTACCTACCTAAATGAATGGATGAATGAGTGAATGAATAAATGAGTCAACGAATGATGTAGCGAGTGAATTAGTGGGTGAATGAATGAATGAATCAATGAATGAATGAATTAATTAATGGTGTAGTTTTTTATTGTTTATCATACCCACCACTCATACAACACTTTCGCAAAACAGAATAAGAATGCGTTATACGCTGGATACCAAATGGCCTAAAAATAAATCACGCGACAACGAAGATGATTCTGTATTTTATCGATAATCTTTAATGTTCTGTTGTTGTTCTTTAACTTAAGTTTTTACGTGCTTTTTAAATTATATGGTTTTGGCGAAATACGGAGAGACAAGAGTTTAGTATTAAACGTTAAACATGTTTTTTTTTACATATCTTCTGAGCAAATCACACATGTACGGTGTACCGTTACTGCCATCGTAGTTTCGCGACTTCCATCTGTGCTTATCTATTTTCCGAAGGTATCTCATTAAGATTACACATTGATACAGAGTAATGACAACAGTGAAAAATGGTAATCTTATTTACAATGAGGCCTTCAAACAACATTTGCATATGTAATTAAACAACTTGTATTAACTGTACACAATTTAATCAATAAAAGTGACGAACATAACATAATTTTTAGAACAGAAACAGTACAAAACATATTTTTAATTTACGTTTATGTATACTAGTATATTAATTACGAAAATAGCAAAATAGGAACCTAATTTTAACATAGCCACTATAAACTATGTAAGATTAAATATATTTTATAAATTAATAATTTAGTGTTTTTTTATACTACAAAATAATAAGGCTAATCCGGTACGACACTTTACGCACATGCATTAAGACCGGTTTTCTCACGACGCCCCTAATTTATTTCTTGTTGGGAAAGTCCCATCAAATAGTTTACTATTTTACGCCGAAGGGCCGAGACGATACGCCGAGGCGCCGACACGATGCGCCGAAGCGATTTAAACATCGTCTCTTCGAATCTTCGCCCAATTTTATACCTATACCCAGTAAATGAAAAAAAAACACGAGATGTCGACGTTTGTATCGCTTAGGCGCATCGTCTCGGCGCTTCGGCGTATCGTGTCGGCGCGTCGGTGTGTAGTGTCGGCGCGTCGGCGCCCTTTCATAAGAACGGGTCGAAGTGGCGAAACTACGATTGCAGTAACAGGCCACCGTTCACATATGCGTAATACTGAAATACAGTAACCTAACCAAGGGAGACCACTGCAGATTTGTTACACATCACAATTCGTTGAATGACGTCCCTTTTCCAAATGAACGCAGTGCAACCGACTGTTAATAATGAAGTCAATATTATCATTAGAATACACAACATAATGTGTCAAACATTTGTATGTTGGGAAAAGGGTTCCTTATCATAAACTACTAGCTTTCCACACAGTAGGACCAATCCGACTCGGACTACCGTAACCAGATTTCAATCTAATTCGTTATTAAAGTGGAAATTCTGGTATTATATTTCGATGTGAAGAATAAAAAATAATAAACCAACACGTACTGGCTTATTATGCAAATAACGACGCATATGTTTAGAAGTATATATGTATCTTTTATACGTGCAAAAGAAGAAATTTAAATACATTCAATTTTGTATAATTACAGTTCATTCTATACTTGTGTGTAGCTTGAGAATACGCTATAATCGCTCGAGTATAGCTTTCCCACGATACCTCGCACCATCTTTCACAGTGAATAAAGTAACCGACCAGTTATTAGAGCTATATAGAGCTATTTGGTGTGAAAATCACCCTCACTGGTGACAACTTAAAGCCAGATCTTTCAAGCGGAACGCACTCCTTTACTATATACATATGTCAGGTCCGCTTCATCTATTCGTGTTTACATCCAACGTAAATATTGTTATACTTATTTAACATTGTGTAGACATTGGACAGGACTTACACATATGTATAGCCTTTAGGTATTTTATAGCAAATATATGTGATATACCAATAACAATAGCTTTGTGTTATATCATCGATAACAAACTATACATGTACAGTATATTTTGGACTATTTTATACCTGAAAGTTAATGTATAAACTAAACCCATAGTACCTGCATAATATTTATTTTAAAGCAAGTGCGTTAAATCGATATGACCTATTCAAGACGGGTACCTCTCCATACAAAAATCGTGACTTTGGGACAATCCGAAATGCTATAATTAGAATAAAAACAGCTCTACCCGACAGCATTAGTGTACGTAAGGTGAAATTACATAGGTTTCATTGATCGCTAAGTTAAGTGGGTTAACAAAACAAAAATCGGACGTTTATATACGACAATACTGGATATCGAATTCCGTTCATGTGTTATGTCTATCAGTGATTTTTCTAGAGATGGGATATTCAGCATGAACTAACGATTATGAAAAGAAAAAAATAGAATCGGTTCTTGTTTTATAATTACTTTATAAGATCATTCAATATATTGGAAAATAGACCAGTTTGGACCAATATAACATGGGTTCAACAAGAAATCTGCTTCTTGGTAAGTTTATACAGGTCTTTAAATCTTTATATAGATATTAGTATTTGTGAAGTTATACATATCGAGCTGTTGCAGCTGCATTTTAATTGTGTCGTCCTTAATTTAAAAAAAAACTTAATTAATGTCTTAACCTGGCGATCGGAAATGATCAGTCTTCAGCGACAAATCTGTTTTATTCTATAACATGGAACATAACATAGACGAGTCGTTGACATCTTGTGTCTTCTGCGTCAATCATGTGTCTTCTGCGATCGACAATGTTGTGTCTACTGCGACAGTGTTGTGTCTTCTGCGACAGTGTTGTGTCTTCTGCGTCAATCTTATGTCATCTGCGTCAATCTTATGTCATCTGCGTCAATCTTGTGTCTTCTGCGACAATGTTGTGTCTACTGCGACAATAGTGTGTCTTCTGCGTCAATCTTGTGTCATCTGCGTCAATCTTGTGTCTTCTGCGATCGACAATGTTGTGTCTACTGCGACAATGTTGTGTCTTCTGCGACAATAGTGTGTCTTCTGCGTCAATCTTGTGTCTTCTGCGACAGTGTTGTGTCTTCTGCGACAATATCGTGTCATCTGCGACAATATCGTGTCATCTGCAACAGACTTATTTCTCCTGTGGCAATGTTGTGTCTTCTGCGACAATCTTTTGTTTTCTGCGACAGTGTTAGGTCTTCTGCGAAATATATCGTGTCATCTGCATAAGACTTGTGTCTTCTGCGGCAATGTGTCTTCTGCGGCAATGTGTCTTCTGCGACAATATTGTGTCATCTGCGACAGACATGTGTCATATGCGACATTATTGTGTCTTCTCTGAAAGGCGTGTGTCTGCGACAATTTTGTGTCTTCTTTTACAATCTTTGTTGATAATCTTGTGTCTTCTATAGCAATCCTGTGTAACCTGTGACAATCTTGTGTCATCGGGACAATAGTATGCTTTTTTGACAGTCTTTTATCTTCTTTGACAATCTTGTACCCCTTGTGACAATCGCGTGTCTTCTGTTACAATCTTAAGTCTTTTCTGACTGTGCTTCTGCAGCAGCCAACGTTGTGGTATTTTCTGACAATCAATTTTGTTGTAATATTTTGTGTATCCAATTAGCATTGATTCTCTTCTATTATTTTCAGCGTTGATTAATGTATATCTTTTTGCCGAGCTGAACAATTATTGACTGTATTGATAGCGAGTCGGTTAACAAACAGTTCGTTGATCAGTGTATTGACAGACGGTCTTGTGTTGTGTGCCTCATTGATGCTCTTAAATTACGATGTTTGAACAATTGGAACAATATATTTTCATTTTTCATTCCTCTTGCAATAAACTTTCCACAAACAAACAAGTTACTGATAATTGAAGAAAAAGAATCGGTCGTTCGATATGCTGAAACTCAAGTACAATAACTTGTTTTACAGAGAATATTTCAAAACCTGTCTATAACAACCACCTAGGCCATCCTTAAAAAAAATGTTAGTTTGCGGTAACGTGACCGACTCACGAAATTGGGCCCGACTCACAAGTGTTTATAGGCTTCCGTGAAGCACAATTTTGTTCTATTCAAAAATGTTACATCCATCATATTTTGCTCGAAATTCATGCATAATGTTTTATAACAACTAAACACAGCATTCTAATAAGGCCCAAAAAAATTAGTTCCGTTTCTGGTCTCCTGCCCATGAGGAGAATGATGCTGGGAGAATGATGTGTGTGTCCCATATATGCTAGCTTCTATTCAGATGAGTATTGCGTATTATGGTACTTCATTCAGCTATGAAAAATCGGCGCGCGTTGGACATGGTAACAGTCTTCAGTCATGTTTTTTTAGGGGGAAAATTTTAGTGATTTTTTATTTTATATTTAATTCATAATTTTTTATTAACGAAACATTGCATCCTAATTACCTTGCAATCATTTTTCCAGTTGGAACAAACAATAAAATCCGTTAAAACACAGTCATTAATAATAACACCTGTTACAACTGAGAGCGCAACGTCATCAATTAGACAGGTCTTTAAAATATTAAAATCTGCAAGCCGTAAGCAACAACCATAGCAACGGTGTCGGTTTGACTTCAACAAGTCTTTGATGTGACTGCTGAGCTGGGGCCATTGTCTAGCTGTTTGTAGCACTAAGCGTTTAACACGAGTAACAGTTGGAAAAAGAATCAATCAATTCTATTGTACCTGAACAATGCAAGCAGTGTCGATTGAGCATTAATGAATTAGTGTTCAAGAGGAAATGTTAAGGGTGTGAAAAAAATTAGACAGTTGTTGCATCGGATAAATTGTAGATTTAAATGGCAGTGACGGAATATACATGTATTAGAATTAACATGGAGATTGTGTTACTGCATAAAACTTATTGAATAGTAACATTTATATTGGCATTCAATTTGGATTAATATGTGTTTCGTGCACAATGTAATTATGTATGCGTATCTGAAATTTACATTGATTACGTTTCTTATGGAAGTAAATTTAGTTCTATATTCCAGAAAATAACAATAAAAAACATGGACACACTTTGGTAAAATATGTACCATGTGCAACAGTGAATCATTATTAGGATTATGAAACGCGATAGCAAATTAAAATCTTGTTTGGTAAAATGACTACGAATGTTTATCGGCAGAAATGAATACATTATTTTTGGACCAAAAATATGTGAGTCGGCAGCAAAAGTAAAGGGTCGGTCGGGAGACCAGAAACGGGACTATATTTTTTTTGGCCTAACCTTGCAATAATATTTCCGATTTGAACAAACAATATGCCACTGGCATGCACTAAGCAATGTAATTTGCGCTCGTATTTTGTGTTAAGACAATTTAGTCCGTGTCTCAGTGTCGTCTACATTTGCTTCCATCCAAAATTAAAAATAAGAATCGACCTACCTACCCACCTTGAAAATTCTGGGTTGCGTTACCGCAAACAAACAATTTTTGTTTAAGGATGACCCTCTAATTAACATTTATGTTTAAAAAAAATCGGTGCACACGACTGGACTTGTCTTTTGCTGGTTGCAACAATTGATTTGCTGACCCAATCTTTTTTGTTTCATGCTTTGCACGCGTCCCCTGTTTAATGGTTACGTTTTGATGTCACAATCGCAGCTTCTATTTTATTTCCTGCATAAAGGCTGTTGCAAATCAACATAGACGTTTGAAAAAAAGATCGTTGAGTTCGTTTGGTAAAGAATGTAAAAGAAACGTAATTTACGATGTTAAAGTTCGGACAAATAGTAAAAAGAAAACGATCTCGGCTGGTATTCACAAAGCCCCTAAGGGAAATCTTAACTTAAGTTGTACCTAAGTGAAAATTTCAGATCAAATTTTCTTTGTGAAATACAATGATTTGTATTTACAAAAGGGTAAAATATTATATATCAAAGCAATATTTACAAGTCTGAAACATTTTACTCACGAACACTAAAGGTAATTCTTACCTACGTTGCCGAGTAAAAGTCATTCCCTTCCCATATTTTTATTGACATTACCGACTTTTCCAGTCTTCACAACCCAGCTTAACGGGACGTGTTACCTTCACCAAGGTGTATTCGGTTTTGTTACCATTGTTTGCTTGCCTGTCCGTCTGTTTGTCTGTTAGCAGCTTTACGCAAAATTTTATGAACGGATTTGAATGGAAATTTCTAAGACGGTCTGAAATGGGCCAATGAACGAATTCTTCCGGTTTGGCGGTGGTCCGGATCACCGTCTGGATCCATTAGCCGTTTAAAGTATTCTTTGTTATGAGATTTGGCAAGGGAGGTAACCTATCAATGGTTGTTAAGTAAATTTACCTATCTTGGCGGAGGTTTCTACCCATAATTGAGGCGTGTCATGGGAAAACCGGGCTTAATGCACGTGCGTAGTGTCGTCCCGGATCAGCCTGTACAGCGCGCACAGGCTGATCCGGGACGACACTTTTCGCTTTTATGGTATTTTCTGTTTCAAGGAAGTCTCTTCTAAACATATATCCAATGTAGGCATAGCGGAAAGTATCGTCCAGGATTAGCCTGTGCGGACTGCACAGGCTGATCCAGGACGACACTTTAAGCAGATGCATTAATCAAAGTTTACAAACACGTAGATAAAGACTGAATAGTTCGCAATGTAGCCAGTGACTCTTTGTACGCAAAGAGTATGGCGCCAAAGTTTGGAATAAATTAGCCCACTGCATAGTTGACACATTTATGTGAAAGCTGTCACGTCTAATTAACGTGTCATTGTACGTACTAGCTGTGTAGATACTGAAGCGTGCAAACGCATCTGATCTATGGAAGTACATGTATACACCCTGCATGTATGACTTTTTGTCGGCGTACGCGGCCGCGTCTGAATTTGGTTCAAGTTTTTATTTAAAAGTATGTAACTTCAAAACTACATAAGTTATTCACTTGAAACTTAGAATATACCTTTGTCATCAACTCCAGTGTCAGGGGCAACATTCCCCATAACTCTGTTTTGTATTTTGACAGAGTTATGCCCCTTTTTCACTTAGATTTTCTGGTTAAAATTTATATTCAAAAGTTTTGTAACTTCAAAACTACATAAGTTATTCACTTGAAACTTGGAACTAACCTTTGTCATCAACTCCAGTGTCAGGGGCAACATTCCCCATAACTGTGTTTTGTAATTTGACAGAGTTATGCCCCCTTTTCACTTAGATTTTCTGGTTAAAGTTTATATTCAAATGTTTTGTAACTTTAAAACTACATAAGTTATGTACTTGAAACTTGGAATATAACTTTGTCATCAACTCCAGTGTCAGGGGCAACATTCCCCATAACTCTGTTTTGTAATTTTACAGAGTTATGCCCCTTTTTCACTTAGATTTTCTGGTTAAAGTTTATATTCAAAAGTTTTGTAACTTCAAATCTACATAAGTTATTCACTTTAAACTTGGAACTAAACTTTGTCATCAACTCCAGTATCAAGGGCAGCATTCCCTATAACTCTGTTTTGTATTTTGACAGAGCTATGTCCCTTTTTCACATAGATTTTCTGGTTAAAGTTTGTATTCAAACGTTTTGTAACTTCAATACTACAAAAGCTATTCACTTGAAACTTGGAACTAACCTTTGGCATCAACTCCAGTATCAGGGTGAACTTCCCCATAACCCTTTCTTGTATTTTGACAGAGTTAGCCCACTTTTTACATAGACTTTGTTGTTAAAGTTTTTATTCCAAACATTTGTAAACTATTCAAGGCTTCACTTAAAAGCTATGTATTTTGACAAATGTATGTCCCTTCTTCTATCCAAAATATGTACCAAATGAAATACTTCGAATCGTCGAGCGCACTTTCCTCTGACAGCTCTTGTTATTTAATAATGCGTGTAAAAAAAAAAGGTTACATTTCTACACTACTACACCGCATTCTTAAATGTTTGAGGCGTGTCGAGAAAAAACCGGACTTAATGCATGTGCCTAAAGTGTCGTTCCGGATCAGCCGGATTTCCCACGACACGCCTCAAATTTTCTAAATAAACAAGGACAATTTAGTATATTGAAAATATATATTTCTTACTCGACCAAGCGTCGGTGTCGGCGTCTGATCTCGGTTGAAGTTTATGTTCAAAAGTCGTGTGTAACTTCAAAACTACATAAGTCAATCATTTGAAACACACTAAGAATTTTATTATTTTAAAATTAGTGTTAATTCATGGCGGTCCCCGTGCATTTAGACACTTGAACATGTCAGCATTATTAAAAAGTTTAAGAACTTACGCGAACATCCCGTTGACAATACGAGTTCTTCTAATTATTGTTAATAACCATTTTTGGGTGATAAGGAAGAGCGTTATGTATTGTTGTGGAAATAGTTTATGATCTAGGGGACCGTAATCAATGTACATTATCAGTTTTGAATGTAGATTCCCGTTAAATAATAACGACCAGTATAAATCACAGACATCAATCATAGAAAATATGGGAGCATGGTACGAACATATTTTTCACAAATCATATTTTCACACGTGTGAAAAATAGGATCTCATTCTTCACATTTTCTGTGAAATTTGTGATCGAGTCCAGTTTTTGATATGCACTCAAATCATATTGTTCACACATGATAGGAAAAGTGTTCAAAATTTCAAAAAAGTGAATTAGTTACGTCATAATCCTATTTTTCACACTGTATGCGCCCAAAAAAAACGGGGTGATTCGTGGTACGGTACGGTATGCATGGTATGGTACGATATGGTACGGCAAGGTACCAGACGGTTAAGTACGGTACGGTTTGGTATGGTAAGGCAAGACATGGCAGGGCAGGGCAGGGCAGGGCAGGGCAGGGCAGGGCAGGGCAGGGCAGGGCAGGGCAGGAAATGGATGGCATGGCATGGTTTGTAATTCTATGGTATGGAAAGGTACGGTACGGTGCGGTGCGGTACAGTTAGGTACGGTACTGTTAGGTACGGTACGGTACAATACGGTACGGTACGGGAGGTACGGTGCGCTTTCCGTCTGCGATTCCATTGACGTTGCTACTATTCCATTGATGCGTTTATCATCCGTCAACCATTGCGTTTTTCTTTACAATTGTTTTCAGACTATCATTGTGAAAATGACTTCTTTAGAAGAGTTTCGCAACTTTTGTTAATGGGTGGAGTTTTGTACTTAAAGAAAAGTAAGCGTAAGCGAAAGCATAGATATTGGGTGCGGTCAATCATAAGGAATCGACGTGTATACTTTGTGGTGTTGTCCCTCTATTCTTTTAATTTCATAACGTACAAAATGGGGTATTTACGAACAAAATAAATTAATTTGTCGCTAATATCAGTATTACTTAGCTGCCCCTTCTTTGTTAACGCGCTCCGATGACCTCCGTCTGCGTTTAAAAAAACGCGCACTGCTCGTTTTCCGGCGCATGCGATTTTATCGCATGCGCGTAGACGCGTGTATGGAATAGCGCACTATACATATCGTTTGTTGCGTTTTTATCGGAGACGTAACACGGAGACGCAAGACGGAGACGGAACAAGTTGACGCGTCTATGGAATACCAGCTTAAGGTCATTATATTACCGTCCGTGTATACGTATATAATAGTTCGGGCGGACATATGCACGGTAAAATAGGACGTTTGTTTGTACGTATGTACGGATGCGTGCATTGGTTAATAATAATGAGGCGTGTCGTGGGAAAATCGGGCTTTATGCATCTGCGTAAAAGTGTCGTCCCGGATCAGCTGCGCAGTCCGCACAGGCTAATCCGGGACGGCATTTTCCGCCTTCAGGGGATTTATGTTTAGAAGATACTTTCTTGAAACAGAAAATACCATAAAAGCGGAAAGTGTCGTCCCGGATCAGCCTGTGCGGACTGCACTTGCTAATCCGGGAAGACACTTTACGCACATGCGATTTACTGCCTGGGTACCCGTTACGTCTGTTTTCCGTGAACACTATCACAAACTATTACTGTCCGTTGTGTCCGATTTGTCATTTCAAGCAGGTCTACTGCAGGTTGAATAGCATAATTATAGCACAGGTAATGGTCTTTTATACCCAGGTAGTTGCGTAGCCCGACCCAAATGCCCGGTTACTCGAATACTCGACCCAGCCCTAATGTCGCTGGGATATTTTCAGAAGCTAGGGGTGGGGCCCATGTCCTAGGTGTTTGGAGGGGGGATACGCAACATATTTAGCAAAGAGGAACACAAAATCCAGGTGTAAAGTCAAGTTTTGGGGTAAATGCATAATTGTAAAGACATTTTATTAGGGATGACGCCAGTAATATTTTTCCGCTATACAATGTAACAAAGGCCGTGTGTCGATAATAAAATAGCTACAACTTACCAGTGTAGGTAATATTGAACAGACTACCTTACCCAACTAACCTTGCCATTCGGAAAACAATATCAAAACACGCCGAATGCACGATTGGGCACGACTCTGTATGACGAGTGTACCTGCAGTCGCTATTCATCCGTATTGCCGATGGTCTTGTTTGAACAAACCTCGTTCTGTTGATATAAGGTATCCGAAATATGATACTATCCGATCATTGTGACGGCTTTATTGAATGTCAATTTATACATGATTAATGACTTGAACATACTTATTTTCAGACCTGTTTAATTTGCAACGTATAGAATCTAACCGATCACTGCACAGCACCGTGATCACATAATGATGAGTATGTATTATAATTTCGTTTTGTTTAACTCATCATAAACACCAGCAAGGTTCTCCTCCTCCTCATCATGATCATCATCATCATCATCATCATCATCATCAACAACTTCATTATGATCATCAACATCATTATGAACATCATAATGATCATCATCATCAACATCATCACAATCATCATCAACATCATTACAATCATCAACATCATCATCATTATCCTCATCTCCATCATCATCATCACCATCAATATCAGTATGATAACCTTCATCATGATCATCATTTTTATCATTATGATCATCATCATCATCATCACCACCATCATCATAAACATCTATATGATCATCAACGTTAATGTCCTTGTCGTTATTATCGTTGTCATTGTCATTCATCAGCTTCATCATCAGTAACCACCACCCCCACCAGCAGGGGATGCAACAGAACATTATAATTCTCATTGAAGCGTCCTTAACGCCACTCTGTTGCTCAACGTTGCTGGTTCCTTCATATGACGCACACTGAGGAAAGAACATTGAAGAATTGTGCAATGTATTGGTATTATTTTGAGCAAATACTATACTGGAGTTGTCCTCGTTGAGCAAATACTATACTGGAGTTTGTCCTCGTTGAGCAAATACTATACTGGAGTTGTCCTCGTTGAGCAAATACTATACTGGAGTTGTCCTCGTTGAGCAAATACTATACTGGAGTTGTCCTCGTTGGTGACCAAGTTATGTATTGTTTGTCTTCATAAAATTTAGAGTATGTTAATTTTTTTTATAAAGTGTCATAATTTACTACTTTCTCCTATATGGAATCGCCGCCGGAAGACTTATTTAATTGTTTTGGGGGAGTTTACGGGGGAAAGTGCGAGATACGGGGAACGCCCCGATCCTGGGGCGAATCTGGGTTTTTTAGTACCCGATGTGCAGCACCTAGTACACTACACCTTGGTTGAACGTCTCGCGCGACAGAAACGTGTTAGTAGGGTAAGTGTATGGCGGGAGCTCTAACCTGGGGCATCGGGCCAGTGAAGCCTGTGTATATTACCGCTTTACCATGGATCCGCTGCTATACTTATACATAGGAAGGGTGCGTTAATTGTAGGACCATATTTTCCACAAATCATATTTTTCACATCTGTGAAAAGTAGGATCTCATTCAACTCATGTGTTTAAAATGAGATCGTATACTTTACACATCACAGTTAATTTTCTTCACATGTTCTGTTCAGTTTGTGATCGCATTCAATTTTTTATATGCAATGAAATCTTATTCTTCTGTGATCCTCACACATACATTTATGGCAAATCACATTCTCCACACTTAAAATGTTAAAATGAGATCCTTCTCTTCGCATGTGTGTGAAAAATATTATTCTACTGTGCTTTGTACATGACTGCATAAGTTCGCCTCTCAAAAGCAGCACTGCGCATGCCAAACGTTACAGTTGTCGGCCTCATGTGGTACTGAGTCACTCTAAACCGGATCCGATAGCATTGATAGGTGCGAACTTTGATCTGTATGTTGTATTGGGTTTTGTGCATTATAATGCCGCGCGTGTTTTATATGGAATCCCGTTTGGGCCATCGCCTATGAATGGGTTGATCTTAAACGCGATACTCAATAGTACGATGATGAAAACGCGAAATCACGATACTTCGATAACGAAAACGCGACAACACGATGATGATAACGCGACATTACGATAACGAACACGCGATACTAGGACAGTGCGATCATGATAATGCGATATAATTTCGTGTTAACACCATCGTACTGTCGCATTTTCACCATCGTTATATCGTACTGTCGTGTTATCGCGTTTCCATTATCGTACTGTCGCGTTATCATCATCGTACTGTCGCGTTTTCATCATCATACTGTCGCATTATCATCATCGTACTGTCGCGTTATCATCATTTTAATATCGTACTGTCGCGTTATCATCATCGTACTGTCGCGTTATCATCATCGTACTGTCGCATTATTATCATCGTACTGTCGCGTTATCATCATCGTACTGTCGCGTAAAATCATCATACTGTCGCATTATCATCATCGTACTGTCGCGTTATCATCATCGTACTGTCGCATTATCATCATCGTACTGTTGCGTTATCATCATCGTACTGTCGCGTTATCATCATAGTACTGTCGCGTTATCATCATCGTACTGTCGCATTATCATCATCGTACTGTCGAGTTTTCATCAAAACACTATTATGTAAGATCTTTTTATGGTAAGCATGCGCATGCACACCGGAAGGTAACAGTATGATAGTGATAATGCTACAGTGCAATACTGACAACGCGACAGTACGATAGTGATAACACGACAGTGCGATGATGATAACGCGACAATACGATGATGATGATGCGCCAATATGATGGTGATTACGCGACAGTACGATGATGATAATGCGACAGTACGATGACGATAACGTGACAGTACAATGATGATAACGCGACAGTACGATGATGATAACGCGACAGTACGATAATGAAAACACGATAACACGACAGTACGATATTACGATGTTGAACATGCGACAGTACGATGTGATAACACGAAATTATAATGCATTATCATAATCGTACTGTCGTAGTATCGCGTTTTCGTTATCGTAATGTCGCATTATTATCATCGTGTTGTCGCTTTTTCTGTATCATGGTATCGTGATTTCGCGTTTTTATCATCGTACTATCGAGTATCGCGTTTGAGGTCAACCCATTCATAGACGATGGCACTCACGGGATTCCTTAGTGTTATGCTTCAACCATTGAATGTGGTATTTTAGGATTAACCTAAGAATAACTGTGTTGCAAAATATATCGTATATAGTTAAAACATGATATCTGTTAACACTGATAATCAAAAACACAATAGTATTCAGTTGGTTTCATAGAATACCAATCGAATACAAGATTTAAGTTCGAGGCGTTTATCGCAAAGCTGATAGGAAGTGCGATTTAATACCCCGGCACCCACTACACGTTTCCACAATGTCCACAATGTCAAGCATATACAAATTATTCTATAGTATTATATCCAATCAATGGTCTCAAATAAATGTACATGTGTAGCTTTTTTTTCATGAGCAAGTAGTAAAGCTTGCGAAGTGTGTGCGCTCTCCAAGTCCAACAGTTTTCATCGGATTTTCGCCAAACTTAATTAAAATGTTTGTGGGCATGCATGTAATGTCTAAGCCAAATTAGATAATCAACCAAATCGCCCCCATTATATAACTGCGGAGTTACACGATCCTTGACTTATGCCTTTTTACCCGTTTCCGCTCAGTAAGTCATCAGTTTTCATTCGATCTTTCCCAAACTTTATGAACATGTCGATGAGCATAATATCGATGCAAAGTTCGATGATCGACCAAATCGCCACAGGAACTGCGGGGTTATAGCCCTTGATATATCTCAGACTGTTTTTTTTTAGCTGTGTTCGCTCTCTGTGCCACAGTTTCAGATCTACAACAAACTGGATATTTGAAAGATTGCTTTCGACCTTGAGGTGCATACCTTTTTAACAAACAGCTCTTCTGTATTTACATTTGCTCTAGCGATCAAATGCTCTAGAGATTCGGTTTGCAATGGAAAGTTTCATTATGTTTTTTATTTAAAAACATTCCATATTGAATATTTTTTATTGTATCCGGTTGCCTATCTTAATGGCCATTTATCTCAATTAAACAAGCGACCATGTCTCATTGACCGAAACTGACCGTTCTTAACCACAATTGTCCGTAGGCCAAATGGCCATTACTGCTCAATTGTGCCATAAAATCGCTTCTAAAAAGCAAAGCCCTTCGTTTTTTTAGAAGAGCCGTCGATTATAGTTCCGTTGTCTCTAGATTGCAGGACGACCACTCTTCATTGACCGAAACTGTCCGTTCTTAACCACAATTGTCCGTCGGCCAAATGGCCAATACTGCTCAATTGTCCCATAATAGACCTACTAAAAAGCACTCCCCTTTTCTTCGTAGAAGAGCCGTCTATTATAGTTCCGTTGTCTCTATATTGCAGAATTGCTAACGCTGTCGTTGCTGACAGCAGGCCATGCCATGCCTGAATACCCGCAACTGAAAATAACGGCATCTGGCGGATCGCGGAAACCGGGCCAAGCGTTGACGCTCAACTGCAGTCTCGTTTACAAGGACTGGAGCGACGTGGAAATGCCGGAAGATGTAAGTGTAGTGAACAGAATCGATAATTGTAAGTTCTCAGATGATGCATTTAGGCTTAGAATTATTTAACCGTTATAATTTGCCAAATCTTATTGTTTTCTTTACCAAAGGCAGTTGATTACATGTACATGACACCAATAGAAATATGGAAGGGTATTGAATTTCTTGAATACTAGTATATCTTATAATTCTTGTTTGTTTTCAACCGTCATTTTATTAAGGGGGAAATGACTGATATATATAGAATAACAGGTTACTGCCTGGTCTTGTTTAATATATCAGGCGAGGCTTAGAATAATATAAAGTCGAGGCTTGCCGAGCCGTTATTTTATTCGTGCCGAACCTGATATATTACACCAGACCAGACAGTAACCTGTTTTTCTTTTTATCATACCACATTTTTCGTAAAATATCACCAAACGAGCTGATTTTAATTTATTAAAAAACCAAGGGCGGCGCTGATTTTGCTGACGTCATCTCACTACCAACGTGCGGGTTTATGTGAATATTTAAAAAAAAAACGTTTTTGTGATTTATGACGATTAAAAATAATAAACCATATACGTTCTTGGTATGAAGTTGTTTGTTTTGTTGAATCTGATTCATTTTTACTGAAACTTTTGACTATATAGTTATTCCGAATAATATGACGTACTTCCAGACATTGACTGATAGATCTATAGGGTAAACTGATCTTGAGTCGGACACGATCAAGAGTCGGACATTTTTGACACCGCTTTTTTGCGGACAGTATCCTCTTCCGTATGAAAACAAGTGTAATTTAACCGAAATAAACTTTTCAACTAATCAGATCAATCGTTTTATTTGGTTTGATGTCTTTTCAGGTATTCCTAATTGCCATTGCTATAAATAGCTTCAATGGCGCTTCATTTTAAATCGAAACTGCTACAAAAGGAAGAGTTTTCTGTTTTTGGAATGGACTACTGTTGATAAAGCTCTACTAAACTATTTAAATTTTGCCTTTATTCTACAGATTAATAACAAATCTGTGTATGAAGTATGCGTTTAATCGTTGTTTCACTGAGTATTTCTGAAAAAATTTCCGCCTAAACTATGCACCGCATTAGATATAAAGTCGGACAGCAAAAAATGTACATTTGATTTTGAGTCTGACACTGCCAGTCGCATTATAAATGCTTGTATAATTAAATAACCGGCAATAATTATGCATAATTTCCATATTTTAAAACTATCTCAATGTTTTTTTTCCAGGGCTTACAAGTACAGCTAGATGTCAAGCACGACTCCAATTACGTTAACATATTTTAAAACCTTACTCAGTACCTGGCTATATTTTACATTATACCTTTAAAAAGGTGATGATTTCTATATAGCTGGCTTATAATAGAAATGTTAAAAGTATGGCAATTGTTTGCACGAATTCTAGTGTCTTGGTAACGGGCAAATTGTCAATTAGTTTATCATATACCAGTATACACATTGCGTAAATATTATTTAAAGTAAGTGAACGATATACATTATTCATTCAAAATATTGCTTACGAACATCCAACAAAGAATATACGTACGTTATGACAGTAATATAGTAAAAACTACGATGGGATGAAGGACGTGATTAGTATAATTAGCCTACGTTGCCGTTTTGCAATATACAATTTAAGTGATAAACAAATGGAAAATGGATTAGGGTCAACTTGAGCATACAACACAAAATGCTGTTGTATTGCGGTCAGGTACTACAAAGACATAGGGCTGTGTCGTTGTTGGTGTTACATTCGCCGAAGACACCTAGGAAGAAACGGGCGTACTGTATACAGATCAAGGACCCTGATACCTTCTAGCAAAATTGAAATGTGTCTAGAAATATTAAATTTCTGATGGCCTATGTTGACATTAACTCCAAGTAATTAACTGCTATATGCGTGTTGGTCTTTTCGGCGCTATAATGTGGTTTAGCAGTTTATGGCTAATGCCGTAACCCCGGTAGGTAACGGAATATACACGCCGTGTTGCGAGTTTTATGTTCCAAATTCGTAATTTCACTCCGAAGCGATCTGCCGATGGCTGCTAGCTAACCTATCGTGATTACGAGAACCTGAATAATAACCTATCGCAACCCATCTGGGACCCTCTAAAACAGTTTGCAAAATCCCAAATGGCCCATATGGCTGGGCTTGCCCATGCAGGGCACACATGGAAACCTATACTGGACCCATATGGGTCCCATATATTCTTCTGGGGTTGTAATTAGGTAAATGTAATTTTAATTTCAAATTTAATTACATTTGTTTTTCGCTTGCAAAAATCGGATATTCATATTTCAAACCTTCAATAGTTGAATAATTCATACTCGTTGCTAATTATCGCAAGTTTAAATAAAGGCTCACTTAGAGAAACATGATAACCCTCCTAGCACAACGTGTGTATTTTAGTTCTCTTTACCATTAAAGTAGATCTGATTTCTTAAAACATAAATCAATTATTAAAACACATAATTATTTACATAATTGGCATGAAACATAATGAAAAACATCAAATTTATGGTCATTTACACTGATCTATCTCACTGTCCGACTCAATATCAATATCGTCCGACTCACAATCGATTTTGGGGTAGTTGTACATGCATAAAGTCTATATCTATGCTGGTTTCCCCGCGAAACCGGTCAAAATGCGTTGTTGGATTACTAGGCTGGGTACCAGTTTGGGGAAACTCTGCTCTCAGTTCTAAATATAGCTCAAATCCTTCGAAACTGAGAACATTCTCCGACTCACGATCAGTTTACCCTAAACGCTAGTAACCTGATATAAAAAAAATATATCAGGCACCTTTGTATCAGGCCGATATCAGCATAGTGGTATGATAAATATTATGTTGCACAAAACGATGAAGTCTCACATCTCAAAACGTTTACTGGTGTCTTAAAAAAATTAAAATCGAATTAATTTAAATGTATTAATCAACTACACGTGTATATACTGGTATATATTCATAATTTTGGCCTGTCCATAAACTGTCTAAAAGAACTAACTGTACCATAATTATATCAAGGGTAGTAACTGATGCGTGCGCATCTCGAAGTTTTCATACTACGATCAATTAATTATGATTTTCATGGGTTATCTAGAAATATAGAAGTCGGATATGTTTACGTTTTATAGCGCAAAGTATGACAACTCGATTTGCCATACTGCGAAGCCTAAACATTCATACGTTGTGCTATAAAAATATCACATACCTGTATCATATTTCAAATTGGTCCACGAAAATCATAGATAACCGACAGTTTGCAGTATATCAACTTTGGAATTGCAATATGTGAACTTAAGAATTCGCGCGCATTGATTACTTTGTGCACTTGTGTATGTTTTAGGCTGTTTTCACTTGGTATTCACCGTTCCGCACAACGCTGTACAGCGACAGCTACGAGATTACCACCACTTCCGGTTGGTCGACCCTGAGGATTATACAACTAAATGGCCAGCGTGATAAGGGGTCGTTCAGTTGTACCCTCGAAGTACCGGACATGAACAAGCTCTCGACTAAATATGACGTATTCTTTGGTACGTTAACGTAATATTGTAGTGGTGTTTTGAACTACATGTACCAGGACCTTTTTGCCTCAGATCTAACTTTGTATACCATTGTTGTATCCATTATTCTAACATGATACTCGCTAATTTTTCTATTGACAAAGAACAAAATTATCATCGCTAAACTACTCAATAAACAACGCAAAGTCCCGATTCTGAACGGAGTATAGTAAAATGTAGTTCCAATTACAATTGCAAACATGTATGTACAATCATGTTAGAATCCAAATAATTTTTGCATTATTGTTGTTAATCATCCAATAAACAACTCTTTAGGCCACAACAAATTGATCAGATGTTCGTCGGATTTGCCGCACCTTAAAATCGTAAATCGAAAAAAAAATATTTTTATTTTTATTTTCCGCCCGCACCTACAAGTTTGCCCCGCATCCGATTTTTTTAAATGAAGTTTTCATGAACGAGTCTCATTTTACGTTAAACGCCGTCTTCGTGGTGTACCCAAATCATAACAAGCAATTGGTACTGACATAGAAGTGAATAAGGCACTTTGCGGCGACTGGTTAATGTCCAGAGCACACAATTTATGACCCAGACCTTTAATCGCCAACAGCCAGTCTGGCACAGCTGCCATGTGTATTTCAACTCGGCAATTTCTTATCATGTTTTATCAAACTTGTGAAAACACAACGAGCTGTTTGTCAGCATTCATTGCCTAATTAAAGATGATTGCTAGCAAGCTCTCGTAATATCAGCAGTTAATTAACAGTTAATTAAAGGATTATCTTGTTGATAAAGGATGTGTGAAATTGGATGTCTGGATTATGTCAAATGGACTGATTATCGGGTATGTTTGCATTTCGGACAGTTTTGACCAGCGGTTTGTCCTTGATTTCTTACTTCTAGTATCCACACATATAAGTTGTTTCTGACATGTCCATTTTATAAATTCAACGTATCTGTTTGGTGTACATTTTGTTCAGCCTTTATATATTAAGGTACATTTAACAGGGCAAGCCAAGTCATTCATTATGTTAGTTATTAATTTTAATTTATTTATGGATATATTTTGTTAACATCTTGTAGATAGTTTAAGAGTGTATGTTTAAATAAAAAATAATTATCAAAGTTTACTGCAATGAACAATTAAAAAAAATGTTAATATAAAAATCGAAGTATACTAATGCTTTTGTTAATGCCATAATAAATTAATATAATACAGCACAGTGAAGTGTAATTTTATAGCAATTAAAACAGTAAGATATAACTATTCCCTGACATGGAAACACGCAACGATGTTGCGAGTCGATAAAAAAAAATGGCTCAAGAAAAATAAGAGCCAGTGTGAGTCCTGGTTTACGGTTTAAAAAAATGGTGGCGTCCAGTTGTTTCGTCATGTCATTTAAAGATACAGATCTTATACTAGTGATTCCTAAATTGTTTTGTGTTTATTGTATGACATTTCATATTCATGTTATTAAACTGTTGGTAGTGAATGACTTGGTGTATCAAATATATATTTTGATAATGACAATTACCTTGTATAAGGTCTACTTTCTTATAGTTAAGATATGGCTATTTAGTATTTACTGCCGGCCGTTAATTTAATAGCAGAATCACTATTGAAGACTTGTTGCACAAAACCCTTTGCAGGACATGGTCAAAGAAGAAATGGAGAAATTAGTTGCTTAGTTTATTACATATATATTGATTTTGACAACAATTTATGGAACAGAGCAGATGAAGAAGAAATTATTGACAAGATATGAAGTTATGATGGCGTTTGGGAGTAATTTTTAAACACTATGGGCATGATAGGATTTTTTTTTATTTTGCGCTTTTCGCTCGCCTCCGATTTTATCGAAAATAGAATTATTTTTTTTTTTATTTCGCTCGCTCGCTCCAATTTTTTTTGGACAAAGTCCGTAGAACAACTGATCAATTTGTTGTGGCCTTATTGTTCTGATGTGTGGCTATTAAACAACCCGGGCTAATGCCCACGTAGTTTAATTCCTACGCACCAGAACTCCAAATCGTTGTTTACTTGCCGATAAACAATGATAAATCGAAAATTATTTCTTAAATACCATTGTCACGGTCGATGCCATTGCTTTATGTTAGGACTCCCGGTAATTGTTCTGTGAAGTTTACACAGCTAATTCATGGGAAGTAAGTTGGTTTCTTCTTCCTGGTTCCTTATTCCTTATTAAAAGGAAAAAGGAATTAGGAGTAAGGAACCAACTTACTAGATCCGTAACTAATTCATCTACCTTTTTCGTACCAGCATGTTGGTATATACCTGTATGGAAGAGAGTGTAATGCAGTCGCAGATTCTAGAAGTCGTGGGGTTGCAGATGACACTGGGTGACAAGCTATTTATTTTATGCTTTCCGGTGATTTATAGGGAAATATCAGTGAAATAAAATGGGTAATTCACTGTTTTAAATTAGTGAAAATAAAATTAGTTATTCACTGTTTTAAACAGTGAAAATTACCACTTTGATAATGGAACTACCATTTCACCGGAAAGTCGCAAAATGCCAAAATAACACATTTCAAAGCATAAATTAAAATGAAAATTTGTTTAGGTAGAATATCGAATTTTGATTCACTCGTGATCACAGAAAATTTACATTTTCACTCGTGTTCTGCACTCATGAAAATATCAATTTCTATGATCACTCGTGATTTAAAATCGGTATTTTACCGAAACCAACAAATATCTTCTACGTGTTGAAATAATTAATGATGAGGTACGTTGTGGTACAATGAGACACCTCGTGAGAGTGTGCAACACAGTAAAACGTCGTAGCTTTAGCTAATATAACGAATGGTGTTGCAGTGAGGGGCCTATATAAGGCGAGAGTTTTTTTATTTCTTGGTTCTCGGATCCGCCGACCCGATTTTTTCCGAAAGCCAAAAAATAATAATTTGTAGACCGTTCTCGATATCGTAAAATGACCACGTGAAAGTGTTTCAACCTGTTAAACGGAATGCAAAAAACAACGCTAAAGAAATTAATAAATAAATTATATGTAACATACATTGTGACTGTATATCGCTGTATGATTCATATGATCTGCTCTCTGTTATTTTATACATCATGCAACACTTGAAGTCAGAAGAAAATACTCAGTAAAAACAAATTAAGATCTTAGAATGGTTGTACACATTTACAATTGTATATCATATTATAATTAACAAATTTCGTTGGTGTATATTATTTAGTAAAATATATTAAGTTAGTTTTCACTTTATGAAACATGCTGTTATACATATAATACTGTATGGCCACTGCCCAGCGATATCTGATGTACTGTGTTTAAGTGTTAGCATATTTTAACATTAGTTTTTATATGATGTAGACTGCCTTTTAACGTTACTATTATTGGTATTAATGTCATGTTGATCATGCAGTGATTAAGTTAATGTTGTGTTATATGATTTTTGTAAGTAATAATGCATACAGATTTTGATATCACTGCCAATTTCCATTTGGGAAATTCTAGTCATTAATTTACTCAATTCTGTATTGTTGTTTTTATTTCCCTCCTCAAGTCCAACCAGACACTTTTCCAAAAATGTTCAAAAACCAAGAAATAAAAAAACTTACCTAATGCCATTGTTGATGCGTGTTTGTGTTTTGAAGTTTATGAGCTTCATCCTCAGCTTTATGTGTGAACCTGGAATGTGCCCCATCACACCAAACTAGCAAGCTCGTCTGATTTTGGCACACAAAAAAACTAGCTATTGGCGTCACTCGTTGTCGGTGTCGGCGTTGGTTTTTTTATGCCCTCGTCCGTCCAAGATTAAAGTTTTTTTTTATAAAGTCCAATATCTTGAATACTATCAAAGGTATTGAAATTTGAAATGCTCATTTACTATCAATGTCTCCACCATAACTCTGTTTTGTATTTTGAAAGATTTATTCCCCTTTTTGGACTTTGAATTTAGGTTAAAGTTTTTCATAAGTTGTTCCAGAGCAGCCATTTTGACTGAAGTAATAAAGTTTACATTTTTCATTCACTTTTATTACAAAGATTCATTTTGGTGTCAATGTGACACTTACCTGTACATACAGCTTTCAAACTTGGTACCCTTATTAAACATGATGGAATGAGTCTGAAGGACAAGTACCATTACTCTGTTATGTATTTTGATTTAATTATTACCCTTTTTTTGAAAGGTAGCCAGAGTTTACATAATGATCTCCTCCCCCCTGATCAACGTGAGTAAGCGGGAAAAAACTTTGTAGGCCATATTTTTCACAAATCATATTTGTTACATCTGTGAAAAAAAGGATCTCATTCTTCACAAGTGTGAAAATTGAGATCTTATTCTTCACACATCATAGTCCTATTCTTCATATATTTCGGTGAAGTTTGTGATCGCATCCAGATTTTGACATGGAATGACATCATATTCTTCTTAGATCCTCATGCATACCCCGTTTAGGGCCAATCACGTTCTTCACACTTAAAACTGTGACAAATGAGACCCTATTCTTCACAGATGTGTGAAAAATATGATTTGTGAAAAATATGATCATACAAAGCACTAAACAAGTACTATATATTCTTTTTTATTTTCAGACCCTGAAGTGTCTATTGTCCCCAGTCCACAAATATCTGGTAAACTCGTAACTATTACCTGCGCAATCTCTCCTGGAAACGTAAGTTTTTTTATTGTTTGTGAAATGGAAATGTTAACAGTCGAATTTGAAGTTGATATCGCTGATATGACAGTTTTTAGAAATACCACAGCTATATACGATGCCGCATATGCACGTCGCCACGAAAACGTGAGCAAACACATTTATGCTGTGATTTTCAACACATATAAAATGGTTTCTTCCTTTTTGATGCATGAAGAGAATTAACATTAATAATTTATTATACGGTTGAAAAGTTCAGAAAATATAAAAACAACAGCAATGATAATGAAGAAGAAGAAGGAAAACAAGATGATGATGATGAAAATGATGATGATGAAGATGATGATGATGGTGGTGATGTTGTTGAAAGTGATAATGACGATGCGTGATTGGCGTACACTACATTCGTTTCAAGGCTTATTAATTAGACGAAAATCCTGCATGTCTGAAATGTTTTTATCAACAGCGTTCTCAGCTGGACTGGACTTTTAAAAACCTTTCAAATGTGACGCTGAGTCTGTCCGAATACAAACAGACGTATCCCTGCGAGGAGAGTCCAGGGCCCAACCCCGGGGAGAGCATTCTGAAGCTAATTGCGGTAAAACCGGAACAGGCGGGTGACTACACGTGTTTCAGGGACGGTGATCCGCAGCGGAGCACAACAGTACCCCTCGTAGTTCACGGTATGTACGCAGGTGCACACATTTAAGCTCGACTTTTCGAAGAACAGGCAAGCTATTCTATTCGCTCTAGTGTCAGTGTCTGAGCTAGGTTTAAGTTTTTTTCTGTAAGCTTCTTTCTCAGGAATTGCTTGAGGGATTTCATTCGAACATTGAACCCATAGGCCAACTGTGATAACTCTGTAATTTGAAATTTGTCAACATCATGGGCCTTTTTACTAGTAAAAAGTTTAGATATATATTTGGATAGGTTAAAGGTGTTTGGTAAGCTAGTTTCTCAAAAATAGCTTGAGGGATTTCATTCAAACTGAAAACACGGGAGTCCCTATATCTAAATGAACCAAAATGCAAATTTTGATAAATAGAGTTTGAAATTTATCAAAATTATGGGCCTGTTTACACTTAAAAATTTTACATTCTTGCTGAAATGGTGGCGGCGTCAACTTTTGATTTCCACTCTTTCATTTGAGGATGAATTTTCGTATATAGATACCCTAAAGCAATACTTTACTTGGATTGCTTTTGGGTGGCTTGGGTGGGGTCAAGGTCACTGTTACTAAAATAAAATAAAAAGAAAAGTTTCTGCTCAATAACTCAAGAACAAATTGAAATATTTTAATGAAACTCAATTCAAAGATACCATATAGCGAGACATTGCACAAGATCGCATATGGGGTGGATGAGATCAAGGTCAAGTTCACTGTCTTGAAAATTAGAAAAATGCTTCTCACTCAGTAACTAAAGAACAAAATTAACTTTGTTTAATTGGCCCCTACTATCTAAACAGTTTGTTTTAGAAAAAATGCCAGTAACTCTGACCAGAAAATTCTAGTTTTTCTTGATCTAAAATATAATGTCACCCATGTTAACTGTTTATCAACACAGAGTCTATATTTACATTCCAGAAAAGTGTTAAACCATACTAAACAGTCTGAATGGCAAACCATGTGAATTGCGTGTTGTGTTTCAAAAGCTTGCAGGCCTTTTTCTATAACTTTCACGGGTCAGCATATCTGACCCATTCCCAATGCAAAATATGGCTGTTTTTTCCCAAATGAAAAAATAAATTCCCCTCCGCTACAGAATTTGGTTTGACATTTATAATTATCTTGAAGAAAATTACTTCACTAAATATTTTGAGGACAAAAACATTAAAAATCACAATTACATGTATTGCACTTTTATCAACTAATCAATCAAAATTATTACTGACAACAAGATTTATTTGTGCATTCTTTTCCCAATTTGGCAAATTTTACGTTGAGAAATTCCCAATTTAAAACCAGGTACTTTTTCCCGAAAAGGACAGAAAAAGGCCAGGCTTGTAACTGTAAACAATCATTAATAATGCCTACTGACACTGCAAAACATATTCAGATGTTTTCCATCAAATCGTATTTTGAATTCCTTGTAAAGGTTATTCACAACATCAACAAATATGCATTTTTAGAAAAAATAACATAACATATAAACTTTGTTTTACATTATGGTAAGGCATGGGGTGAATGATTTTGTCAATATTCTTCAATTCTAATGCAATTACAATTTTATTATTTTGAAAATAGTGTTTTTTTTATGGACCCTGTGCCTTTAATTGCCGCCTATTGAGTTCTTGCAGGCTTGTTTTTTGTTTGGTTTGTAGATGCCAAACCGTGCTCGCAGTGTGCCGAAAATGAGCGTTGCCTGACTGGCCGCTGTGCTTGCAAGCCCGGCTTTGTTCGCAATCTCGATGTTTGTGAGCCTGGTAAGTAGACTGGTGTTCAGGATGTGTTAATAGTGGGTAAATGAAAAAATTACATCAGAAAATGTGTTATGCTAGGTTCCCATTGAAGTGCAATAAGTTACGAATTCCACGATTAGCCATTCGTAACTGTTTATGGATTTTTTTCTGAAATTTTATGTTGGGATACAAGGTGATGTGAGTCAATACGTTTTTATACGTTTTTTTTTCGCTCAAATGCGATCCAGTCCAGTCCGATCTGTCAATTACAGGTGTCAAGGTCTGATTTCCAGTTCAGATACGATTACATACGTTCCGTTGGGATTGTTTCGATAGAATCCACGATTAGGTCTCCATCTGAAACGATCGTCACGATTGCGTTCCCCAAATAATGACGATCTGGTACATGTAACTATGTTCTGATACGTATATGATGAATCGATGCGCTCCTTTACGATAGGATACGATTGTGGTCGCGATGTCTTTCACAATCACTGTTGAGGTGATCATGATTTGAGCTATGACTGGACCCCGACAGCCCTACTACCCATAGACAGCATTGTTTCTTCTGACCGCAACACATCGTAACAGAGCGTGGGGCCGAAAATAAAATATTGTATGTTTCCCCTCCCGCGACCCATGCTAATACAGGGTGGGTCGGTAGGTCGGAAAAATGTTTTATTTTTATACACAATAAGTCATTTTCATTCATGTTTTCCTTATGTTCGAAATGTTACGTTATAGTATAAATTCTTAATATTTTCGTTGTACTAGATTAATAACGTTCTGCTTATTTACGTGATACTATGTTCTAATTACCTTACAATAATTTATAAAAATGGAACAAACAATAACATACGTTAAAAACAAGAGCGTTAATAATACAAACCTGTTAAAACTAGGGAGTAATAGCGCGACGTTGCAATTTGCCAGGCATCCAAAACAGAACACTGTTAGTAACAGCCATAGCAACGGTGACTGTCAAACTGCAGCTAGCAGTTTGTAGCTGAAAAGCATGTTACGCGCTTAGCACGTCGATAGTGTTTAAAAGCATCAATCTGTAATACTGTATCTGAACAGCGCAAATGCTAGAGCATAAATGAATTAGCATTCTATGGAAAAAAAACAAATAGGACTTTGTTCGTTAATAAAAAGAAAGCAACAGAACATTTTTGATAAATTAAAATAAAAAGAAAAGGCGCTGAAGTTTATTTACTTTGATTTTTGACAAGGACTTTAGTTCCGCTAACTTTCATTCAAATGTTGCCTCAGCCAAAATTTTTGCATAATTCTAATCCGTGTGCAATGATGAGTTTGAATAACACTAACGTTAATTATGCCCCCCTTTGAAGAAGTGGGGGTATCTTGCTTTGCACCTGTCCGTCGGTCGGTCGGTCGGTCGGTAGGTCTGTCTGTAGACCATTTTGTTTCCGCACGATATTATGAGAATGCTTTGACCTACGATCATGAAAGTTGGTATGCTGATTACTTTGGAGGAAAGGAAGCCCCCTTTAAATTTTGAGGTCAACAGGTCAAAGGTCAAGGTCACTGTTGCTAAAAATAGAAAAGCAGTTTCCCCTTAATAACTTGAGAACGTATTGAGATATTTTAATGAAACTTTATACATAGATACCTTACATCAAGACCTCACTTGCGATTGCATATGGGGTGGTCTAGGTCAAGGTCACCATTACTAATAATAGAAAAATGGTAGACCATTTTGTTTCCGCACGATATCTTGGGAACGCTTTGACCTACGATCATGAAGCTGGTACGCTGGTTACTTGGGAGGAAAGAAAGAACCCTATACATTTTGAGTTCAACAGGTCAAAGGTCAAGGTCACCGTTGCTAAAAATAGACAAACGGTTTCCCCTCAATAACTTGAGAACGCATTGATATATTTTAATGAAACTTTATACATAGATACCTTACATCGAGACCTCGCTTAAGATTGCATATTGGGTAGGTGTGGTCAAGGTCACCGTTACTAAAAATAGAAAAATGGTTTCTGCTCAATAACTTGAGAACGCATCGAGATATTTTAATGAAACTTCGTACATAGATACCTTATATTGAGACCTCGCTTGGTATTGCATATCGGGTGGGTGGGGTCAAGGTCACCATTACTAAAAATAGAAAAACGGTTTCCACTCAAAAACTTAAGAATGCATTGAGATATTTTAATGAAACTTTCTACATAGATACCTTACATCGAGACCTCGCTTGGGATTGCATATGGGGTGGGTGGGGTCAAGGTCACCGTTACTAAAAATAGAAAAACGGTTTCCGCTCAATAACTTGAGAATGCATCGAGATATTTTAATGAAACTACATACATAGATACCTTATATTGAGACCTTGCTTGGGATTTCATATGGGGTGGGTGGGGTCAAGGTCAAGGTCATCATTACTAAAAATAGACAAAGAGGTTCCACTCAATAACTTGAGAACGCATCGAGATATTTTAATGAAACTTCATACATAGATACCATATATCGAGACATCGCTTGGGCTTGCATATTCCTTTTTTTTTAACAATTGCACATACATGTATTCAGAACTTGGCTTCAAGTCGGGGGGCATACATGTTTCACAAACATCTCTTGTTATTACTAGATCTAGTAAATGTATTTTTTTAAACAAAATAAGACGATTGACGCAATCAGTTTTTTGAGTTACATGACGTCGTAATTCATATTCTTAGTAAACGGTTCCTTTCACAAAAATTCACCAAAATTATTATATTTATTTATAATTATTTATTTATTTACTGTTTTAATTTGTAGTCATTTATTACAAACGCGGCTGTTAAAAAAACGCATATCTATAACAAAACACATACCTAACGCAAATGTGTTACAAATGACTTGCACCTTTACCAATTAAAATTATAATGAGGGCGTGCTAAACTTTCTAACGACGATGCTCATTTGAATGTTGGAAATTTTATGCGTTCTCATTGGCTGACTGTTTGGCTGTTTTTAAGCTGACTCCTCCTGCGTCAAGATTTTATCGATAATGGACACTTGGTGCATAAAGGTGAGTTTGTTAATTGCCGGTGGACGTTATTTCTCTGAAAAAAAACATGCATATGCAAGCGGAAATGGTTGAGCCTAGAATCTGACACTGAATGTTATGGCGTCCTTTTTGTAAAAGCATGCGTCAAAATACGCCGAATTAAGCGTTACCGAGGACTGTCCATTTAAAGTCATTTTATAAGCGTCCCTTGAAGGTAAAATCTTTTTAAGGATTCGCACCCCGCATTTTCACACACAAATAAAATAAAATAGTGTTTTCTTTGGTCTATGTAATTTTTTGGGTCGCAGCGATTTTGCTGGGTCGGTCGCGGGAGGGGAAACAAACAATATTTTATTTTAGGCCTGGTGTTTGTCTTGTCTAAGACTGATCCTTACCACCACAATTTGGATGCATGATAAGATGCGATTTGTCGAGCTTTGTTATGATGCAAAACGATGTGATACGATGGTTTGAAAATTGATTGTGTCAATTGTAGAATATATTTTAACCATTCTAGTTTTTCTAAGATTGTGCTCCTTGTAAAATTTTTTTGAATGTTAAAACATTTTCTATGATTGCCACAACTGACCTCAAGATTGGATAAATTCTAATTAGTCCACGATAAAGACCACGATTTCAATCGTGACTTGAATCGTGATAGTGGGAACCTTGCATTATCATATGTGGCGCGTCGTGGGAAAACCAGACTTAATGCATGTGCGTAAAGTGTCATCCCGGATTAGCCTGTGCAGTCCGCACAGGCTAATCCAGGATGGCACTTTCCGCCTACAGTGGTTTTATGTTTAGAAGAGACCTCCTTGAAACAGAAAATACCATAAAAGCGGAAAGTGCCATCCCGGATTAGCCTGTGCGGACTGCACAGGCTAATCCGGGACGACACTTTATGCACATGCATTAAGCCCGGTTTTCTCATGGCGCGCCTCATATATAGTTCACAGCTCTGCATACATGTCAGTTCACATTCACTACAAATCTGAAACGTTGAATTGTAGAAATGTAGCCTTTTGTTGCAAATAATAATTGAGACTTGTCGTGGGAAAATTGGGCTTAATGCTTGTGGATAAAGTGTCGTCCCAGATTGGCCTGTGCAGTCCGCTATCCGGGACGGCACTTTCCGCTTTTATGGTATTTTCTGTTTCAAGGAAATCTCTTCTAAACATAAATCCACTGTAGGCGGAAAGTGCTGTCCTGGATTAGCCTGTGCTTAGACTGCACAGGCTAATCCGGGACGACATTTTACGCACATGCATTAACCTCAGGGTTACCACGACACACCTCAATATCATGCTGTACTTAATAAACAGTATTGAACATTGGAACTGGCTTGTTGACAACAGAATTTACCATTTAAAGACTTTGGAAGTGATGGAACTATTTGACATAATTGTGTGCTCATTTGATTTTTCATTTAGCACAGAACAATAATAATACTGGGCAAATTTTGATGCTGATTGTTATAATATTCCATAAGCTAGATGTTGTTTTTTTTTCATTTTGCACAAATAATCTCTGAGATGGTGAAATTTGATGTTAGTCATTGTCCATGTTAAACTTAAAGAAACAAAAACGTTGGCCAGTTTTTGTTCAAGGCCAATCAAAATGTTATAAACAATACCAATTGTGAAGTACTAAACTATTCTGTGAGAAGACAGGTTAAAGCAGCAGTCCAGAAATATGTAAATAAAATGAAACTTCCAGAAATCGTTTTTTATGGACATACCTATCAAAAAGCAAAAAAACGCATTGAAATCGGTAAAATAATAATGTTTTGGTAACTTTTTATCGTAAAATTATCTGTATGCGATAGCTAGTGATGCCTCTGGAGTAATTCAGCATGTACATTAGTGTATGTTCCGTTCGTACCAAGCGTTTTCCAACATAGACATTATAAAATGCCTTTTGTAAATAAGAAACAGTTTTCAGTCGAACAAACTTCATTTACATTCACTATAACTAATGCCAATTTAAGATGTATTGAATTATATTTTATGGACTGCGGCTTTAAAGACTAATTATTATTCCCGAAAAAAAAATAAGGTTACAAAATATAAGGATTCAACTTGTATTTGTTTCTAAACTCAGCCTTTCAGAATGAATAATAACAAGATAATCATGAATAGCCTTGTAATTTATATTCAAAGGTCATTTACTTTCTGTCGAATTCTTTGTGATGTCTTGCATATGTAAATGTCCTGTATGTTCTATATTTCAGGTGGAGGAGGTGGGTTTTCTTACTATAACAATATATCCATTCATCCAATATTAACTTCCTTATTTAGGTTGCATCTCCATGAGTCCGCCGTATCTGTATCAATATATCTGTATCCATAGAAAAATCTAAACACATTGCAAAGCGTTGGTTTGGTTCCATATCTCCATGTCCGTATGTCCGTGTTGGAATTATTTCAATTAAGTCATAATGGGTAGCGAATTTGTTTGATTTCGCCGCAGGAACTATCATTAAAGATGTTTATGCTCGTTTTAGGCTGACATTTTGAAAGCCGGATTCAAACAAAAAGACAATACTTAATACACTGATAAGGATGCATGGAACCGTTCTTCCAAATTTACATTTTGCAGACGGATATGGACCCGGATACGCCTTATTCTGCACGCTACAGTTTAGTGTTTATGTTGTTTTTTTTGTTGGTTTTTTATCTTATTATGAGAAATTAAATCTTTATGTTGATATTTTATATGGTATTTAATTAATATGTTTGCAGAAATTATTAGTAATGTTGATTTTATATGTATCGCTGGAAACTGATGGCAAACGTGTTCAACAAATTGTGAAAAAATGTCTATAAAGTGGAAAAAATCAGTTTTCGAATTCACTACTACTTATCATAAAGTATATAATTCTGGAAGATCCATAATGAGTGTAAAACTATTAAACTACAGCAAACTACCCAAATTCTTATAACGTTGTGGTCAATAATTCCTTCATTGAAGAAACTCTGACAAAAGTACTGTAAATCATTTCAAACAAAACTGTGCACTGTAACGTAATCTAATAATGTAATTTGTAATTTAATTTAATATATGTAATGTATCTGCATTATTAGGTCCTTTAAGTAACTTGAATCCTGGAAGAGGACCTGGTATGTGATTTCTTATGGGGCTGAGTAGAACTGTTCTTATTTGCTACTGATTTGTTTAATATACGCACAGCCATAATGTTCGACCGGAAATGGCTTGCATGAATATTAAAAAACACATTTTAACTTGTTATACTGGTCATGAACATAATTCCGGCCACTTTGGGAGGTGTTTAAAAAAAATTCGCGCCTTGTACACAAGTGATCAAATTAAAACTTCACATCAATAATCCTCAGTTCAAAATTCATCTAACGTGTAAGTTCAATACAAAAAAAAGAAGGAAACTAAATAAACGAAGTAAACAAAGTATAAAATATATATTGTCCTAGCTAAAGTGTACATAAAAAATTGGTCACTTTTTAGTGTCCTTACGGCAGTGTTTATAACAAAATAATTGTTGTTGTTTTTATTTCGTCAAATTGGCTTTTGAAAATTGGTTAACAGAAATATTAAACTTAAATCTGTACACATGCAGCACCTCATTATCGGTGCATGCTCATGATGACATCATTTTCCCCAAGTGACTCTATATATCCTGTTATGATACAGAGAATTCAATTCAGAAGTAAATAAAGTTATACTTACTGGATTCGAGAAATCTATGGAATTTTGTTGCTATGGAAATTGCTTTTGCTGACAATGATAACAAATATTATTCAATATTGCAAAATTGCTTTTTGAAGGGTCTTCAATCATTTACGTACAGGCTGGAATTACATTCATTACCAGGGCCCATAACCACAAAGCTCCTTAGTGAAAACTTAAGTTAATTTCTTAAAATCTTAAAATTCCTTAAGTCTGTGGCTGGTTTATCTGAAGTTTATTTTGTCTCAAATGGCTTTAATATGGTATATAATCAACAGACGATTCATATTGTACCATACTGCAAATGTATCATAATGATTTTCGTTTTAAGTTTATTTTGTCTTAATTGGTTCTAATCTGATAAAGAAGCAAAAGATGTTTCTAAGTCAACAATATTTAAAATATGAATACTGATTTTTGCATGGAAAACTTCAGTCGAATTTTTCACTTAAATATGACTTAAGCTAAGATTTTTCCTGGGAGCTTTGTGGATATGACCTCAGTAGTACAGCTCATGCGAAACAAATGTGGCGTGTCATGAGAAAACCGGTCATAATGCATGTGCATAAAGTGTCGTACCGGATAAGCCTGTGCAGTCCGCACAGGCTAATCTGGGACGGCACTTTCCGCTTTTATGGTATTTTCTGTTTCATGGAAGTCTCTTCTAAACGTAAATACACTGTAGGCGGAAAGTGCCGTCCCGGATTAGCCTGTACGGACTGCACAGGCTAATCCGGGATGACACTTCACGCACATGCATTATGACCGGTTAATCACGACACGCCTCAAATATATTTTGCGATTCGCAGAGTTCGGGCGATCAGGTCAGTGTACCTGTGTACTGCACAAAATATTATGGATTATTACATGATCTATAAATAAAACTTTTATGGCTGGTCCGAGAACTATTTTCTGAGAGTCAAGCCCAGTTTTCCCACCACATGCCTCATTTGTTTCGCATGAGATATACTGTTTGTCAGATACATGTCATTTGTAATTTTGCAACACATGTTTTATGAGTTTAAGCATTTATATAGAAGTCTGATTTGGTATATTGCTTTAATATGAAGAACATTTGATAGTTCTTTCGCGAGCATATATTGATTGCTCAGCAAGCTCAAATTCCTGACGTATTATATATACAGTAAAACCCCGCTTACATACAAGTACTTGGGGGTCTTAATAGAAGTGGTCTTCATAGCAGGGTGGCTGTATAATTGGGGTACGATGAGATCACCTAGGCGTTACGATTGAAATCGTGGTCTTAATCGTGGACCAATCGTGGTGATTGTATTAGATCATATCAGATCTTTACAGATCTTGTGGTCAGTCGTGGTTTCGTAGAAAAATTTTAAACGGTTCAAAAAATCAGTACTATTAAAACGATCAACTGGGATCAATTGTCCATCGGGATCATCTTATCTGATCTTATTGCATCGTAACAAAGTGTGACAAATCATATCTAATTTTGCATCCAAATCGTGGTGATCAGGATCGATTGTAGACAAGAAAAAATACAAAACGCTCTGTTAAGATGCATTGCGATGTCAAGAAACAATGAAGTCAATAATCAGTCGGTCTGTATTGGTATCATTAGGTTCCAGTCGTAGCTCCAATCGTGATCTCCATCGATCACTATTGCGAACACAATTGTAGCCTATCAAAATGGAGGGCATGTATTTGTGATAAGTGTATCGGAACTTATCTAGAACGTCCTTATTCGGGGAACCCGATCGTGATGATTGTGTAAGAACTAGACCCAATTGTGGACTCAACCGAAACAATCCCAACAGAAAGTATGAAATCGTATCTAAACTGGAGATCAGACCTTGACAGATCGTGACACTTGTAATTGCCAAATCGTGACCAGAGCGAATTATTCCTTTTATTATATACCACGATCAACTTCATATGTTCATGTACCTTATTTTATTTGTTTAAAAAAAAACAACAATGGCTAATCATTGTACGTATAGATTATATTTGTTTACATAACTCTATGATGACGCCATAAAAAAAGTAGTCCAGCTAGGAAGGCAATACGGGATCGGAAAAATAGCGAGTAGCATAATACAGGATTTTTTCTGTTGACATGTATTTCTCAGATTGACAAAGCTTGCATTTTGTTACGATTTTAAACAGGTATATAATAAAGTTAATATTCCATGCTGATGTGAAATATTTGCTTTGACACAGACAGTACATGTATTATAAGTTGTAGATCAAATTAAGTTTGTATCTCACATTCTTAAGTATTGTCAATTAACATGTAAGGCTGGTTGTTAATCTTCAGCCTGAGTAAAGACATCATATCAAAACGTATGGACTCGCATCACATAGTATCCAAGCCTGAAATCTCAGAGGAATACCGCGATCAGCTACGAGTGGTCAGTCGCGGCATTCGTATCGCACGATAGTGGGAACCTAGCATCAGGGAAAACTTAAGTAAATTCCTTAAATTCATAAAATTCCTTAAGTCTCTGGCTGTTTCGTGTATATGTCTTTTAACATTAAAATGTTGTAAACTTATAAATTCTGCTTATATGTTTAGTATTGCAGCATTCTTTGTACAGGTATCATTGGATTTCACATACAAAATTTGATCTGAAGTTTTCACCTAAGTACAACTTAAGTTAAGATTTCCCTCAAGAGCTTTTTGAATACTAACCCTAATCATTACATACATATGAATGTATTATGGAACGTTTTAACGAAAATAATGAAAAGATAACAAATATTTCAGTTTGTTTTCTCTTCAATGTTTTATTGCTGTACAGATTTTATAACTTAAGTGACAGATATGAACTTTATATTAAGTCAGAAATTAAAATAAACATTGATTTACTAAGTCATTTTATGGTTTATAGTTCAGCATTGAAGACACATTAACCTGACACTCATAAACTCTATCAGCATTTATTACGCACTTGAAATATTTAGTATATTTACACTCGGTTTTGTTCACGAAATGTGTTTCACGTGTTAACTTGTACCATCACTGTTTTTCAGTAAAATATGCTGACATCAATTTGACTCGATTTTAGTATGGAAACTAATATAATTTATTTATTATAATGTTTTTGTAATATATTCATGCATAAAGGTCAGTGTCAGGTTAATGTGTCTGAGCTATAACCCCTAACTGTCAGATATTGTCTATTAACGTAATCTAATAATAGATGTTCTGATCCCATCTGAAAACATCTCTAACATTGGTTTTCACATGCTACTTTTATGCATACATGCCATATGTCCCAGATTGTCCTGTATTGTCCCGGAAATGTAGTGCCCGTCTCACGGTCCTGGAATTCGTTTAGATGTCCCGGAAAATCATAAAAACTGTGCATATTAGTTGAACTTTTGACAGACCACTAATCCCCTTATTTGTCCCCAATAAACAATAACACTTTTTTAATGAAAAGAAGTACGTTGCCTTGGATTTGAATATATACATAAACACACGCCCCTATTTCCCGCCAAGACAAACTTCCCTCCAAATCGAGAATGCTTATCTGACCAAATAATTTACGCATGTACATGTCCTGGAAAATCAGTAAGAATTCCGGAAATTCACTGGCAGAGTCCCGGAAATGATCCCAAAAATTTTGGCATGTATGTTTTAGGCCACAAAGCAGTATGTTATCTTCAGTGCATATGTTGAAAATTTATGGTGTACGAATGACCAAATGACACTGGTCGGAATAGCGGGGTCATTTGGAGTGTTATTTCATATTTTTGGTCTGGGGTTAGTGGTCATAATACGGAATAGCGGGGTGGCAGTATGATTGGGTTATACATATAGAGAAACATTCAGGTCTTTAAAAAACGTTGTCATACTATAGAGGTGGTCGTAAAGCAGGGTTTTAGTGTATGTACATAATATACTATGTTACATAAACAAATTAATGTGAGTCAAGCAAAACACATTGTTTTTAACATATGTTGCAAAAGTATGCTCTAGTTGATAGAAAATAGTGCCCAAAACGAATATATAGTAGTTTAAATAGACATGGTATGGGGTGGTATCTTTCTAGTTACAGATAGAGACCCAGTTATGAGGTTTCCTCATATTTCTCAGACGTACATTGCAAACTGCTTGTCTTTGCTTTAGTCTAAGGCGTGTCGTGGGAAAACCGGTCTTAATGCATGTGCATAAAGTGTCGTCCCGGATTAGCCTGTGCAGTCCACACAGGCTAATCCAGGATGGCACTTTCCGCTTTTATGGTAATTTCTGTTTCAATGAAGTCTCCTCTAAACATGATCCACTCTAGGCGGAAAGTGCCGTCTTGGATAAACCTGTGCGGACTGCACAGGCTAATCCGTGACGACACTTTATGCACTTGCATTAAGCCCGGTTTTCCCATGACACGCCTCAGTCTAAAGTTACACACCAAGCTTATGTGGGTTACTTATTATAGGGATAATTAAAAAATGAAACCAATCTCATTAAAATCATCTCCAGTCTGACGCTACTATATTATCGGCTGACTGGATCTGATGACTTCGCATTAGGGGTCACGTTCAGATGACCTTTTCAGGAGCCAATCAAATTGTTGCCTTCAAAATGGTGTGGTATAACTTTCTATATAAACCACAAAAACTACCAGTATGCACGAAACTAACGTGAACTTGAGATGTTTAGGCGCCTAAGGTACCACTATATCCATTGTTATCCATGTGAAAATTAACTGTTAATTATTTATTCCCGAGGATCAGCTGGAAATGCATCACTTTTCAAAAATCGTGTCAAAACTTTAAAGTGTAAAAAGCAATTTCATTGGGCGGAAGGTCATTTAGACGTGACCTGCTATGTCTTCAGATCCTAACAACGTTAGGATTTGATTTTAATGAGATTGGGATTGAAATGTAACTCCAGAAGAATGGTACAGGGTGGTGGAATAATGCTGTTTTAAGTATTTAGATACCGATATTGTGAAAATTATTTAGTATAACACAAATAGCTGTAACAGTTCTACTGAACGTTCATTGGTAGAAAGAGTATTTATTGTGTTGTTATCTGGTTCTGATGTTTTCAGAAACAACCACTAAGGGTAAAAAATTCTCATTACTAACTCTGAGCAATATTAATAGTCTTTCTGCAGTTCTATGCTTATCAATATTTTGTTTTTGAAATCAATTTTCTTGGGAAAAGTTATAAACAATTTCTAAAACATGGGAATTGAATGTTTTCACTGCAACCTTATTCAGAAAGTTTTATGAAATGATTGATAGTTTATATTTTGCAATAGAAAGTATTTATTTGCATTTATTACACAGCGAAAAAAAATGGTTAAAGTTTTTATTCAAAAATGTTTGATCAGTTTTTAAAAACACCATACAAAAGCATGTCATCTGTTTTATCAACTTTAAAGGGCAGTATGAATGGTAGGTCAGTATTTTTACATTTGCACAAATAAAGTTCATTTACAGACAATTAATAATGAAGCATTATTAAAAATGATGGTCTTGTTTCTATAAACAGTTGACAAAACTATTAATGCATTAATAACTATAAATGTGGCGCGTCGTGATAAAACCGGTCTTAATGCATGTGCGTAGTTAGCCTGTGCAGTCTGCACAGGCTAATCCAGGACAGCACTTTCCGCCTACAGTGGATTTATGTTTAGAAGAGACTTCCTTGAAACAGAAAATACCATACAAGCGGAAAGTGCCGTCCTGGATTAGCCTGTGCACACTGCACAGGCTAATCCGGGACGCCACTTTATGCACATGCATTAAGACCGGTTTTCTCACAACGCGCCACAAATGTATATTATTATTTAATTATATAAACAGTGGTCATCAATGATACTTTTGCTGGCACAAGAATTAGTAGTTGTAGTAAAATCTATATCAATAAAATGTGCATAAGCACATGCACACTTTTGATCAATTTTGTATAGCTGGGGCAACCTTTCATAGAAGTGCGCAATAGACGCTTCCACAAATGTCAATCATATTGAAATTAATCTGCAATGTTATCCAATCATCGCACTTGGATATCACGTGTTTAGCGGTTAAACTATTTCATACAAAAGAACATGTGCACACTGTTTGTGATATTCAAATGAGCACGTGGTAATGTTTGTGATTTTCGATGAATGGAAATTAATCCTTTAACAATAGCTGGGGAGGAGTTTAATCTATTCGTGGCAAATCCCGGATCGGTCTATTTTGTAGGCGTTAAGTTCAAATCCTTTTAGCCTGTGTATTCCTCCCAAAAATGTGTGTCTTTGTAAATAATTTTGTCTTCATAATTCCATCAAAATATTGTTGCTACATGAAGAATATATTTGAGATCAATAGGAAGTGATCCTGTTATAATAAAAGCATGTGTCTATATTTGTGTGAAATACCTTTGATATGCCCCTTTACTACTGTGTACTCTTAACGGATTATTAACCTTGGAATAATTTGTTCTTGGGTAAAGCCTCAGTCAAACATTACCGATTATGGCGCCCGTTAGATTCCCGATATTGCTACGATACAAATTATAAAAAAGTCGGAAATGTCGGGACGCTGTCTGGAGGTGTTGGAACGCTGTCGGTACGCTGTCCTAAGAATCGGGAATTATCGGGACATGCTCGGCGTGATCGGCCAAGCTCTCCCGAAGTTAAGGTTTTCCCTTAACATTCGGGAGATTCAGCCTAATTTGTATAGTCGGGACTCTGTCGGGATAGATTCGGGATGGTGTCAGGACGTTATTGGGACAATGTCTTGTGGAACTGGATTGATAATGCACTATAAATTATGTCGAAATATCACGTCTGGAGTATTGCGGCAGTCACAAATTCCCGATTATGGCTCCCGACAGCGTCCTGATAGCGCAACGATACAAATAATCAAACATTCGGAAATGTCAGACTGCTGTCGGGAAAGTGTTGGATGGATCACATTCGGGAGAATCGGGACGCTGTCGGGACTCTGTCGAAACACTGTCTGGACGCTATCAGGACATATTCGATCTTATGATCAAATATTGTTTCGAGCCCCGAATCTCAGAATATTGTCCGAACTTTTGACATATTTGATTCGGGAAGGTGTCGGCTCAAGAACGGCAGTAAAACTCGGGAATGTGTGACTGAGGCATAATCTGCTTTTAACACTGATATAAAATATATAATTGTCCTGCATCAGAATAACAAATAAGAATGAGAAATTACAATGATTTGTGTTCAACACCTACGAAAACATAAGTATGAAATATTGTTCAAAACTTATAAACAAATCGTGTTTAAGGTTAAAGTTAAACTTAATAAATATTCTAAAATTAAAATAGAAACAGTATAAACTTAAAATTAGCTTTTTACTTAAAATTATGGAAGTGTATATGTACAATAATACACTTAATAAAAATACAGTAAATAGTTTTGATATTATTATTAGTTTATTTCAATTGCAAAATCTTTAAGATCGAGCCGCTGCATTTAAATACTAAAATAAGTAATGTAATCTCCAATGACAATTCGGAAGGAGTAGACTGATTTGGTTAGTAATCTATTTTTAGCTAGATTATTCAAAGAATAGGTGAGCTATCCTTCTACAAGGGTCCCGGGCATCAGCGTCTGCGTCGGCATCTGAAATGGTTAAAGTTTTTCTTCAAAAGTCTTGTAACTTCAAAACTATGTAAGTTATTCACTTGAAACTTGGAATATACCTTTGTCTTCAACTCCAGTATCAGGGGCAACATTCCCCATTACTCTGTTTGTATTTTGACAGAGTTATACCCTTTTTTCACTTAGATTTTCTGGTTACAGTTTATATTCAAAAGTTTTGTAACTTCAAAACTACATACATTATTCACTTGAAACTTTGACCTAACCTTTGTCATCAACTCCAGTATCAGGGGCAAGATTCCCCATATTTCTTTTTGTATAAGATATGACCATGAAACTTGGTACAGAGATTGAACTATAGGTTTGCCATCTGTCTGTATCGTTATGTCTGTTCGTCTGTGTGTCTGTCGGTCCGTCCGTCCCCAAAACCTGGATAACTCGGAAAGTACTGAAGACACTTTGATGAAACTTTGTATACATAGCAACAGCAATGTGAGAATTATGCACAACCTTTTATTGTTTACCAGAGGTCAAAGGTCATGTGACTGTTACTAAAAATAGAAATAAACTTAATACTGTAATATTTTGAAAAGTGCATAAGATATGATCATGAAACTTCATGAAACTTGGTACACAGATTGGACTATGGGTTTGCCTTCCATCTGTTGCGTCTGTCTGTCTGTTTGTCCGTCGGTCTCACTCTATCTGTCTGTCCGTCCCCAAAACCTGGATCCTGCGATAACTCAAAAAGTACTGAAGATACTTTCATGAAACTTTGTATACCTAGAAAGAGCAAGGTGAGGATTGTACACGACCCTTTATTTTTCACCAGAGGTCAAAGGTCACATGACTGTTACTTAAAATAGAAATAAACGTAATACTGTAATAATTCGAAAAGAACATAACATATGATCATAAAACTTGTTACACAGAATGGACTATATGATTGCCCTCTGTCAGTTTAGTACTGCAATAACTCAAAAAGTAACTCAAATGACTAGTCAGTGTTACTAAAATAGAAAAAACAACAACTTAATACTGCAGTGACAAATTGGATTTGAATATGAACTTTGTACATCTACAGATAAAGGGCAATTTGACGGTATTGCACAATGTTTAATTAGTAGCGGTTTTCACTGGTAGGGGACCTGTATTGCTTGCAATACTATCAAAGTCTTGTTTTCACAGATTTTCTGGTTAAAGTTTATATTGAAAAGTTTTGTAACTTCAATACTACATAAGCTTTTCACTTGAAACTTGGAACTAACCTTTGTCATCAACACTAGTTTCAGAAACAACATTACCCATACCTCTATTTTGTATTTTGACAAAGTTATGCCTCCTTTTCACTTAGATTGTCTGTTTAAAGTTTATATTCAAAAGTTTGGTAACTTCAAAACTACATAAGTTATTCACCTGAAACTTGGAACTAACTGTTGTCATCAACTCTAGTATCAGGGGCAACATCACCCATAACTCAGTTTTGTATTTTGATAGAGTTATGCCCCTTTTTCACATAGATTTTCTGGTTAAAGTTATTTTCAAAAGTTTTGTAACTTCAAAACTACATAAGTTATTCACTTGAAACTTGGAACTAACCTTTGTCATCGACTCTAGTATCAGGGGCAACATTCCCCATAACTCTGTTTTGTATTTTGACAGAGTTATGCACACTTTTTGTATAGATTTTGTGGTTAAAGTTTTTGTTCCAAAAATGTATAAAATATACACTTAAGTTTTGTATTTTAACAAGTTTATGCCCCTTCCACTATCCAAAATATGTACCAACTGAAATACTTTGAATAGTCGAGCGTACTGTCCTCTGACAGCTCTTGATAGTAAATATGAAGATTTCAGCCAATCACATTATTGTTAACATATCTAGTCTCGTATACATTACGAAGAATAATTTGGTGAATCTAAAAGTAGTTATTAAAATCGATTTGCGCTTTTGCAAAACAGACGAATATATTGTTTACTGCAACATGACTTGAATACATTAAATTTATACATTATTTATTAGCTCATAAATGCATAATTAATTCATTGTCATCGATGTTTAATCACATCTAATACTCGCCATTAGAAATCCAACCTTTATTAATTGCGACCAAAAATTAAACATTTTAATTCAATATTAAAATAATCTAGGTTGGGTCTCCAAAGCTTGTTTGCCTTGAAGATCATGTTAAATAACATGCGATGTGTATGCCTCCATATAATGCCTTTTGTTAATATAATTTATATGAATAATACTGTTTTCTTGTCTTGTTAATTTCATGCAATTTTTGTTCACAAGGAAGTCTTTCTAATGACTTTAATCTTTTACTTAATATCTAGTGTTTATGGTTTTAACATAATGCTAACATTTCATGTATAATTAAATTACTTAAATGTATCAGTATTGACAATTTTGAGACATATGTAGCAGTGAAATTAAAGGGTTTTGTGCAACAAGTCTTCAATAGTGATTCTGCTATTAAATTAACGACCGGCAGTAAATACTAAATAACCATATCTTAACTATAAGAAAGTAGACCTTATACGAGGTAATTGTCATTATCAAAATATATATTTGATACACCAAGTCATTCACTACCAACAGTTTAATAACATGAATATGAAATGTCATACAATAAACACAAAACAATTTAGGAATCACTAGTATAAGATCTGTATCTTTAAATGACACGACGAAACAACTGGACGACACCATTTTTTAAAACCGTAAACCAGGACTCACACTGGCTCTTATTTTTCTTGAGCCATTTTTTTTTATCGACTCGCAACATCGTTGCGTGTTTCCATGTCAGGGAATAGTTATATCTTACTGTTTTAATTGCTATAAAATTATACTTCACTGTGCTGTATTATATTAATTAATTATGGCATTATCAAATGCATTAGTATACTTCGATTTTTATATTAACATTTTTCTTAATTGTTCAATGCAGTAAACTTGGATAATTATTTTTTATTTAAACATACACTCTTAAACTATCTACAAGATTTTAACAAAATATATCCATAAATAAATTTAAATTAATAACTAACATAATGACTTGGCTTGCCCTGTTAAATGTACCTTAATATATAAAGGCTGAACAACATGTACACCAAACAGATACGTTGAATTTATAAAATGGACATGTCAGAAACAACTTATATGTGTGGATACTAGAAGTAAGAAATCAAGGACAAACCGCTGGTCAAAACTGTCTGAAATGTAAACATACCCCGATAATCAGTCCATTTGACATAATCCAGACATCCAATTTCACACATCCTTTATCAACAAGATAATCCTTTAATTAACTGTTAATTAACTGCTGATATTACGAGAGCTTGCTAGCAATCATCTTTAATTAGGCAATGAATGCTGACAAACAGCTCGTTGTGTTTTCACAAGTTTGATAAAACATGATAAGAAATTGCCGAGTTGAAATACACATGGCAGCTGTGCCAGACTGGCTGTTGGCGATTAAAGGTCTGGGTCATTAATTGTGTGCTCTGGACATTAACCAGTCGCCCGCAAAGTGCCTTATTCACGTCTATATCAGTACCAATTGCTTGTTATGATTTGGGTACACCACGAAGACGGCGTTTGACGTAAAATGAGACTCATTAATGAAAACTTCTTTTTAAAAAATCGGATGCGGGGCAAACTTGTAGGTGCGGGCGCAAAATAAAAATAATTTTTTTTTTTTTCGATTTACGATTTTAAGGTGCGGCAAATCCGACGAACATCTGATCAATTTGTTGTGGCCTTATGACAAATAGAGTAAGAAGTTATCAAAAATATTACAGATTTTGGTTATTGGAAAGATAAACTTGAAGTTTACGTGACTGAATACTTACGTGACAATTTTATGAAAAGGGCGCTTACCGCGGTGTAGACAGAGACCAAATAATTTGAATAATTTGTTTGGTATTTTCCTTTTTTTCCATGATATTTATGACTTTATTGAATGTTTTTCTAGGGCCATTTAATTGAAATCAACGACACATGATATATTGGTTTAGGTTACTTATTTGAACTTGTTTTTGTTTCGTCAAATAAATCGTGAAAACTTTATAGATAGAATGTGTTGTAATTGCACTTCTGATAAGAAATAATTAAAGATAAGTGCTGTTATAACGCCTGGTTGATTACCGGTATCAGGGTCTGGTGCACATATAGAACATATATTAAAATGTCACGTAAAATTCATTATATGTCACGTAAAATTCATAAAATGTCACAAAATTCAAACATAAAATGTTGAACTTATTGTTTTTGTTTGTTTTAATTTCAGAAATGTTATGTTTAAATAAGTTTGTTTGTCCAATAATACAAACGTATATTGACAAAGACAGGGCTAAAATAGCTGAAATCTTGAAAAAGCTAGTTGAATTCTACGTGACAAATATTTACTGAGTTATGTCATTAAAATGCCAAATACTCTACAATTATCCATCATCTATCACATTTATATTGGTAAACCTAGTTACCGGTATTCAGAAGAATGTCAACTGAAAAGAGTTTGGGATAGTTTTACCACATGTGATGTCCGTTAAATGTAGCAGTTGAGTTCATTGAATTTTACGTGACAATTGGTTTGAATTTCGCATTTTAATGGTTCTATGTCAATTATAATCTTTATTTTTCTACAAATGTTTATATTTGCTAGTTATTTCCCCCACATCTACGATATATTAACCCATTGTCTGCTGAAGTATGTACTTGTACAATGTGTTACTTGTTTAATGAATTTTACGTGACAAAATAACATGTTATAATATATATCTGCATGCATTTTTAGCAATTTACGGGTACCTATATTTTTTTAGCGATATTACCATATTTAACAGTATTTTCTAACAATTTAATTTAATTAACGGGACATGTTCACAGATTTTCTAATTTTTTTTAGTATGATTTAAAGTCTTTACTTAACAGATTTAGGCATCAGAACTAAAAAGCTCATGTATAATAACAAGAAAAGTATTAAGAAAAAAAAATAATAATAAAAAAAAAAGGTCCCACAGGGGTTCAAACCCGGGACCTCAGGATTAAAAGGCTACCGCCTTAACCACTCAGCCATTCCGGCTTCTGTATTTTACCTTGCATTATTTACCGTATGTACGTGTTCCATGTGATGTCAACCGTTTCAACGAAATCAACAGAAACACTCCAAATTATTCCATCATTTATCGTTACAAACGATTTTATTATTTTATAAATTTCAACTGATGATTACTCGTAAACGAAACGGGTTTTACAGTATATTTCTAGGTCCGTAGTATTAATTTGCTCCCTTGTATACACTGTTCTTTTATTTTTGGAATCGGTGACAGAAAGTTGAAAAATTGTCAATTCGTCAATCTGTAAACAGGTCCCGTTAAAGAAGTATTGTCATTTTGTTTCTGATTGATATAGAATAACTTCTGTTTGATGAAACTGATTATAGCGTTTAAAGCATTTTCTAATATTTTTAGTGTTTTCTTTAAAAAATCCTTTGCTTAAAATCTTATTACAAATAATGAAAAATAACACAATAGAATCTAGTTTTTAAGCTATAAAGATACAACATTTACATAAATACAATATGTGTGTTGAACATCCTATACACACATTTTCATTTTTAAATATTTTTTACAAACAGTTCATAATTCATTAGTGTTGTTTAAGTATATATTGAATGTATATGTTGTTGTTTTAATGTACAACATATGTTGTTTTTTTGTCAAACTTGCTCATTCGTGGACATTCTTTTAGGACATATGGTACAATGTAAATGTTAAAAACAACAACATAATACATAGGCTTGCATGTGCTTATTGCAAAGGCACTTTATAAGACGAAGTAGTAACCTCCCCTTGAAAGTGGCTTAATATGCGCATTTCCGTTAAATCATGACGTTTCTGGTGTAATATTATTGTAAGTATACAAAACATGCGAATATGGCAAGTATGAGTTCAATTGATTAAAAATATATTATGCACATATCATTATATAGCATGTTTCAGGTATGCAACGGCATGGAAGATTTATTTTACAAACACAAACATAAACTCATATGAAAGATAACAATTTCAGACAATCTTTAAAACATGCAAATCATACATCAGAATTTAGTACCTCAATGTGTACTGTTTTCTACCAATGCATGTAGAGTGTATTGTTGGTCCAAATTTTTTTTTTAAACCCCCAAAAATGATAAAACTGTCAATTATATGTGAAAACCGAATAAAATGAGTGTAACACAGACACAAATACAGGGAGGTTACAGGTACCTTCCTATTCTGACCACTGCCAAAAATTATGATAATTACCTTAGTTGTTCACTTATAAAGTTATAGGCAACAAGCCTTCTCGAAGAAGTGTATTAAATACGCATTTAATTCGTTTTAAACGCTGCTGTATTTAAAATGGCACCGTATTTTTTCTGCGTTAAATGCGCATTTAATATACTTTTAGTACACTAATTGTATTTTTTCTGTACTTTTTCTGTGTTTTTTACAAAAAGTGCATTAATTCACTAGAAAATACACTTAAAATACTCTAAAGTGTATTTTTTTGAAGATATAGTGTATTTTTCAAGGAGAAAAATACACACTAAATGCACTGAAGTGTGTTAATGCAGGAAAAATGCAGAAACAATACACTTTTCTGTTATAAGTGTATTTTTTCTGCATTTTTAAGTGTATTTAATGCACATTTAAGGCAGACAAATATGGTGCCAATACCGCAGCATTTAAAATGCACATATTTAATACACTACTTCGAGAAGGGAATTTACACATCTCAGTGAATCATTTAATATACTGCTTCGAGAAGGGAATTTACACATCTCAGTGAATCATTTAATATACTACTTCGAGAAGGGAATTTACACACCTCAGTGAATCATTTAATATACTACTTCGAGAAGGGAATTTACACCTCAGTGAATCATTTAATATACTGCTTCGAGAAGGGAATTTACACACCTCAGTGAATCATTTAATATACTGCTTCGAGAAGGGAATTTACACACCACAGTGAATCATTTAATATACTACTTTGAAAAGGGAATTTACACATCTCAGTGAATCATTTAATATACTACTTTGAGAAGGGAATTTACACATCTCAGTGAATCATTTAATATACTACTTCGAGAAGGGAATTTACACACCTCAGTGAATCATTTAATATACTACTTCGAAAAGGGAATTTACACACCTCAGTGAATCATTTTAAACTAAACTCCAAGAATTTAAGATTTTAATGAAAAAAACAGAATAACGATGGAAATTTTTGCCAAAATCAGCAAACATGAGCCGAAGTTAACAACGGTTTTCACTTTAACTAGGAAACAGATCATTTAATAGTGATAATTCTTTCCTGAAATAGCAGTACTATATCCACAATGTTCTGTGGAACCAACATATCTGAGATTTTGGCAAAAATAAGCAATATATAGAAAAGAAAGTGACCTACCTGTACTTCTCAGAGATAATTGCTAGCGGAGAGGGGCAGGTACCGTAACAGAGAGGGTTCATTTCGGGCTATTGTAACGGGGAGGTTACTGATTTGTTTTAATACCATGAAAGAGATATAATATTGCAATATTAAGTTTCTTTGATGACCATATATTTAAAATAATTTAAACTCATTTAGCAATTTTATATCGGTTATATACACTCATACATTTTATATCGGTTATATACACTCATACATTTTATATCGGTTATATACACTCATACATTTTATATCGGTTATATACACTCATACATTTTATATCGGTTATATACACTCATACATTTTATATCGGTTATATACACTCATACATTTTATATCGGTTATATACACTCATACATTTTATATCGGTTATATACACTCATACATTTTATATCGGTTATATACACTCATATACATTTTATATCGGTTATATACACTCATACATTTTATATTATGACTCATTCCAAAAAAAATATTCTTAGGCACATCGGAAACATGTTGTTATTTTTCTGACAACCTATAAAATTAACATTACTGTAAAACAGAAAACATGAGAACTGTAGTTCTTTGTACCAAATAGTTCCTTTGTAACATGTTTTCCCAGAAAACTTGTTTACTGAAGTAATAATAAATCGATAGTGATTGGTGTAAAAATATTCAGACTGGTACTTCATGCATGTTTTCTAGCCGAAGCTGAAGCAAGTGTTGATCCCAATGATACCATGAAGCCGCCGCCGCATCACCAGACCCAGATCTCCATCCCTACTGTCGTTGGCTCCACCCTCGCGGCACTGGGTGTGGTACTCGTGGCGTTGATCATCTTCATTTGTTACCGACGCATGAGGAACGTGCACAAACTAAAAGTAATATTAAATCTACATTCTTTTTGTCTTGTTATCGTATGACTGGAACGTGTATCAACATGAGCTTAGAGGTCACAGTGGTGCAGTGAATATGGTGTTCACATATGAATCGGGAGGTCCTGGGTTCGATTCCCACACTGGGAGCTTTCTCAAAATCTCGTCTAAAAGAACCAAGCACTGGTTTTAACTACGAAACGGACTCAAGAGTGTCAAAATAAGCCTTACGCTTTCGATGGATTTATCACTTTCAGTGTTAATACGGGTAGTTCCAGTAATAGTGCGTATTTATCACTTTCAGTGTTAATACGGGTAGTTCCGGTAATAGTGCGGATTTATCACTTTCAGTGTTAATACGGGTAGTTCCGGTAATAGTGCGTATTTATCACTTTCAGTGTTAATACAGAATTGCCTTGTGCTTGCAGTTGTTATAAGTAGGAGACCACATTATAGATCCTTATTGCACTGCATGTGGTTAAGTTTGACCAAGATTAATTCTGAACGTAAATATGACAATATCCATTTTTATTGCAGCTTCATTTTAAAATACTTAAAGGGGTGTATCAATGGTAGATCGACAATAACATTTGAAAAATAAAGTTCATTTACATAAAATTTATATTGAAGCATTGTTAACAATGATGGCCTAATGTTTATAAGCAGTTGATAAATATATTTTTCACATGCTATACCTTATCTCCCGTGTAATACAACCATCACGAATATTTGTATCTTACACGTGTAAGATATCATTTTGAACGTTCTTATTGGCTACATATTCTTTGACTGACCGATCGCATGACGTTCTTTTGTTGAAATGACGTCGTCAACATGAAATGACGTCATGCCAATACACAACTTTTAGGATTTATCAACATGTTTTGGTAAAATTATACTTTTTTTTTTCGTTTAAAATCATGTGATAAAAAAGATATGACATGCGTTGTCATTTTCATACCATATTTTATAAAACTCGTCCAGGAAATTTGTTAGTAAGCTCGCCAAAGGCTCGCTTACTAACAAAATTCCTGAACTCGTTTAATAAAATATGGTATGAAATGACAACTCGTGTCAGATCCCATATATAATTTTATATATTCACCGGCGCGGGAAAATTATTAGTAGTAAAATTAATATGAATGAATTGTACATGAAGTACCATTACACGCATTTGCAAATTCGATGAAAATTGTGTAGCGTAGGAAAGTTTTCATAGAAGTGTGCAATTTTGTAGGCGTGCTTTCGAATCCAGAAGGAGCTGTGATTCAAAAACATTTGTTGGCTTTGTATATTTATTTTTTTTCTTTATGAGTGCATCAAAATATTATTGTTACTAGAAAAATGTATTTGAGACAAATTGAAATATGTCTTGTTTTAATAAGACATATGGTTAATATACTCGAAAATACAAAAAACGGTTAATATACTTTTTTAATGTCAAAACCAATTTACATGCGTAATACAGATGCAGACGCACAGTGTACACTACACGGATCCCAGCGATATGTACCAGTACGAGTACCATTCTGAGGCGAATCTAATCAAAGACAACCCGACCATGAACAACCCGGGCTACGACATGCCGCCTAGACGAGTAGCCCGCAAAGAGGTGAGCCTATATCAGTTTAATGGTAATATCACTAAAAATTATGTAATGAAAAGAAAAAGAAATGAAAACAAACCATGCAGAGATTTACATCAATTTCATTCAGGGTGTTGCCATTTATAATTTTACTGGTGCGTGTATATGATGGTCCAACCAATTTTCGTGGTACTAGGCTACATAATAAATTGTGGAAAGTGTCTTATTTTGTTTCTTGAGATATATTCTTGAAAATGTGATAAAATTAACAATCCTACTCACCTTTCCTGGTATCTTTAAATGATTCACAGTACTTTCCAGATCATTGTTTTTAACTTTTGCGTCAGGTCACGGTCGGCCATTTTGGTTGTGATGAAACAAGTTTTCGAGGGTAATCACAAAATGTGTTTGAACTACCATCAGTGGTATAGATAACTTTGAGGAGATTCCTTGCGAAATTGTTAGTGTCACGAATGAACAGTTATAAATATAGGGTTTATTCTCAGGACTTTTAAACAAAAATCATGATTGGAAAGAAGTGTGGATTGATAAATTGGTAGATAATTATATTAAATAATAGTCAGAGATTCAAATTTAATAGTTTATTTCTCATTCTTACCTGTGTATACTTAATAATACAAAAAACATATAATGACATCACAGAAATCAACAAAATAACGTCATTTAACTGCATGCGTTTGCTGTATTCCACAGTTTATTCCACAGAGTGATATTTCATCAATGGCGACATTATGATGGGTTAAATACTAAATACTAATGCTAGAATTATGTTGCAATTAATGTCTCTGTTGAAATCTTAAAACAATTTTTTTTTTCTTCTGAAAATCCAATAGCAAAATTTCAGAATGTTAAGATTTGCTTAGATTTTGACTTAGATTCTGTATAAATATCAGCCCTTGTTGATAAATCAAAATGATTTGTAAATTTTTTTAAATAATTTCTGGTGATATAGTAGTAGCATGAGGAATAACAATCACATGCTATAATATAATATTTGCAATGTTAAATATGGTAAATAAAGAAATAATGGCCTGTGGTAAAGTACGCCATCACTGGCGCGCTTGACATAGATATTTTGTTTTGGGCACATCTTTTGCATGTAAACAAACAGTTGTCGTACTGTCAAACAACCAAAACAAAATATCTCGGTCAAACGCGCCAGCGATGACATGAGTGGTGTCAATGCAAAATACCCCGAAAACTGTTATGCCATGAAAATTGGATAGTGGACCATATTACTAAACTTTTACTTTACCACAGGGCATTATTTCTTTATTTACCATATTTAACATTGAATATTTTATTGAAACGCACAAAATGACTTCATTGCTTATTTTACAGCACCATATTATGTAATTTTCTATGTTAACCATACCATATGCTTTATCACATTGCCATCTCAAAGGCCATTTTTCCTATTTTTATCAAACCGCTATAAATTGTTAAATATTTTACCATAGCATGTGATTGTTATTTTTCATACTACTACTAATTCACCAGTTGTTATTTTTCATACTACTACTAATTCACCAGAAATATTTTTTTTACCAAACAAACCATTTTGATTTATCAACAAGGGCTGATATTTATACAGAATCTAAGTCAAAATCTAAGAAAAATCTTAAAATTCTGAAATTTTGCTATTGGATTTTCTGAAGAAACAAAAATTGTTTTAAGATTTCGACAGAGACATTGCAACATAATTCTAGCATTAGTATTTAGTATTTAACCCATCATAATGTCGTCATTGATGAAATATCACTCTGTGGAATATACTGTGGAATACAACAAACGCGCGCAGTTAAATGACGTTATTTTGTTGATTTCTGTGATGTCATTTTATGTTTTTTTGTGTTATTAAGTATGTTTTGTTACATGTTTTGTTTACTTTCCAAATAAAAACAGAAAATAATGGGATAAATAGAATACTAGGTAATAGTATTAATAAAAAATTGATAATAAGTGAACACTATTCAATTTTTTGTTACACATTGCATATAATACTGAAGAAAAATGATTTTATGGCTATGGATAAGGTTTTACTTAATATATTTCTGGAATACTTATATTGTAGAACACATATATATCAATGAAGAAGGATGAGCTGGAATTTCCACGTGAGAATCTGCAGCTTGGGGTCGACCTTGGTCAGGGACGGTTCGGGAAAGTCATCCAGGCTCGCGCCATGAACATCACAGGCTCAGGCGACTGGGAACGCGTGGCGGTGAAAACATGCAGAGGTGAAACTTTGGGATCATTTAATGTAGAGATTTTTAGTTTGTCCCATGATTTTAAAAAGGTTTTTCTGCGATTCAACATTTGTTTGATCTCCACCAGGGAGTAAATGAGAAATGTATTAAAGTTTGTTTAGGTCTCAGAATATTTTACATCTGGTATACTACTACACGTACTCATTGGTTATGTTATTATGGCATCATCAACAAAGCTTAGAAAACAGAAATTGATAGATTGCAACATTGTTTATTTTGTTGAAGGCACAATAACATCACCTTACATTTAAAAACTCAAACTTTGAATTTTATAACTTCACACATTCATTATTTTGGTATCGTAGCATGTACTTTGCAGTTTATTTACATTGCATAGGCATTTTTATAGGCAAGGGGTATGCATTTATAATCGTATGAACCCAATGCCACATCACGGGCGTAGTAATATTTGTGTGTCCTAATTTTATGCAAATAATATTTCGACAAAAATATTTAAATGAACTAAGATATCATATACTGTTAAATGTTACTCTTTTTTGCATTTATTGTTAACGTTAGATTAAAAAAAAAAATAATTAATATACATGCACATTTTGTTCCAGTTTTATTTCTACCATAATCAGTTTGACATTTGTATTCACTTTTGCTGGATAGGATTCTATCATGCAAGGTCTACAAGGGTTATTATTAAACAAAGCCATTTTGGTAGCATGTAATATGTACATGTTATAGTATTTTTAGTAAACATGACTATTCTTAGAAGCGACCACATAAAATCTTCTTGACATAACATCGGTTCACGAACGTAGCTTTAAAATGGATTTGATTTCAAATTGCTGTGTCTATTTGCTGGATGCATGTCGATCGTCCAATTTATTGTGCATTTATATTACAGTTAATAATGATTAATTGTTTAACATGTACAATAATAAACGAAAATGCATTTTGAGATTTATATTAAAATGTTATCCTTTCCAATACAAGTTATGCCCCAGCAAAGCAAAGAGCTTAGATACGCTCGTGTGAATGCTATTGATCGATGACCTAGCTTACACGTAATCACTTGTTTAGTGATGTCATTTGTGGATTGTTTTGCATTTTTCTCGCCGAGTGAAAATTTGGATACATACTTGTTTGGTGTGGATTTAAAGCATTTAAAAGCATTTAAGTCTCCATCTGTTGTGTTAATAATTAAACAGGATTATCCAGGATCTGTTAAACTCTCAGCCTAGGAATTGTGTGATTTTAAAGTGTCAGAAGTCAATTGTGGTATAGAAGTATTCATAATGTGGATTTACTATAGTCTTACTAACAATGCACCTCTTATTTTATACTAAAGCATTAATAATGTTTGATGCTTGTTGGCTATACCGGCCGAAATGGCAGTTCTTCTTGATGGCACAGGTATTTTTGTGTCAGTTTAGTTAGTTTTTATGCCCCCGGCATCTTGATGCAGGAGGCATATAGTGATCATCCTGTCCGTCCTTCCGTCGGTCCTTCCATCCGTGACAAGGTTAAGTAGATTTTACCGTTTCGTCTAGCACCAACACTGCTTACTACAACACTTTGATACTTATGCAGTTGTTGCTTATGACCATCCCCTATCCACCCATATCACCCTACCTCACTTTGACCTTGACCTAATTTGGACTTATAATAATTCAAAGTGCCATATCTTGGTTAACTAGATTTTACAATTTCGTCTAGCACCAACACCACTTATTACAACACATAGATATTTACACAGTTGTTACTTATGACCGTTCCCAATCCACCCATATCACCCAACCTCACTTTGACCTTAACCTAATTAATCCCCCACCGCAAAGCGGGAGGGGGGTTTTAGGAATGCCCTCCGTCCGTCTGTCCGTAACATTTTTGTGTCCGCACTATGCCTCCTATACCCTTTGATTTTCATAAAACTTGGCTCAAATGTTTAGGTCATCAAGACGATGTGCAGAAGGCAAGAGTCAGTCACGCCAGCTCAAGGTCAAGGTCACACTTGAAGGTCAAATATTTGAGCCTCCATTTCGTGTCTGCTCCATATCTCCTATGCCTTTTGAAGGATTTTCATGAAACTTGGCTCAGATGTTTAGGTCATTGAGACAATGTGCAGAAAGCATGGGCCTTTCACGCCAGCTCAAGGTCAAGGTCACACTTGAAGGTTAAATTTTTGAGCCTCCATTTTCGTGTCCATTTTTTGTGTCCACTCCATATCCCCTATAACCTTTGAAGGATTTTCATGAAACTTGGCTCAAACGTTTTGCTCATTGAGACCATGTGCAGAAGGCATAAGCCAGTCACGCCAACTCAAGGTCAAGATCACATTTGAAGGTTGAATGTTTGAGCCTGTATTTTCATGTCCGTGCTATATCTCTTGTGCCCTTTGAAGGATTTTCATGAAACTTGCCTCAAATGTTTATCACATTGAGGCAATGTGCAGAAGGCATGAGGCAGTCATGCCACCTCAAGGTCAAGGTCACACTTGAAGGTCAAATGTTTGAGCCTCCATTTTTGCTCTGCTCCATATCTCCTATGCCCTTTGAAGGATTTTCATAAAACTTGGCTCAAATGTTTATCACATTGAGGTGATGTGCAGAAGGCATGGAACAGTCTTGCCACCTCTACGTCAAGGTCACACTTATAGGTCAAATGTTTGAGCCTCCATTTTCGTGTCAGCTCCATATCTGCTATGCCCTTCAAGGAATTTTCATGAAACTGATTAAGGTCAGTGTGATACTTCAAAGTCAGCTATAAAATCTAATGAAGGATCACGGCGGGGGATATAGCTGTCCATTGGACTGCCTTGTTTGCACTTAGAATAATTCAAATGGGCTGTTTCTTTGTTAACAAGATTTTATCGTTTTGTCTAGCACCAACATCGCTTGCTACTAAACTTGGATATTGGATACTTACACAGTTGTTGCTTATGACCAATCCCAATCCACCCACATCACCCAACTTTACTTTGACCTTGACGTTGAACTAATTTGGACTTCTAATAATTCAAAAGTGCCATTTCTTGGTTAACTAGATTTTACCCTTTCGTCTATCACCAACACCGCTTACTACAACTCTTGGATATTTACTTAGTTTTTACTTATGACCGTTCCCAATCCACCCATATCACCCAACCTCACTTTGACCGTGACCTTGACCTAATTTGGACTAAGGAATGGGCTACCCAGCACCAACCGGGGGAATGTGTGTTTATCAAACACAGAATCTAGTTTAGCTTTGTAGCGATAATGATTTATGCAGGGAAAAAAATGTTATGCTCCGATAAGAAAACTGCTGTGCTGATATTCCTCGTCGATTGACATTTTTGGCAATAAAATGCTTGTTAAACAAAAACAATATAAAGGAATGAAATCATCCCAAGTATAAATGTAAATATAAGGATTGAAATTAATTTTGATTGCGTTCATGCGATTATGAACGCAATGGTCAAACTGGCAAATTATCCATGAGGCGCTAGTGCATCATGGAATTGCCAGTTTGACCATTGCGTTCATAATTGCATGAACGCAACCAAAATTAAATTCAATCCTTAATTGAATCGTTAAAAAAAAGTCTTAACTTTACAGAAACATATTCCAATAATCCTTTTGAATGTTGGGCATCTGAATTATTATGGTGAAAACTGTCTTCACACATGTTTCTTGTTTGACAGGCATGTCTTCACATGTGTTTCTTGTTTTTGACAGGCATGTCTTCACACATGTTTTTTGTTTTTGACAGGCATGTCTTCACTCATGTTTTTTGTTTTTGACAGGCATGTCTTCACTCATGTTTTTTGTTTTTGACAGGCATGTCTTCACATGTGTTTCTTGTTTTTGACAGGCATGTCTTCACATGTGTTTCTTGTTTTTGACAGACATGTCTTCACACGTGTTTTTTGTTTTTGACAGGCATGTCTTCACACGTGTTTTTTGTTTTTGACAGGCATGTTTTCACTCATGTTTTTTGTTTTTGACAGGCATGTCTTCACACATGTTTCTTGTTTGACAGGCATGTCTTCACATGTGTTTCTTGTTTTTGACGGCATGTCTTCACATGTGTTTCTTGTTTTTGACAGGCATGTCTTCACATGTGTTTCTCGTTTTTGACAGGCATGTCTTCACATGTGTTTCTTGTTTTTGACAGGCATGTCTTCACACATGTTTCTTGTTTGACAGGCATGTTTTCACTCATGTTTTTTGTTTTTGACAGGCATGTCTTCACACATGTTTCTTGTTTGACAGGCATGTCTTCACATGTGTTTCTTCTTTTTGACAGGCATGTCTTCACACATGTTTCTTGTTTGACAGGCATGTCTTCACACACGTGTTTTTTGTTTTTAACAGGCATGTCTTCACACATGTTTCTTGTTTTCTTCACATGTGTTTCTTGTTTTTGACAGACATGTCTTCACATGTGTTTCTTGTTTTTGACAGGCATGTCTTCACTCATGTTTTTTGTTTTTGACAGGCATGTCTTCACATGTGTTTTTTGTTTTTGACAGGCATGTCTTCACTCAGGTTTCTTGTTTTTGACAGGCATGTCTTCACATGTGTTTCTTTCTTTTTTTTGACAGGCATGTCTTCACACGTGTTCTTGTTTTTGATAGGCACCGCCACGGACACAGAGAAGCAGGACTTACACTCGGAACGCGAGATTATGAGGAAGATACCCACCCACCAGAACATTGTGGCCCTCTATGGATGCTGCTCAAAAATTGGTGTGTGACTGTGCCTGGCAATAATTATAAGTGTTTACTTCTCAGAAATCATTGAGCATTGGAAAATTATAAGTAGTTACTGTTTACTTAGGGGATTTCAAATTTATAACAATTGATGTGCAAAAAGTGATCTTTGATGTCAGCACAGTGACGTATATAACCAAAGAGACATATATAGGAATCTTCAGGTGGACACATTTTAAATTTGCTTTATTTTAATACTAAATTTAATGGTCTATAAATTTGGATTTTATTAGTTGATTATTTTTAAGAGTTTTTTAATTTATTGTATGTATACTGTATTTGAACATTTGTAAAGTATCTTGATAAATATACAATGGAAATTAGCAATTTACAGGTATATATGGAAATTTGACATTTATATGTCATTATTCTCCACAAACTTATTTCTGCCTTTTTCATTTTTCTAGAACCCCTGTATATAATCCTGGAGTATGTCCAGCGGGGCAGTTTGATGGACTACCTGCGGCGATGTCGTCCCAGCAGCAGGATATCCAACGGCAGCACGCTCACCATTTCCACGAGCTCCAGCTTCATGCAGCCACGTGCTAAAGATCTCACTGTATTCGCCTTGCAGATTGCTCGAGGCATGGCGCACATAGCTTCGTGCGGTGTAAGTTTTAGTGAATATTACCACTGTGAAACATTTTGTAATACATGCTGGCATGTACATGCAACTTTTGGTTTGTGTGAAATTTGCAACAAAGAGGAAAAAAGTGTGAAAATGTGCAGCTGTTCTAGGTCAAGTTGCTTCTATTTCATGTTGAGATTTGTTTTTACCTAGCGTTATAATGTCTTATAAACTTGTAATATATGGAACAAAATAAATTTATTGAATTGTATTTACATGCAAATTAAAACATGTTTATATCAGCACATAAAATGATTGAGGCGTATAGTGGGAAAACTGGGCTTACTGCATGAGCATAAAGTGTCTAAAGGGACGGCACTTTCCGCTTTTATGGTACTTTTGGTTTCAAGGAACTCTCTTTTAGACATAAATCAACTCTAGGCGGAAAGTGCCATCCGGGACTAGCCTGTGCGGACTGCACAGGCTAATCTGGGACAACACTTTACGCACACGCATTAAGCTATGACACGGCTCAGTTCTTTCATTACCAGCTACTGCAACTTATGAAGTTTGTAAGCAAGAGTTCTGAAATATTTGCAGATAATTCACAGAGACCTGGCTGCTCGCAACGTGTTGTTGGCCACAGATTTCACGTGCAAGATTTGTGACTTTGGACTGGCACGGGATGTTGAGGGAGTGGACGTATATGAACGTACATCCAAGGTTATCCTCTTGCCTGTGATCTTTAAGGACCATGGTCTAGTAGCACAAAACTACGCAAATCAATATTCGGACTCAAATTTGATTTTTTTCTCAACTTTTGCGATGAGTATGAATCTCAATATCAACTTGTTTGTTTAGTTTAAAAATTTTTTTTTTTTTTGCTTGACTTCATCAAAAGCCTAAGGCTTATTGAGACTCTCTCAAGTCCTGGGTAGAACCAGTACTTGGTGTCTTTGGGGGAGATTTTGAGAACGCTCGCAGAGTGGGTATCAAACCCAGGACCTCCTGTTCGTGCATGTGGTTACCATATAGACTGTTGTATTACATGCATTTTTTTAAAAATATTTCAGGATATTTAGTGTCTGAAACATAATTACTTGGTGCTGTCCATGAAACATTTAACATACACAGTTCATAGAATATGTCTATGAATGGTTCAGAAACCTTTTAAATAGTATTGCCTTAAAATCCCACACAGGTGTGTTAATTAGTATTTTGTTGGAAATATGCACAGGGTCCGTTGCCTATACGCTGGATGGCTCCCGAGGCGCTGGCAGACAACATGTACACGAGGAAGAGTGATGTTTGGTCGTATGGCGTGCTACTATGGGAAATCGTGACTCTAGGTTAGCAATGTTTGTTTTAGAAGGTGACTCTAGGTTAGCAATGTTTGTTTTAGAAGGTGACTCTTGGTTAGCAATGTTTGTTTTAGAAGGTGACTCTAGGTTAGCAATTTTTGTTTTAGAAGGTGACTCTAGGTTAGCAATGTTTGTTTTAGAAGGCGACTCTAGGTTAGCAATGTCTGTTTTACAAGGTGACTCTAGGTTAGCAATGTCTGTTTTAGAAGGTGACTCTAGGTTAGCAATGTCTGTTTTAGAAGGTGACTCTAGGTTAGCAATGTCTGTTTTAGAAGGTGACTGTAGGTGAGCAATGTTTGTTTTAGAAGGTGACTGTAGGTTAGCAATGTTTGTTTTAGAAGGTGACTTTAGGTTAGCAATGTTTGTTTTAGAAGTGGGAAATCGTAACTCTAGGTTAGCAATGTTTGTTTTAGAAGTGGGAAATCGTGACTCTAGGTTAGCAATGTTTGTTTTAGAAGTGGGAAATCGTGACTCTAGGTTAGCAATGTTTGTTTTAGAAGTGGGAAATCGTGACTCTAGGTTAGCAATGTTTGTTTTAGATGGTGACTCTAGGTTAGCAATGTTTGTTTTAGAAGGTGACTCTTGGTTAGCAATGTTTGTTTTAGAAGGTGACTCTAGGTTAGCAATGTTTGTTTTAGAAGGTGACTCTAGGTTAGAAATGTTTGTTTTAGAAGGTGACTCTAGGTTAGCAATGTCTGTTTTAGAAGGTGACTCTAGGTTAGCAATGTCTGTTTTAGAAGGTGACTCTAGGTTAGCAATGTCAGTTTTAGAAGGTGACTGAAGGTTAGCGATGTTTGTTTTAGAAGGTGACTCTAGGTTAGCAATGTTTCTTTTAGAAGGTGACTTTAGGTTAGCAATGTTTGTTTTAGAAGTGGGAAATCGTAACTCTAGGTTAGCAATGTTTGTTTTAGAAGTGGGAAATCGTGACTCTAAGTTAGCAATGTTTGTTTTAGAAGTGGGAAATCATGACTCTATGTTAGCAATGTTTGTTTTAGAAGTGGGAAATCGTAACTCTAGGTTAGCAATGTTTGTTTTGGATGGTGACTCTAGGTTAGCAATGTCTGTTTTAGAAGGTGACTCTAGGTTAGCAATGTCTGTTTTAGAAGTGGGAAATCGTAACTCTAGGTTAGCAATGTCTGTTTTAGAAGGTGACTCTAGGTTAGCAATGTCTGTTTTAGAAGGTGACTCTAGGTTAGCAATGTCAGTTTTAGAAGGTGACTGTAGGTTAGCGATGTTTGTTTTAGAAGGTGACTCTAGGTGAGCAATGTTTGTTTTAGAAGGTGACTTTAGGTTAGCAATGTTTGTTTTAGAAGTGGGAAATCGTAACTCTAGGTTAGCAATGTTTGTTTTAGAAGTGGGAAATCGTGACTCTAGGTTAGCAATGTTTGTTTTAGAAGTGGGAAATCGTGACTCTATGTTAGCAATGTTTGTTTTAGAAGTGGGAAATCGTAACTCTAGGTTAGCAATGTTTGTTTTAGATGGTGACTCTAGGTTAGCAATGTCTGTTTTAGAAGGTGACTCTAGGTTAGCAATGTTTGTTTTAGAAGTGGGAAATCGTAACTCTAGGTTAGCAATGTCTGTTTTAGAAGGTGACTCTAGGTTGGCAATGTCTGTTTTAGAAGGTGACTCTAGGTTAGCAATGTCAGTTTTAGAAGGTGACTGTAGGTTAGCGATGTTTGTTTTAGAAGGTGACTCTAGGTTAGCAATGTTTGTTTTAGAAGGTGACTCTAGGTTAGCAATGTTTGTTTTAGAAGTGGGAAATCGTAACTCTAGGTTAGCAATGTTTGTTTTAGAAGTGGGAAATCGTGACTCTAGGTTAGCAATGTTTGTTTTAGAAGTGGGAAATCATGACTCTATGTTAGCAATGTTTGTTTTAGAAGTGGGAAATTGTAACTCTAGGTTAGCAATGTTTGTTTTAGATGGTGACTCTAGGTTAGCAATGTCTGTTTTAGAAGGTGACTCTAGGTTAGCAATGTCTGTTTTAGAAGTGGGAAATCGTAACTCTAGGTTAGCAATGTCTGTTTTAGAAGGTGACTCTAGGTTAGCAATGTCTGTTTTAGAAGGTGACTCTAGGTTAGCAATGTCAGTTTTAGAAGGTGACTGTAGGTTAGCGATGTTTGTTTTAGAAGGTGACTCTAGGTTAGCAATGTTTGTTTTAGAAGGTGACTTTAGGTTAGCAATGTTTGTTTTAGAAGTGGGAAATCGTAACTCTAGGTTAGCAATGTTTGTTTTAGAAGTGGGAAATCGTAACTCTAGGTTAGCAATGTTTGTTTTAGAAGTGGGAAATCGTGACTCTAGGTTAGCAATGTTTGTTTTAGAAGTGGGAAATCATGACTCTATGTTAGCAATGTTTGTTTTAGAAGTGGGAAATCGTAACTCCAGGTTAGCAATGTTTGTTTTAGATGGTGACTCTAGGTTAGCAATGTCTGTTTTAGAAGGTGACTCTAGGTTAGCAATGTTTGTTTTAGAAGTGGGAAATCGTAACTCTAGGTTAGCAATGTCTGTTTTAGAAGGTGACTCTAGGTTGGCAATGTCTGTTTTAGAAGGTGACTCTAGGTTAGCAATGTCAGTTTTAGAAGGTGACTGTAGGTTAGCGATGTTTGTTTTAGAAGGTGACTCTAGATTAGCAATGTTTGTTTTAGAAGGTGACTTTAGGTTAGCAATGTTTGTTTTAGAAGTGGGAAATCGTAACTCTAGGTTAGCAATGTTTGTTTTAGAAGTGGGAAATCGTGACTCTAGGTTAGCATTGTTTGTTTTAGATGGTGACTATAGGTTAGCAATGTCTGTTTTAGAAGGTGACTCTAGGTTAGAAATGTTTGTTTTAGATGGTGACTCTCGGTTAGCAATGTCTGTTTTAGAAGGTGACTCTAGGTTAGCAATGTTTGTTTTAGAAGGTGACTCTAGGTTAGCAATATTTGTTTTAGAATGTGACTCTAGGTTAGCAATGTTTGTTTTAGAAGGTGACTCTAGGTTAGCAATGTTTGTTTTAGAAGTGGGAAATCGTGAATCTAGGTTAGCAATGTTTGTTTTAGATGGTGACTCTAGGTTAGCAATGTCTGTTTTAGAAGGTGACTCTAGGTTAGAAATGTTTGTTTTAGAAGGTGACTAGGTTAGCAATGTTTGTTTTAGAAGGTGACTCTAGGTTAGCAATGTTTGTTTTAGAAGGTGACTCTAGGTTAGCAATATTTGTTTTAGAAGGTGACTCTAGGTTAGCAATGTTTGTTTTAGAAGGGGACTCTAGGTGAGCAATGTTTGTTTTAGAAGGTGACTCTAGGTTAACAATGTTTGGTTTAGAAGGTGACTCTAGGTTAGCAATGTTTGTTTTAGAAGGTGACTCTAGGTTAGCAATGTTTGTTTTAGAATGTAACTCTAGGTTAGCAATTTTTGTTTTAGAAGGTGACTCTAGGTTAGCAATTTTTGTTTTAGAAGGTGACTCTAGGTTAGCAATGTTTGTTTTAGAAGGTGACTCTAGGTGAGCAATGTTTGTTTTAGAAGGTGACTCTAGGTTAGCAATGTTTGTTTTAGAAGGTAACTCTAGGTTAGCAATTTTTGTTTTAGAAGGTGACTCTAGGTTAGCAATGTTTGTTTTAGAAGGTGACTCTAGGTTAGCAATGTTTGTTTTAGAAGGTAACTCTAGGTTAGCAATTTTTGTTTTAGAAGGTGACTCTAGGTTAGCAATTTTTGTTTTAGAAGGTGACTCTAGGTTAGCAATGTTTGTTTTAGAAGGTGACTCTAGGTGAGCAATATTTGTTTTAGAAGGTGACTTTAGGTTAGCAATGTTTGTTTTAGAAGTGTCATCCAGTGGTGAACTGCCCTATATATTCGTGGCATAACACAAATAAATACTTACTGGAACAGATAATCATTTATCTGTATATCAGTTAAAACAAAAGTCTGAGCTAATATCTTTTCAGTAATATTTGCCCAAAAATATTACTGGACCTTCTCAATGTTATTGTTCTGAAATTCTCTTTAGAATGTATCAACCATTTGAATGAGGTGTGTGGGATGGGGAGGAGGGGTCTAATGACATTAGTCAAGTACATAGTATACATGTGCTATCCAGGTGCCACTCCATACCCCGGCAAGTCGGCCATGGAGGTGATGAGGTTGGTCATGCAAGGACAGTACCTGCCCCGCCCACTCCACTGCAAAGAGGAGATGTGAGTGATTTATCATTAGTGTGGCTTCGTTTAGGCACGTGCCTATTCATTTTTTGCAGAGAACAAAAATGTATAAATGCTTAAAATGCAATAAAAACAAGAGGTGGGGTGAAGGGTAATCTTTGTCAGTTGTGTTTATACTTCATTTATTAACGATTACATGAATATTAAATACATTTTCCAAACAGAAAGTCATGCTTGTTTTAGGGTTTAGCTTAAACTAGTTGTTTGTAACAATAGATAGACACCTTGTAATTAAAAGTCAGTCGTGCCTTTTGTGCCTGTACACTTTATATGCACCTGATGTATTGACAGTCACTTGCCTAAAATAACGGACCAGAGGATGTTAAAATAGAATATTTGTTTGTTTTCGGTGTGATAATGCGTAATATCATCACCAGAAAAGGGAGGCAAATTATGTTTTCACAAGCGCTTGCATGAGTGAAAATATGTAAATTGTCTTCCTTTCTGGTGATGATATCATGCGTTATCATAACAAGGCGCCAAGATGGCCCTAGGTCGCTCACCTGAGTGTTAAGCATCATAATGGCTTTTAACAAGAAGATAGTTTAAGATTTCAATATAGCCATATAAGGAAAACTGCCCCGCCCCCTGGCGGCCATTATTTTTAACGAATCAATATGATTTCCAGGAATTTGGTAGACGGTCACCCAAGGAACATGTGTGTGAAATTATTTTTAGATCCAGCCAGCTGTTTTAGACAAGAAGATTTTTAAAGTTTTCAATATATAATGAAAACTGCCCCGCCCCCTGGCAGCCATGTTTTTTAACAAATCAAAATGATTTCAAGGCATTTGATATAGGGTCACCCAAGGAACATTTATGTGACATTATTTTGAAATCCAGCCAGTGGTTTCAGACAAGAAGATTTATAAAGTTTTCAATATAGCCATATAAGAAAAACTGCCGCGCCCCCTGGCCGCCATGTTATTTAACAAATCCAAATAATTTCAAGGAATTTGGTAGAGGGTCACCCAAGGAACATTTCTTTGAAATTATGTTGAAATCCAGCCAGTGGTTTCAGACTATAAGATTTTAAAAGTTTCAAAATAGCCATATAAGGGAAAACTGTACCCACCCCTGGTGGCCATTATTTTTAACGAATCAAAATGATTTGAAGGAATTTGGTAGAGGGTCAACCAACGAGCATTTCTGTGAAAATATTTTGAAATACAGCCAGTGGTTTCAGACTAGATGATTTTTAAAGTTTTTAATATAGCCATTTAAGGAAAACTGCCCGTCACCTGGCAGCCATGTTTTTTAACAAATCAAAATGATACCAAGAAATTTGGTAGAGGGTCACCAAACGAACAATTCTGTGAAATTATTTTGAAATCCAGCCAGTGGTTTCAGATTAGAAGATTTTTAAAGTTTTCAATATAGTTATATAAGGAAAACTGCCCCGCCCCCCCAGGCGGCCATGTTTTTAACAAATCAAAATAATTTCAAGGAATTTGGAAGAGGGTCACCCAAGAGCATTTGTGTGAAAACTATTTTCAAATTCAGCCAGTGTTTTCTGACAAGATTTTTCAAGTTTTCCAGTTTTTAAGCTTTTGGTTGCCATGGCAACCAGAGTTTTCAATATATTTTAATAAATTGAAGGAATTTGGTAAAGGACCATCCCAGGAACATTCCTGCCAAGTTGGGTTAAAATCCACCTAGTGGTTTTAGAGAAGTTGTTTGAAGTAAAATGCTGACGACGCACGACGGACACCAGACAGACTGACCATTATAGCTCACCCTTGAGCACTTCGTGCTCAGGTGAGCTAACAAAAACAAACAAATTTTATTTTTATTTTATGCTCAATTAACCTTTGTTTTACATTTGATTGGAAAAAACACAGAAATCATAACGTCATGAGGTCAAAATAATGATGTCATTTCACAGTTTTGAGCTCAGCATTGATGACGGTCCATTTCATTTACTGTATAAAATCGAGACCCAAATAAGTAGTCCCTCACTGTGAGTGATATAGGGATATATCTCACTACTTTTATTGATATATATTTTACTACTAAGTATTAATTAAAAAGGGTTTGTCTTCTGCTGATGTTTCTGGGGTTTCATTTATCTTATATTTAGTTTCTTCGCTGTCACATTATGATTATTTAAAATTTCACTTACGAAGTTAAAACATAACCGCAGCATGCATGATATAAAGTACAAGTTTATTGATTATCCATATAAGGCGTGTTGTGGGAAAACCGGGGCTAATGCATGTGAGTAAAGTGTCGTCCCGGATTAGCCTGTGCAGTTTGCACAGTCTAATCTGGGACAACACTTTCCGCTTTTACGACATTTTCCATTTCAAGGTAGTCTCTTCTAAACTGAAATCAACTGTGGGTGGAAAGTGCCATTCCGGATTAGCCTGAGCTGGCTGCACAGGCTAATTCGGGAGGACACTTTACGCACATGCATTAGGACTGGTTTTCCCACATGTTTTAAGAATTGGTATGCATTTCCCCTAGTGGTATAAGTTTTGTAGTGGGTCTAATGCATCAAAATTGTGAATGTTGTAGTACTCCAGATTAGCGTTTGTACTAGGATTAAATGTATGCGCATTTCTGAAAATTTGGGAGTAAATGTACACTCTCTCCTGAACGTTTGTACTAGGAGTAAATGTATGCGCATTTCTGACAATTTGGGAGTAAATGTACACTCTCCTGAACATTTGTACTTGGAGTAAATGTATGCGCATTTCTGTAAATTTGGGAGTAAATGTACACTCTCTCCTTGCGGTAACACTCTATGTAGGATAAGTAGTGGTAAATTTACATCCAATATATCATTACAAAAATATTTGGAACATATTATTATTAAAATAGTACTTAATAAGGTAGCAACATTATTTGAACAAATAATGTTAAAAGTAAGACTTCTGAACATTTTAAGACTTTTATTGTAAAATTCTGAACATATAAACTGCACATTTAGGTAGGCAGGCCTGTCAAAACTTTCGTCTTCTACTGTCTTACAGTCACTATTATTTGACGTAATTACGTGAACATGGGAAAATTGTGCGTAAATGTATGCCCAAATTTTAATTTCTCTGAGTATATGTACGCCCAAGTCATTGTTTTGTCTGCGTATCTTCCAAATTGTTGTGTATAATTTACGTGTGTACGCACCTTGCCTGGTCCTCTGATGTTGGTTTGGAGTTCTGTCGGTATTCCCTGGTAGTTGCTGTATTGTTCTTGTTCTACCCAGGAAAGACCCAGGAATCGCTCATTAAACCACAGGATTGCTTCACAAGTTACTGCAGTGCTCAAATTGAAAAGTGTAATTCTAACGTGATACAGAAATTTTGTTATTGTCAAAGGACATATTTTACGGTTGTTAAACCCTCAATAAACAACCCAAAAGAGTCTGAAACTGTAACATATAGTTCACATTGAAATTGCAGAATTTGTTTGTCGATCAAAATAATTGTCTTATTATTGTTTTTCTGTAAATAACTGTCATTCCGATGCGTGGTTATTAAAATACTCTGGCTAATGACCTTGTGATTTAATTCTTACACCTCCGAACTCCAAACCACTGTATATTAGTCAATTAACCATGATAAATAAGACAAATGTTGTAAGTAACATAAATTGTGATTCAGGTACATGCTGATGGAGAAGTGTTGGTTGAAGCCAAACGACCGCCCGAGTTTCGCGGACATCGTGACCCACCACGAGGCTCTGATGGACGACGACTACATCGTGCTTAGTGACTACGAAGAGTCCGACTATGGATGGCTTGAGTCGTTGACGACTGATGAACGTGTGTGAGAGTGCTCTCCCTTGCACAGCGAAGTTAACCTGAGCAGAGGATTCATCTAGACTCGTCTTTGTTTTGCAAATAGATCCAGTGAATTTGAAATTGTTAGTTTTCTCATGTGACTTCATAAACGCTTTAGGGTGAAACTGCCCAATCCCCCCCCAGGGCAGGGGTTTTATAATCGTAACAGTTAAGGGTTGAATCTAAACATATCTTTTTTTTTGCAAATAGATCCATCGAATTATAAGTATTTTGTCTTTCTTGTGACTTAGAAACACTTGAGGGTGGAAACAATCTAACCCCCTATAAAGGTTTCTCCAAAAGTCATGTTTTTCTGGACCGATCCATCAAATTAAAAAACTATTTGTTTATAGTCCACAGGAAGATATTGACTGACAGGAGGAAGAACACAGTAAAAGATTTTCGCTAGTTGTTTATTTTGCATGTTAATCATTTCTGATTTATTCATGAGTTCTTGAATTCGTGAGAAGGCCATGTGTAGAATGGAAAATTTTATCACAGGCTTTACAGTTTGTCTGCTAATTAAACCCATTAAAGCAGCAGTGCAGAAATATGTTAATAAAAATGAGGGGCGTTGTGGGAAAACCGGTCTTAATGCATGTGCGTAAAGTGTCGTCCCAGATTAGCCTGTGCAGTCCGCACGGGCTAATCCAGGACGGCACTTTCCGCCTACAGTGGATTTATGTCCTGGATTAGCCTGTGCATAAAGTGTCGTCCCGGATTAGCCTGTGCAGTCCGCACAGGCTAATCCAGGACGTCACTTTCAGCTTTATGGTATTTTCTGTTTCAAGGTTAGTCTCTTCTAAACATAAATCCACTGTAGGCGGAAAGTGCCGTCCCGGATTAGCCTGTGCGGACTGCACAGGCTAATCCGGGACGACACTTTACGCACATGCATTAAGACCGGTTTTCTCACGACGCGCCACATATATGAAGATAAATTCTAAATTATTGTCTCCTCCATCAATTGTTATTTTACACAGTTGACATTCTATATCCTGGAGTATTTATCATTAGATGTCATTACATAATTTTATTTACATGTGGGGAAATCATACACATTTATTTGTTAACATTTATGTATATTAAATCGAGTTATCCATTTTAATCAATGTTTGAGATTATTGTTTGAAATCACGTGTCTCGCTTCAAAGGGACATGTTCACAGATGGACAAATTGACAATTTCCACGATGTTTGTCACAGATTCCATAAAAGTGTATATAAATGAGCGACATACCACTACTGACATAAAAATATATAGGAAATAATGTTTCGTTAATGAGTTATCATCATGTGAAACTGATAAAATTATTAAGTGTTTGTAACACAAAACCATTGAAAATAATTAGAAAGCTTCTGTTGTTTTCGTTGAAAATGTTGAAACGTGAAAATAAACATTAAGGAAAAATTACACTGACATGTACATTAATCAGAATGTCAGAGTGGATAGCATGCCAGACTTTTGATCTTGAGGTCTTATGCTCGATCCCTGGTGGTGGCACAGTTTTTGTTCTTTTTTTTATATTTTTGTTGTAATAATAGTTAAGGTCTTTAGTTCAGATGCTGTAGTTTGTCCAGTTTAGACATTTAATGGCCTATTAAAAAAAAAAAGTGAACAAGTCCCGGAAAACAATCGTCGCTAAAAACTTTCGGGTCGGGGATTTTCGCTAGTTAGGGTCGGGTTGCCGGAATCACAGATTTTTTTGTTTGGCCTTACCAGACCCTGTTAAAGAAGGAAACAAAATCACTGTTTGTATGCACATTGAACTGTTTCTCCAGTGATTAAACATGTTTATTACAAACCTTTTTGACCAGTGCTAATAATGCAGTGAGTAAAGTAGCATGTATTGCATATATTGATGTTATATGCTTACCTTGTTATGCACTTATCAGTATATTCCCCCAGCTGAGGGGGGGGAGGGGGGCTGACAAAGGGGAATTTGACTAATTTGATTTTTGGGGGGTCTAATTCCCCACCCTAGAGGAAAGCATTTTTGTCTAAATCTCTACAGTGGGAGATGGTTGGTGACATTAGCTGGAAGACAGTGGTTGTCTAAGCATGCTTATTTTACTGGGATATAAAATCCGACCAAAGTCTATTTCCTGGGACCCAGAATCGTTCGACATGTCTAATTCCCATATGTCTAATTCCCCCCCCCCCCCCCAGGAAAAGATTAATATTGATAGCTGCATTAAGTGTTGTTTAAATGGGAAAAGTAGTGCAAACAACTAATCACATTGCACAGTCTGTGCTGCCTTCAACCATGTGGAAGATTAATTTAAAAGTAACCTCAAGTGTTATGTTGAAGGAGTATTAGACAGCTATTGGGCAAATGTGAAAGACTATGTGCAAATGTATTAGAATAAATTGAAAGAATGTGTTAGTTGTGTCCAAATGGGTTTTTGTGTGTTTATTGTTTTTACCTATTATTGTTCTATTTTTATACAATGAAGTTTAACTACAAAAGTTTAGATAGCTGTACCATAAAAATATACTCTTTCAGTTCTGTTGAATGTATCCACTATAGCTAAAATAGATGATACAAAATAGTGTAACAGTAAATAATTATGTTCTGGGGAATTGGCTTGTCCTTTTGCTTGAAATTATTTAAATATGCAAACAGTCATATACACAATTTTTTTATTGGTGTTTAATGAATTAATGGAAGGACAAGTTATTTTTAAGACAGCTGCTTCCAGTGACAGTCATGTTTCATCTGGATGAAGGCATTTATTGGTACCATAGATCTATTATTTTGGAATTAAATAAATCATTTTGAATGAATATTGTAATATATCACAATTTGTAAGATATATAAATAGGAGACAGTCACTAAAATTGTATGCACATTGACCTGCACATATTGCTGTTTTCTATCTGTGAGTGAAAGCAAAAATAATTTTTAGAATCTCGTTTTTTCTTTTCGTTTTAGCATTGATGTGTGAAAGATGATACGTGTGCAGTAATGACTCCATACATTGTGATATTGTTAAATCAGTTTTATGAATGTCGTGTTAACTTTTGTTAGGTTTAATATGATTTTCTCACTTTTAATATCCATTGTATTAATCCCATTGTTCAAATAATGTTGTTTTCATCATAATGACATCACTAGATTTTTAGGACATCGCTAAATTTTTATGACATCACTAGATTTTTCTTACCTTTTGCTATTTTGTAGGGATCAAGGCTGATTTATAATTTCTTATACCATATTTCAGAGAGTTTTCTTTGTTTTTCGGTATTCAATAACTGTGATATCAGAACGGTAACTGGTGGACAAGCTTATCATGCAATAAGTATCGTGCGTATATTGAAATTTAGTTGTAATCTATACCCACGCCACTTATTGCACGTTGAGCTTGCACATTTGGATCGCATCATGTGACCTTGCGATGGCGCTAAATTTGGAAACAGATGTCACAGATGTCAAGCATGTCAGATAGTCTTGCTGCGAATTTAGTGTTACCATTTATATACGGCTAAATTCGCTGGAACGTCTCATCACCAAAAGACCATTTATGTGGTGGAAACCTAAGTTTAAAAAGTTTTAAATTTCCATTATTTGCAACAATAGAGTTATCTATCAACGTATTATATTATATTAACAACACCTAACATGAGCCGAAATTCACCCAATATATGCATTTAATTCCGATTTAAACTTGTCTATAAATCTATCACATGTAGAAATTCTCAAAATTGCAGCTCGTTTAGCACTCAAACCAATCAGAGTGAGGCTATCCTGATACTGACCAATAGAATGACGTCACACTTCTACAGCATAGCAGAATATCGATTAAAGTTTACACACTGTGGGACAGTGAGACTACTTAAAAATGCAATAGTGCGTAATTTTACATGGCTCAGGCGTGCAAAATGGAAGTGTTTTCATACAAATATTTATGCAACATTAATTAGGAATGGATTATCTGTCCAGGTATGTAACTTTCATTGCAATCCGTTCACAATAACTATCCAATTTCGGGACGTGAAAGTAGCAATCAAAATCCCGTCCGAACAATATAGACACAGAAGGAAAACTTTCCACCACAGAAATGGTTGTTCCCCGGTACAGCCCGTCAGCAAACATTGCTCATATAAAAAGTAGCTCAATGTTTGCACAGCTAGCATGTCAGACAACACGTGACGTCTAGGAACTGCCCGTTGGGATCGGCATTGTAGAAAGTCGCGATGTGATTGGTAAATATGGTATATAACACTTGTAGCACCCTTTGACCTCAGTACGTTAATTATTTAATCTCGCCCTGCGGGCTCGTTAAATAACTAACATATTTTGGTCAAAGTGTGCTACAACTATTACTTGTATACTGTATAATTATGTTAATATATTTGAAGAGGGTCTGTACGATTTTCTATGAAAATTATAATGTAAAACCATCGTGGATTATTATGATGTCAGTATATTATTAAAAATTAATGTTGAGAATAACCTCTGTTCAGAGATGCGAATTAAGAGAGAAATTTAAAACTAAAATAATAGTTTGCTGTATACACAGCGTCTAGACAAGTCAGATTGATTGATGACGCATGCGCATTCCTTATTTTCTCAATCAAAACCTAATGTAGCCATTGCAGTAAATGGGTCTGTATTGACAGAAAATATATAGAGCTATTTGCATTTATCAATGAAAGAAATAAGTGTTTGTCGAAGATGACATTTATTAATGTAATATAAAACGTTTTTTTGTTACTTGCTAAAGAAAGACATGAAATAAATCCATCACAATCAGACAGTCCCCCATTAAGGGAACAGGTTTACTATATTGCTTTTTAAAGCGATATAAAACTAAGAAAAATATTCCAAAAAAATGTTTATCATGTTTTTAGTAACAAAGTTCTTTTAATACTTGTTCATATCAAATAACACGTCCCAAAGCAAGTTAGTGTTTTATTTCCTTATATTTTGTCTGTGTTAAGTGTTTGCATGTGGATTGAAATATGATATTAATAGGTCTCTGTTATGTTGGTGGTTGAAAAAGTACTTGTAGTAAACTGATTATAGGTATATCAGTTTCTGTTCTTGATGTATTTTTTTCTTAGAGGCGTGCCGTGTGAAAACCAGGCTTAATGCATGTGCGTCAAGTGTCGTCCTGGATTAGCCGCACAGGCTAATCTAGGACGACACTTTCCGCTTTTATGGTATTTTCTGTTTCAATGAAGTCTCTTCTTAACGTAAATCCACTGTAGGCGGAAAGTGTCGTCCTGGATTAACCTGTGCGGACTGCATAGGCTAATCCAGGACGACACTTTATGCACATGCATTAAGCCCGGTTTTCCAACGACATGCCTCATTATAAATAATGGTCAATTTCAAGGTTATGTTGATAACCTATAGCTTTGATTGGAATTGTGTCAATCAATGGAAACCCTCTTGTAGGAAACAAAATAATGTTGGACAATCAACTTTATGCTACCGTAATTTTGTGCTGGATAAAAAGTGTTATCTCTGTATGTTCACTCATGTTTACTGTGTTGAATCTCGTATTGTAAAAATATCTATATGTTATTCAAGCATTTAAGTTTACATTACCCATAGAAATCAGGCCATTTTGCATTGCTCGTAGCTGTATTACATTAAATTTTTATTTGGAATATCTATTACAAATGGTAAACTCTAAAATGATTCAATATTTGCAAGCATAACTGTTGTAATTGAAATTTCTACAAATGTCCAACATACGTAAAGCCATCTTTTTTTATACAATCGATGTACTCTGTACTTTAATATAGAATGTTTAACTTTTAGCCTATTTTACACAAAAAAAGCACATGATAAAGCTGTGCATTTGATTTTCGATTAGTGGAAAATTATCCTTTAAAAAAAACACCTGGAAATTTCATTCTTTTAACACTTTTAACGGACTAATGGGATGATATGTGTTTATAATGACCTATTCTTTGTTATGTGTATGGAAGATGTTTGTTTTCTTTAATAAAATTAAAACAAACTTCCAAGAGATGTCCTGATTTACCTTACAAAATCCTTTCCAGTTTTAGGAACGACTGTGCTTGCAATTGATTGCAACATAACCAACCTCTGCGGTGACTGCAATGCCTGTTGCATTAACAGTGGTGAAAGGTTTTGATTTTGGTCTTTATAAATTCTGAAGTCATCTAGCAAGAAATAAATATATCGCGTAACAAGTAAAACAACAGCTATTTGTAAAACATTTATATGCCTTTAGGTTACAATCAATCTTTTAAATATTAAGTTTGGTGAAATTCGGATGAATTCGGATGAAAACCATTGGGCAGAGATAGCAGAAACTGCTAAAAAGGCAAATTTTATATAAATCAAGGGTCATAACTCTGCAGTTCCTTTGATTGATCATCAACCCTGGCTAAGATATTATGGTCTCAAACATTTTCATCAAGTTTGTTTAAGATTGGATGAAAACTGTTGGAATTCGAGAGCAGCAATGGCTTAAAAGGCTAATTTTAGATAATTCAAAGGGCCATAACTCCACAGTTCCTGTGACAATTTGGTTGCTTATCAAACATAACCAAGATATTTTGCCCACAAACATTTTCAGGAAGTTTGGTAAAGATTGGATGAAAACTGAAAACCGCTAAGAGAGTGGAAACCGCTAAAAAAGGCCTATAAATCAAGGGCCATAATTCTTTGGCCGCAATATTATGCCAACAAACATTTTCATGAAGTTTGGTGAAGATTGGATAAAAACTGTTGGAGTGGAAATGATATTTGTCTACTGACGGACCAACCGACATTAGCAAACCAATATGCTCACATTTATGTAATGTTATAATGCAATGTCTAACAAATCATGGACAATACAGGTAATTGAGCAAATTCAATTCTGGCTTTTCAATTAAAAGATGTCTTGTGTGCAGTAAGAGAAGCTATTTCTTTTTTCAGTAGAAAATCTTCTGGCGAGACCTAATGTATTTACAACTGTCACTTTCATTACCTGTTGGCTATTTTGTTGGGTTCTTTTAAGAAATTATATTTGCTCGACACGTAAGAGTTAACATGAATGTAAATATTTTATTGGTTACAAAATTATCAATTATCATAAACAATAATGCACATATAGTAGTTCCATTTATAATATAGAATTTGCACAAAAAGCAAATACAAATGAAATCTGTTGAACACATATTAGGCGTGTTGTGGGAAAACCGGACAGGCTTGACAGGAACAACACTTTCCGCCTGCAGTGGATTTATGTTTAGAACAGACTTCCTTGCAACAGAAAATACCATAAAAGCAGAAAGTGTCGTCCCGGGTCAGCCTGTTTGCACAGCCTGATCCAGGAGGACACTACACACATGCATTAAGCCTGGTTTTCCCAAGACATGTCTCAAATTTAAAAGAAAGGCAGGCTGAAACACACTGTAATTTTAGTATCTTTTGGACCACACCGTTTAACAGCAAGTGACTACCTCCTTACACATACATCGATTGCAATTCCAGAAAAGGACCAATGCATACATTAAGCTCACACACCGAATGATAGTTGAAAATGAAGGAAATGACAAAATATAACTTGATGATCAATTTCTCAGTAGTCATTTAGAGATGCAACAAACACACAAATAAAAATACTTAGTACAACAAGTAAACTAAAATGATATGAAATGATTGTTTTCCATTGACACCTTCATAGAAGTTCCACTGCCACATGGTTTTAGGGGCTACACAGTAAAATTTCAAATACTGTTCATAAAACAGGTTTAAAAAAACGCTGTGTTCGATAAACACAGATGACCCTGTGTGCTGGGTAACCCATTTGAATTATTCTTAGTCCAAATTAGGTCAAGGTCAAAATGAGGTTTGGTGATATGGGTTGGTTAGGAATGGTCATAAACAACAACTGTGTAAGTAACCAAGTGGAGTAGTAAGCAGTGTTGATGCTAGACGAAATGGTAAAATCAAGTTAACCTAGTACAAATGGAATCACAGACGGACAGGACAATCACTATATGCCTCCTGCATCAAAAGATGGGGGGGGGGGGTTTGTCTAAATCAAATCAAATGGTATAAATGGAACCATTAGTTCAGAGAATAAATGAAAATGACATGCCACACCTTTGCAGTTTCTTTGGTCCTCCACACATTTTGTAATATTAATAGTAATAAAACATAATAAATACATATACTGTATTATAGCAAAATATGTATTTACAACTATAAGCAAACATGCTGATATATGATACAATTGAATGTGATAGAACAAAAAGCAGACTAGAAATGTGGCCGAAATGTTGACCAGTTTTATATCTATGTTAGTTTTTTTGTTTTTTTTTTCTGGGTTAAGAACTGCTTTGTAAACAATTTTATGAGGAATTAATCATTTTTCTTAAATAAAGAGAAATAAGTTCTGAAAATTAAATTCAGCATTTCTCTGCTGCAAATTCTGCTTGAGTTTCAATATCTACATAGCTCCAAGAGAAAGTATATTACTTTGCAAACTGGGTATCAACTATTTTATTTTACATAAATGTTTTAAGAATACATAATTATACTCTATTATAATAACTAGCTCACATAACACACATATATAAAGTGACATGACCCATAATTAGTGCGTGCAAATAAAAAACATGTAAGTAAATATTCATAATTTTAAATTCAAAATGGTAATTAAGCTGAAAAGAAGTTTTCAAGAAATGTGTATTAAGCAAGTAAATTAATACCAAAATAAAGTCGAGCTGTTTGTCAGTGAAAAGTTGATTTTGATTTGGAGATGTTATTTAACTCCATGTTAATTAGTACATGTAGTTGTACAATGCTTCGGTAATAATTAGTGTGTATGTATGAATTAATACTGTTTATAGTTGATAAATAATGGAAATTGAAATTGTTGCATGATACATTGTTATACATTCAGTAGCCAAGCAATCACATTAAAGGGACTTGTTAACAGCTTTTTGCATTTGTTTAAGAATGCCATTAAATGTCTTAATTTGCTTGATTTAAGCAGCGGAACTTAAGAGCTGAAGTATAATAACAATAAAATGATTTAAAAAAAAAAAAAAAAAGGTCCCACTGGGGTTCGAAGCCGGGACCTCTGGATTAAAAGGGTATCGCCTTAACCATTTGGCCATTCAGATGTCTATATTTATGCCTTTTACTTGTAAGTGATCCACGTGTTGTCAACAATTTTAACGAAAACATCAGAAACACTCCAAATTATTTCATCGTTCAGCGTTACTAAATCTTTATAATTTTATTGAACTCAACTGATGATTACTCATAAACGAAACAATATTTATATTTCTATGTCAGAAGTGTTATTTCTCTCCCTTGTATACACTGTTCCTTTATTTCAGGAATCTGTGTCAAAAAGTTGAAAAATTGTCAATTCGTCAATCTGTGAACAGGTCCCTTTAAAAGTCAATGTTTTACAGGCCAATTGACTACATCCATTCAGCTATCTAATGTCAAATGAAATTTTCAGCTGGAACACATCAATGAACCATGTCTACCAAAAACATCAAAACAATCAGTATCCCATAACAACATGACTTGTTTTAACCAATCAATGCCTATTTACATATCACATGATTTTGAACAACCAATGGCAACACAGGATGAAGATCACATGAATGAACAAGCATCCTGGGAACCAGGGAATTTTGGTACCCCATTTGCATCAAAGTCCAAGCCGGGAGCCATGTCACCAACAATTTCCTTTGGAGGCTGGCCTAAATCTTGCATCTAAAAAAAATAAATATTAATTGTTTAATGTTAACTGTTTGTTACAGATTTTTTTTATTTGTATCAATATTACGCGATACTGTACCAATTTAAATAATGAAAACACCATAATGTATCAATTTCAATAGTTTGCCACCATAATGTATCAATTTCAATATAATGCAAGATATTATACTGTCAAATTATTTGTCGAATAATATAACGGTGAGGCTTGCCTGGTCTTGCGTAATATATCAGGAGAGGCTTAGAATAATATAACGGCCAGGCTTGCCAAGCCGTTATTTTATTTGTGCCGAAACTGATATATTACACAAGACCAGGCAGTAAACTGTTTTCTATTTATCATACCACGGTTTTCTTAAAATAACACCAAACAAGCTGATTTTTTAAATATATTAAAAAACTAAGAGCAGTGCTGATTTTGCTGAGCCAGCTTTTACACGTTCACGTACCATGTAGTTATGGATTTCTAAAAGTTGACTGGATAATACGCTGTTATTAACATTTTGTAACGATAAATGAGCTGTTTTCACTACAAATACATACATTACACACACGTTTATTCATATAATATTGAAAATGCAAACAGAAATGGATTGCAACTATTAATTTCATCATAGAACACACAACACTGAAATGTTAGGAGACACCATTTTGGAGTAATGTATTAAATTTTCAAGATCATGTCAATATTGACTCGAGTGTTTACATTTTTTGGTAGAAAATGTTTTAGGCTCAACATAAACTAATCATGTGTAGTGATTTTTTTGTGCATTTATTTGGAATGTATTGAAATGATTGTGCATGGATGAATTATTGTTCTATTGATGACGTCATACCACTACCAAAGTGAGGGTTTATGTGAATATTTAAAATGTTTTTGTGACTTTAATATGATGATAAAAAATATTAAACTGTATACGTTCTTGGTATCAAATTGTTTGTTTCGTACAATCATATTCATTTTTACTGAAAATGTTCACTTGATAGTAGATTCCAAGTAATATGACGCACCTCCAAACATTGACTGATATAAGCGACCTGATATAAAAAGATATATCAAACACCTTTGTATCAGGCAGATTTCAGCATAGTGGTATGATAAAAAGATATATCAGGCACCTTTGTATCAGGCAGATTTCAGCATAGTGGTATGATAAATATATGTTACTAGGACGCCGGTGGTGCGGGCGAGTAAACCAAGATCAAAATAGCCTATGACTACTAAACATTCTGCAATTGTTTCAAAATGGGGCATATTTTCAAATTTTATGGCCAAAAAAATAAATTACTGGTATTTTTACAAAATCAAAAACAAAAGGCTAAATATTGATTATTCCTTAGGGCCCACCTAGCGCATACATACCCACAAACAAACGTCCACCATACCTTTTGCATTAGGTCCATGATGGTTTCAAGTCTTTGTTTCTTCACATCATCAGTGTCAGACGGCGACTCCTTATCGAATTCCACAAGAATGTCTTTGATGATGTCATTCTGCTTCGAGTAGTTGCTATAATGCGTGTTAGTTATCTTGGCTTTGTTTTCGGACAGCCACACTGGGTACTGAAGCATACAATCTCTGTTAAAAACGGTGTAGAGAAAAACTACCTCAGGAAGAATGGATGTATTAACAAAACTACAGAAAATAAATTTACTGCAAAAAGCATTAGTTTGAAACAATGCATGTAGAAAATAGTAAGTTAGTGTTCAACAACGAAGTTTATTTACTATTTAGTGAGACTTTGAAAAAAAAGACGTCACAACAATCAACAAAATGACATAATTGGATTGCTCATGTTTACTTTATCCCACAGTGAGGAAATACAGCTAAATTTACTCCATTGAGCGTTATTTTGTCAGCATGATGATGGAATGAAATATAATGTCCTCAATTGCTCTGATTATGGTGCTGATTATATGGAAGCTGGAACAAAATACCATGGAACGTGAATGCCAAATAGCCACACATCTCATATGCCAGCTGGAACAAAATACCATGGAACGTGAATGCCAAATAGCCACACATCTTATATGCCAGCTGGAACAAAATACCATGGAACGTGAATGCCAAATAGCCACACATCTTATATGCCAGCTGGAACAAAATACCATGGAAAGTGAATGCCAAATAGCCACACATCTTATATGCCAGCTGGAACAAAATACCATGGAACGTGAATGCCAAATAGCCACACATGTTATATGCCAGCTGGAACAAAATACCATGGAACGTGAATGCCAAATGGCCACACATCTTATATACCAGCTGGAACAAAAAACCATGGAACGTGAATGCCAAATAGCCACACATCTTATATACCAGCTGAAACAAAATACCATGGAACGTGAATGCCAAATGGCCACACATCTTATATACCAGCTGGAACAAAATACCATGGAACGTGAATGCCAAATGGCCACACATCTTATATACCAGCTGAAACAAAATACCATGGAACGTGAATGCCAAAATGGCCACACATCTTTCATCAGAATAACTGTCCTATACATTATTTTATTGCTTAGCATATCTTCGATGACCAAATACCAAATTACATTTTGTATATCTCACATCCATTTAATTTGTTTGTGGGCGATTAATATTTTACTAAAGGGCAATATTCTGGTGTTACTAGTTTGATCTAACATTGGTAGAAAAATGAAGAAACAAGTATTCAAGGACATGCACATTTTTCATGATCATAAGCAGTAACCCTGATATTGTGGTTCAATGTGGAACACTTTTATAATTTATAATTAAATTCTTAGGGTCATGCACAAAAACTATGAACGTTAAGTCAAAAGTGGGTGAAAAAGAAGGTCTCAATTTCACCCAAGGTCAAACTTGCTTAAGCAGAGGGACAACAGATGCCAGATAAAAACGGCAAGGTAGGCTTTACCAACAACTTACTAAGTTTCTTGTGCTCAGGCAAGCTACAAATAACAACAGCATATGGCGATATTAAAGATCACCCAACTACCTTTTCTGAGTCTCTATGACCAACGGATACATGATCTACCTTTTCTGAGACTCTTTGACCAACTGATACATGATCTACCTTTTCTGAGTCTCTTTGACCAACTGATACATGATCTACCTTTTCTGAGTCTCTTTGACCAACTGATACATTATCTACCTTTTCTGAGTCTCTTTGACCAACTGATACATGATCTACCTTGTCTGAGTCTCTTTGACCAACTATACATGATCTACCTTTTCTGAGACTCTTTGACCAACTGATACATGATCAACCTTTTCTGAGACTCTTTGACCAACTGATACATGATCTACCTTTTCTGAGTCTCTTTGACCAACTGATACATAAACTACCTTTTCTGAGTCTCTTTGACCAACTGATACATGATCTACCTTTTCTGAGACTCTCTGACCAACTGATACATGATCTACCTTTTCTGAGACTCTTTGACCAACTGATACATGATCTACCTTTTCTGAGTCTCTTTGACCAACTGATACATGATCTACCTTTTCTGAGTCTCGTTGACCAACTGATACATGATCTACCTTTTCTGAGTCTCTTTGACCAACTGATAGATGATCTACCTTTTCTGACACTCTTTGACCAACTGATAACATGATCTACCTTTTCTGAGTCTCTTAGACCAACTGATACATGATCTACCTTTTCTGAGTCTCTTTGACCAACTGATACATGATCTACCTTTTCTGAGACTCTTTGACCAAATGATACATGATCTACCTTTTCTGAGTCTCTTTGACCAACTGATACATGATCTACCTTTTCTGAGTCTCTTTGACCAACTGATATATGATCTACCTTTTCTGAGACTCTTTGACCAACTAATACATGATCTACCTTTTCTGAGACTCTTTGACCAACTGATACATGATCTACCTTTTCTGAGTCTCTTTGACCAACTGATACATGATCTACCTTTTCTGAGTCTCTTTGACCAACTGATACATGATCTACCTTTTCTGAGTCTCTTTGACCAATTGATACATGATCTACCTTTTCTGAGACTCTTTGACCAACTGATACATGATCTACCTGTTGTGAGTCTCTTTGACCAACTGATACATGATCTACCTTTTCTGAGTCTCTTTGACCAACTGATACATGATCTACCTTTTCTGAGTCTCTTTGACCAACTGATACATGATCTACCTTTTCTGAGTCTCTTTTACCAACTGATAGATGATCTACCTTTTCTGAGACTCTTTGACCAAGTGATACATGATCTACCTTTTCTGAGTCTCTTTGACCAACGGATACATGATCTACCTTTTCTGAGTCTCTTTGACCAACTGATACATGATCTACCTTTTCTGAGTCTCTTTGACCAACTAATACATGATCTACCTTTTCAGAGTCTCTTTGACCAACGGATACAAGATCTACCTTTTCTGAGACTCTTTGACCAACTGATACATGATCTACCTTTTTGAGTCTCTTTGACCAACGGATACATGATCTACCTTTTCTGAGTCTCTTTGACTAACTGATACATGATCTACCTTTTTTGCGTCTCTTTGACCAACTGATACATGAATAAGTAACAACAAAACCAGAGGTTTGCTACACCACAATATGTGCCCAGGGGTCGTATTCCAGAAACATCTTAAGTAAAATCTCATCCTTAGCCTTAAAATTGTCATTTTACTTCAGCATTTTATTCCATGTTTACATGATATTCTGCTTAGTGTTCACCTATTATAAACTAACTATTTTAACTACTATTTACTTAACTGTCATTGAATTCGCTAATTTATATGTAGTTTTAAAAATATAACCTGGCGAAATTCAGAACTTTTATAACTAATAACTTTACAGAATATTTTAAGTTTATCTTGAGATGTTTTAGGAATATAGCCCTTGGTGAGCTACAAATATCACCCTAATACGACAATCTACCCAGGATGAAGTAACAACAAACATGAGGTACGCTATAACACACTTTGTTCTCTGTTTGTGCTCGAGTGAGCTACAAAATATCACTCTAATACGACAATCTACCCAGGATGAAGTAACAACAAACATGAGGTACGCTATAACACACTCTGTTTGTGTTCGAGTGAACTACAAATATCACCATAATATGACAATCTACCCAGCTAACATTTTTGAGATCTCTTTGACCGACAGATACAGAATTTAGAAACAACAAACGAGAGGTACGCTATAGAACACTTTGTGCTCAGGTTAGCTACAAACATCACCGTGCCACTGGCAAACAACCCAACTACCCACCAACCTTTTCTGAGATCTCTTTCAGTGACGGATACAGGATGTCCTTGGACAGCAGGGTCTTCATCATGTTCTGCATCATGGGCATGAAGGCGTCCTCCGACCCACCAAGCCCCTCCAACCCCATCCCTGAGAACAGCCGCATCATTTCCTCGTCCGTCCCGCCCGCAACACCAGTGTCCTAGTGACAGAAACGGTGCTCCAGATATGTTTTTGAGTAAAAGGTGAATGTAGACTCAAACCAGAATTTATGGGGATAAATGTTCACACAGTCCAAAATTTAGGGGGGGGGGGGGATAAATGTACTTTCATTCGGAAAATGGTTTAGATTAGAAGTGCAAAAGTGCAGTCCGCACAGGCTAATCCAGGACGACACTTTCCGCTTTTATGGTATTTTCTGTTTCAAGGAAGTCTTGTCTAAACATAAATCCACTGTCAGCGGACTGCACAAGCTAATCCCGGACGACACTTTACGCACATGCATTAAGCCAAGTTTTCCTACGACACGCCACTTATCAATTTTGTTGCATCTATCCTGCACCCTCTGCATCCTAACGACATCAAACACCGAGTTTGCAAACAAGCAGAGCTTTACTGCTATCATAGAAGTACATAAAATGCGTTATCCATTCTCTCTCGCATCATCGGCATCCTAGCGTAAGAAAACAGCAAGATTTGCCAAAATGTGCAAGCAAATTGTTCCCTGAACTTTTCCTGAAAATTTTACTTCAAAAATCTGTTGCACATTATATGTGGTCTTGTATGATTCAGAGTTTTATAGTAGCACCAGTTATCAATGCAGTACACAAAATTTGTTGCTAATTTTGTAGCACTACACCCACACCACCTGCGTCCTAGTGACAGAAACCATCGAACTTTGAAAACAAGCAGATTTTTACTCTTGCTTTTCCTATCTCAGCAGCAATGTGTAACTCTGGTACAATAATAGGCTATTAGTGAAATTCTTTTTGTAAACCAACAAGACCATTTATACTTATTTTTTATGAACATACCAAATGTTTGATAAGAAAACATGTTGTTTTTTTTAAAGCTCGGCTATAAGCCAACATTTTTTTATCAACAAAGAACAAAATTATCGTTGTTAAACTACGCAATAAACAATGCAAAAAGAAGTCCCGATTCTGAGTGCATTATCATTTTTGTATCGGCCAGTAAACAACTCTTTGTCGTTCTGCTGCATGGCTATTAAACAACATGGCCAAATGCCCCTGTGGTTTAATTTCTACGCATTAGAACTCCAAATCATTGTTTATTGGCCGATAAACAACAATAAATCAAGAATTATGTCTTACGTGTATATATGTGTTCTGGGCCAGACACTACTACAGTACATACCTGCAGCCCCTCTGTGGTCTGGGCCAGACACTACTCCAGTACATACCTGCAGCCCCTCTGTGTTCTGGGCCAGGCTGGTCAAGGTCTGTTTCAGGGTCTCCCCGAACTCTTTCTGACCCTCCGGGGTGTCCCCTTTGTAGGGAGAATATCATGTAACAGTATCTGACCATCTAGTTAACAACATTTGCCAATACCAATCATTAATGAGGGAGATACTTCATTTTCTGTTCCAATATCTGTACATTTGTCAAGTAATTTTGGGGTTAACAATAACAAAAGTTGTATGTTCTTGAAATGGCAACAAATATTGCTAATTATTACATTTTAAAATGGCCACAGCCATCTATATTAAATGAATACTACTATTGGTTGTGTATAACTTAGTATTTAGAGTTTCTCACAGAGCTCCATCTGACTTTAGCAAAATTATATTTGGCTAAAGAAACTGATGTTTTTATAATTTGCTACAACATTTTTTTCAAAGTACCTTATGTATAAATGGAAAGCCAAACAGAAAGCTGTTTCGATGCAGTAAGGTAACATTCGCTAAATGTTTAGCCAGTAACATGCAATTTAACACGTCCAGGGAAAATTACTGTCCTACACAAAATTTCACATTTGGCCTCAGAAAAATTAAAGGCCAAGGATTTCAGTAGATTTTGAAAACCATGAGTCAAATGCCCCCTGGCTTGAAGTTTCGAGGGCTCAACATTAAAACCATGAGTCAAATGCCCCCTGGCTTGAAATTTCGAGGGCTCAACATTAAAATTTCAGGGGTTAAACAATAATGGTCACAGGATGTTTGTTTCTGCTTATTTGCAAAATGCTCTGCAAATGGTCATTTCTGTTGATAAAGATTAAGAATTTTGTAAAAACACACCATAACTATGACAACAATATCATTTTCTAGTGCTTTTTAAGTTGAAAAACGGAAAACAAGTGCATCAAAATGATGCTGCATCGATTGATACATTTTTACATGTAAAATTAAATTAATTCTTAAATATATGGCACCCGTAACACTGATCAACACTTGGTAAGATAAAACCAATTTACTAATATTATCAGAATTAGAAATTTTGGAGTTCCAGGTAAAGGGACACCGGTCCTACCTGCTGACCCTGCGGCCTCTGCAAGTTTCTCTATCTGCTGCATCATGGCTGGGTCATTACCAAGGAAACCCTTCATCGCTTCCTCAAACTCCTTGGCCATCTCGTCTGAAAACTGCTCTGTGAACATGTCAGATATTGGGTCACAGGACCCGGAATCTGCTCCCTAGATAGACAATTAAGAACTGGGTTCGGAGATGTGCAGTTTAAATTTGTGCATTCTAAGATTCACAATTTTTTAAAACCCAGTTAGTTTTATTCCAACTTTGTTGTTGATTTTGGACTTATTTTTTCAAATCACAAAAGCATATTATTTTTCCAAAATTATATTTGAAAGACTGTAAGTCACGATATAATTAACTTTTTTTATTCTTAATATTATATTCTTTACAGAATTTAGACTATACCAGGGCTGAAGTTCTTTAGGGCAAGTTCAGAATCAGAAATAACTGATGGGAGAAAACTTGTTTAGGCGAAAAAAATAAATATTTTTGTTTCAGGTAACATGCCCAAAAACATTAGTGTAGGTAGATCGGGTTTTTTTTTTTTTTTTTGGTAAATGGTCAACTTGAAGATTCTAAAACTGAAAAAATATTCAAAACGTATCAGTAATATCCTAAAACATTGTTTATAAGTAGATACTATCAAAACAAAACACTTATTTATCCAAAAACACATTTAATTATTGAAAAAGGTAAATACACCAAAAATAAATCTGACAAACCCAATAAAATCTAAGGGTCGGGGCATTTTTTTTAGGGTAGGTCGGGTTACCTGAAACAAACATATTTTTTTTTACGCCTTATGATTCCATTACAGTATTTATCATGTGTTGTGTAGTGTAGTATTTCACTGTGATGTCGGTTTACTGACTGTTAACTGAAATATAATTGTATTACCTTGGCAGCTGCTCTGGCAAGCTTTTGTTTATCAGGTTTAGATGTCTCATTCTTTTCAAAATCTCCCAGAGCACCTACAAGAAGATACATTATATGTCATATTTAGAATCAATTTTAAAATTACATCAAATGTATTGAGCAATGCTTACTCATAACAACAATCAAAATAATAATCAAATTGATATATTGGTGTATCGTCGATAATTGTCATCCGAAATATATCCTTTTTACCTTTTGCTCTACCCTCAATTCTTTAACGTGCCTGGCCCTAGCTTTTACGAATAAAATTCTTGGTTTCATTCAACGGATTGGGGAAAATTGCAGAAAAGCAATTTGGAGTGGGTACGGGCCCGGCTAGCTCAGTTGGTAGAGCGCTGGACTGTCAATCCGGGGTTTGTGTGTTCGAACCCCAGCCCGGCCACATAACTTGTGTGGGGATTGGTCATGAAGTTATTTCTACGGCCATTCTCCCGCCTACCTCTGATTAGATCGGCTTAGTTTGCCCAGGAAAAGTATAAGTTAACTGACTGACGTGATATGACTGAAATACTGTTAAAAACGGCAAAAAAAAACAAACAAAAAACAAACAAAACTTTTTTGGGGTACTTTTGCATTTTTTATTTTATCTCAAAGGATCCTATAAAAAGAAATCATACAGTTTAATTTATTGTGTCTTCAGCTAATCAAACGACTCAACAAAATAACTGATGGAAAATCTAAACACTCTTTCATAAAAATACAATTTCTCTCAGATATAAAAAATGGTAGGGCATGTATTATTTTCACTCAAATAAAAATAGTGATACTGTGATACAAAAATTGAGCAAATTGAGCAGTATTTTGATATTTTGGCAGTTTTAAGTATCAGATTTGAGTGCTGTAGCTTTATATGCCTTAATGGAATTTTTTTGCAGCAAGTGTTGTCCTTGTCCAATATATTTAGGTGTTCAGCCCTCTAGTCCTAACATATAAATACATGAAAATTCCTAGCTCTGGATGTCTTTAAAAGCGTGTACTGACATATGAAAAAAAAATCATATTGGATGACTTCTAGTTTGGATATATACATAGTAAAACAGTTGAAATTGAGGTGATATGATTTGAAGCAAAATGGGATCCCAAAATTAGATGAACGAGGAAGTTAAAAATATAGTAAAACCATGTGCATAATTAATGTTCCCATATATTCCTTGTACTCGTCGGTCCAGAACTCTCTATAAATCATGTTAAATAAACCGTTATAAATGCTTAACAGTTTAAGTTACTCAATTGAAATGTGTTAGAATATGTATGTCCGTTTATTTACGATTCAATTTAGATGTTTCACAGTTTTACTGTTCATAAATGGATAGTAGGTCATGTTTTCATGAGACCAGTGTAGCGATTCATTTAAATAGAAAATGCATACTTAAGTAATTCTTATGAAATAAATAAGAAGGTTTTAAAAATGTGTTGAAAGTATCTCATGTCTGAATGTTTATTCAAAATAATTGGATTACTACATTCACCAAAGTCCCAATTTTAATTCGACAAACTAATTATAGGTCTCTATAGTAACCAGACACGATTTTATCCTGGAGAAGTACAGACCGATCGGTGTCAGTAATATAAAACAGTCAACAAGCTACAGCAAAAGCACTCCAATTATCAATCGATAGTGACACGACTGCGGTCATTCACGCATCACTGATCCACAGGCGTTCGCACCTACAGAGCATCTGGGCCATAAAATGTGTGTATTGTGTGTTGAAATCAGGGGATTATCACGATTTTTGTAGTGACTGGATAAATCAAGAAAACTGGTCGGACAGATTACCAGTCATTACAAACAATCAGTATTTTTTCGGTCTCAGACTGGCAAAACCCGAAAATAATATGATCCCTGGTTCTCTACACATAGGTAACTAAACTCTGGATAAATTCTGAAAATATTTTAAACTTCATTTGGTAAAGAATGCTACGTGTTCAAGGTGACGTCTAATTAGTTCAAATGTTTTGTAGCAATGTTTTATATTCTGCAATCATCGGGTAAACTGCTGAACCGATGATTGCAGAATATAAAACATTGCTACAAAACATTTATACTCATAAATGATAAAATTCTTCTCAATTTTTGCCCTGTGTATTTTTGGCCTAAATGACGTCGGAAACAACCTACTATGCGATTGTCCTGGAATTATATGTAACCTAAATTTGACGATGTTTTGATATTATTTAGAAGATCTAATGCCAATGTGAATAAAATATTACTGAATATTTCAGTGGCTTCTTGACTATTTTTAATTGAAAACCTCAAATAATTTTGCATATTACAATAAAAATATTAGCTTCGAATTAAGGGTACATCAAATCGGGTTGCACTAGGAACCTTGCTAATAATGTTATGAAAATATACAAAGACAATGATTGCAAGGCAAAACAAGTCAGTAAGCCTTGATTTTGTACAATTTAAATTTGTTTTGCCTGAATTTGACTGTGCAACATTTATCCCGGAATAATCACTAGCATGACCAAAGCATTCCGAAATTACTGAACATCAATAAAGAAAACAAAATGAAGAAAGAAAACAAAAGTTGTTAAAGAATATCTACTCAAAAACTGTTACGCATAATATGGGTGTCTATCATTTTGTAACAACATTTTCACAGCCATTCGATCATTTTCGGCTGTTTAGTACACATTGATTGGTCATTTTGTATTTATGTCAGTCAATCTCTGTATACATTGAGTTTGCAGTTTGTTTTTTTATTGGGTATTTCAATTGAGTTTGTGTAAAACAGGTTTCAGAATTGCATGTTTATGCAAATACACGCCTTATCTGTTGCTCTGATGTACCTGTGTGACGGACCAACATGCTATATAATTATGAAGTCACATCCACAGCAATGTTGAAATTTAATTAGTTTTGTTTGTTTTCAGATGCTGACCTTATCCATATGTGTGCAAGGCCATTCTAACCCAGATTCCACAAGGCCACATCTGAAGCCCTAGCAGGGCCCGCGATCTACGATTTTTGCCGCCGAATATCGGCCCCAATCCCCCACCTGAAAAGTATGTTTTTTCCCCCTAAAAAATGGAAAAATTCCCCCTTGAAGGTTTGCAAAAAAAATTAAAAGAAAACCTAATTAAGATGCCAATAATCGTCCGCATCATAAATATAGCCGTTTTGGACTAGATCTCTACATCGCTAATATTTCATTGACACATGTTATGTGCAATAAACAATAAACCGATCCGTTCAACATCAAAGTGAAACAGTTTGACATCATCAGCTTTATATTACGCATGCCACCCATGACAACGTCCTTTCACTGCTGTCACTTTAATTAGCAGCCGAATTACACGCTGTCCACGTGGAGGGTGTACACGGTACCTGAATGTCATAAATCAATACTGACCTATCTGAACAACAATAACGTTATCGATACGGCACAATTTTGTTTTTTTAAGAGGAAATGTTAACTGCACATCGATGGCGATACAAAAATTTGGTTGGTATGCGCTACAAAACTTTTATTCAAAAGTAAAGATCTCACAGTTCTCTGCACTACAAAGTTTTTATATGGCCATCAATACACCCATGCTTTCCATGCGGACGACGGGACGTTGTACATGTCAGCATAATTTTTGCGCGCATTTCTAGCTGAACAAAGGCTTTTCATGAAGAACATGTGTATTTTAACTGTAAATAAAATTTGTGTTTTTGACGTGTGAACAGTAAAATTCAGATAGGCATTTTGCATTTCGATTCAGTATATGTGTTGTGATAACTGATTTAAAATTAATTACAAGGAACTATATAATATTTTTATATACAAATATAATATTTTACATATGGATATAACACATTATGGATAGTAACAACAATGAAAAGGTGATTTAATTACATTTACTTTTTGAGACAGCTAAAATAGGCTTGTGTATACATGTATATGTACATGAATAACGTGACAAGTTATATCGCAATTTCGATCCATGGACCCCGCAAATTGCAATATAATGGATTGTAGTGTCGTTATATTTTCGGTCTTCAAAATGAATACATTAAATTAATTAATAATTTAAAAAGCGGGACTGCAAAATACTTTTACAAAAAAATATGTGTTGCATATTGAATTATATTTGTTTCAAATCTCCATTATAAAATCGTGCCGGGCTAGAAAAACGCTAGAACTATTAACTAACGCCCGCAAAATCAGGTAAAACTCGTGGAAATGACACATGTATAGCTGCAATGATACATGTATACCACAGCCTAGTCCAAATTTTAAGCGTTATCGGTAGATTCTGAGCTATGGTTTTTTGTGCTAAAAATAATCAAAGTTATATTTATAGGAGCTTCATTTGCTGTAAAGATTACATGACGTTTTTACCAAAGGACAATTAGACGCAAGTTTGTTCGGGCGGAGTTAGTTTTCAAATCAGTTTATCTGTAAAAACTTCCATATTAAAATATTCCACCGGTCAGTCAAAATCCCCCCTCCAGAGGGCGGTAGACCCCTTCCCCCAAAACTGATTCAAACAGCAATACAAAATCACTGGTGATAAAAAACATTTGCATCTGAAGTATAAACGATGTGTACCATTTCAAGACCCTAAAGGGCAAATATAATGGCGAGCCATATTAAATTTTATGGAACATCTTATTTTTCAGTTTGCCACTCAACATCGCGAAAATATGTAACAAAACCATTATTTGCACACAGACAGCTCTAGTGATTTAAACATTGCTCATATTTAGCGATATCAATATAGCACTTAACAACATACTGTCTAACAACTCATTTAATTCTTCGTCGATCTCTCCATCAACAGGCTTAGTCGCACTTTGCCCTTCGGACTCAGAGGCTGCCATTTTTGTTGTTGTAATCGCTTACATCAATTAGAATCTACAGTTGCCATAACAAATACAATTTGACAACATTTAAAAATATATTTAATCAAAAATAAATATCCAAATTGTTACAAATACATGCTGGACTTAATAATTAGTTAAATTAAAATGCAAAATATTTTATATTGCAAATGTAAGCGATATCGATGTTGAGGCACCGATGGGGAAATATAATGCGGTTATAAACCACTATAAAAACACATAATTCAAACCGGCGCTAATAATTTAGCGGTGTCCAGCGTACCTACGTGTGGAGAAAATGTACAGAGCGAAACTGGTGTTTACCTCATATCACCATCGCTCCACTTGTTAGCTGAGTTACAGAGTATAGCGCAATGTACAGGACAAGCTCCGTTCCAGAGGCGACATTGCTTCTTTTAATAACCAATCTCATGCGAAAGACAGTCGTGTTATAGGTTCGGGTGTAGCGGGGAAGCGAACCTGTGACCTTTGGGTTGTGAAGCCAGTTTCTAACTACTGTCCACTTAGCTCAGTTGTTGATTCACTCGCCAAGTCAAGTTTTGATAACCCTGATTACATTGCCGTCCAGGCGCCGGCAAGCGTAGTGGTTGGCTCACACTTCTCAACTAGTCGATCAGAGTTCGATTCCGACCAGGCGCATATGTGAGTTTTGTCAGTGATCACCATAACGAAGAATGGGGTTTTCTGCGAGTACCCATGTAGCACAGCATGCGACCAAACAAAAAAAACCAAAACAAATAAATCGCAAATCGCAATCTGATTGAAAACTCGTCTCAAATTTCGATGCGTCTTAAAATCTAACCTAGGCATTGCAAGGGTGCGGCACACCCACCGTTCCACACATGATATAACTTCGGCCCGGAAGGACTCGGACATAACATTCAGTTTGATAAGTGGTCACGGACAGCTTATTTGACATGTAGATTTGTCCACAGTGCACTTGTGTTTACAAAAATATAACTACTATGTGTGTGTCATTGGAAGGCCACATTCAAAGTATTAAAATAATATGTAGCTTATGGCCTCAAACGCTATAGGAAATACTATTACTGTGATGGCTCATAGCAATAGTCTGGCACTCCGGCTTTAAAGGGACCTGTTCAAAGATTGGCAAATTGACCATATGCATTTTTTTGTTATAGATCCCCAATATAAAATTACATTATATATAAACAAGCGAAATAACAATCCTGACAAAGAAATATGTTGGAATATAGTGTTGTTTATGAAAAATCATCATTTGAAATGGAAAAAATTATAAAGCGTTTGGTATGCTTTTCATCGGTATTTTGAAAACACGTGAACCTCTTACATACGGTTAAAAATTATCTACCATGATGTAAGGCGGAATGGCCGAGTGGTTATAACGACCGATTTTTGATCCCGATCGTAAGTTCGATTACCGACCAAGGCATTTTCTTATTTACTATTTTTATTTATATAGTATTTGTTATTGTTTTTGTTAGTCCATATGCTTTAGTTTTTGCAGTTAAAACATTTAATGGCATTTTTAAAAAATAAACAAAATCGGTGGACAAGTCCCTTAAATTTAAAGGGGCCAACAAAAGTTGGCTTCCCTTTACTCAATAAGATATTTGATAAAAACAAATTAGCAAAAAAAGCCTGAAAAAATAAAACCCCAGCGTTTATCGAACTCACGACTTAGGAGCCATACGAAGAAATGACAGTGGATAGCGCTTTAACCAACTGCGCTATCATGCTTTGCAAGGAGTCGTTTGTAAATTATGGTTATACAGAATGCTCACAGGGAAAGGGCCAAACAAACACAACCCATATTATAAACTGATTTTTTATCTCCGAATGCGTACACGCTTTTCCCATTATAAATACCCTGTTTTAACAGTTATTATATGCCAGTATTAATGTCAAAATTTCAGATTTTCGTAAAGAAATTACCTCGTTGAGGCCCTTTTCGATGACATAGAACCTTTAAACTGAGGCGTTCCGGGCTCAATTCCATTCACAGCGCATAATTATGGGAGTCCAGTTAATGGTCACCGTACCGGAAGGGTCACTGCATGGTTGGTTACCTTTGATTGTTCTGATAATATCAAATAAATAGTTATTATAAAAAATTATAAACAAATCTCTTCAAAACTCCAATTGCTAGAAAATACAATCAAACGAAAGTATATACGTCCAATATTTCGGTGTTTTAAAAAACAGATTTGTTCGTGAAGGGATACACAACGGGTCAACTTCTCATGCGTTTCGATGAAGCAGTACCTCATTAATGAACGAGTTTTGAAATAATCGTCTTCGCTGAATGACCACATGTGCATTTTTATTTTGCATGTTAGATTGGTATTTGCGGTACACACAAACGGACGTTGCAGAAAGATTTTGCGTACGTAATTTATTGAGATGAAATCCATTCGTATGTTAAAGAAGCACGAAGTTCATAAAGATCAGTCGCAGTAATAACAATAATAATAATAATAATAATAATAATAATAATAATAATATAGAACGCATATGTTGACATGCTTG